>VUYV01000338.1:545924-691209 GCA_008711295.1 Anarhynchus alexandrinus
GCCGAGGGGCCCCCGCCGCCCCCCCGCCATGGCTGCGGACCGTTAGAGGCGGGGGGCAACGGAGCAACCCCCACTACCCCCCCCGGCCCGCCCGCTCCGGGGCCGGCCCCTCACCTCATGGTGCTGCCCGGGGTCGGGGAGCCGCTCCCGCTTGCCTCGCTCGCTCCGCTCTCTTCCCCCGCCCTGCTCCGCTCCTCGCCGCTCCGCAGGGGCCGGCGCGTCAACGGACAGCGAGACCCCCGACCGCCGGCGCCTCCCCGCCCGTCTCCGCCGCTCCCTCCGCCGCCGGGCCGGGCCAGACCACCGCGGGGAGCCGGGGGGTGGGAGGGGACGAGAGAGGTGGGGGAAAGGGGCGGGGAGGAGCGAACCAACGCGCGGGAAGGGCGNGGGCGGAGGCCGCGCCCACCGCCGCGCTGCCGCCCGTGCGGGTGAACGGGGCTCGGCGGCCCCCACGCGGGGGCGGGCTGGGGGACGGACCGGACGACCAACCGTCCGTCCGTCCGTCCTCAGGTGAGGCGGCGGCTCCCCGGGAGACGTTCCTTAGCCCGTCCTCGGTCGCCCGCGGCAGCTCCTTCCCCAGCGGCCCCGGGCCATTGTCCGGCGGGGCCGGAGCAGGGCACGGCGGCGAGACCCCGCTCCCGGCCCGTCTCTCGGGCCGGAGGAAGCGGAGCCGGCGCCACCCCCGTGCCGTGACCCGGCGCCCGGGAGGCGCCCCAGAGTGGTGGGGTTGGCGAGGGCCGGGCTGGGCTGCCGGAGAGCCGCGTCCCGGCCGGCGGAGCATCGGCGCCTCCTGGGGCTCCGGGGGGTTGGCCGAGGCCGGTGGCGAACACCTCCATGAGCGGACCCTTCCCCTTCCTCACCCCGGCCCCTCCGTCCTCCCCCCGCGGCGGGGTCTGCCCGCCCCAGTTACCGGCGCTCGGTGTCGCGGTGACACCGGAGCGGGTCCGTGTGGTGGGGAAGCGGGGACGGACCCCTGCCAGCCCACCGCCTGAGCTCGGCAGGTAAATCGCCCTGCCTCTGCCGGGCGCTTCCCGCCGCCTCTCTGCGCCCGGGGGTGCCTGTGGGCCAAGACACGTTTTCGGGAATACAGGAATGTTATTTCTGTGCTAAATACAGATTTATGGTGTTGCTTTTAGTACTCCCGGCGGATCCAGCACACGGAACGCGGAACTTTAACCCAGCTCGTGTTCAGCTCGTTTCTGTCGAGCACCGAAAACCCGTTCTCTTTCGTCTCCGTTAACAGAAGTGATGAGAAAGTATCACTGCAATTTCCAATGACGTTAAGGCATCTTAGTGCTTTTGCATCTCTGATCTCATTTTTCCCTAACAAATACCAGCGTTTTCTAGGGTTTAGTTATTCAAAATGTATTGTACGTGAGAAATAAACGTATACATATCTTCTTTATAAATTTCTAGACTTTCAGATATAAATAGGTAAAGAATTTTAGAAAAAAAAAATACATCTTCTTTATATATTTCTGATCTAGGTTTCACACATTTAAGTTTTTTTACCATGAATCTCAGCTCTTTGACACTACACATACAACCTCTTCCTTGATCAGTATGGTATCTGAGGCAGGGTCATCCTCTGTCAATTAATGGTGTCAGCAACACAGTAAGAGAAGAGCTAGTCAATGAAAAAAATGGTCAATCGTTAGAAAGTACTAATTCAGGAAAAAGGACAGGCTCTGAAACTGAAGCTAATAACAGTTTAGTAAGAAAATTAACATGTTTTTACTGGCATAGGGATGATGTCAATGAAAATGTTACAGTAGAGGTGAATCACAAAATCCAGATGAGTAATCAGAAGAAAAGCAGCATTATACTCTTAAAAATTAAGTGTGTACCTTTGACAACAATGTAAACACAGTCTGAAAAAGGGGAGACAATTGAATCTGGTAAATAAATTTACCTTAATTGCTTCCAGCAAATACTGAGGACTCTAATGACTGACAGTGGACCTCAGTTCTTAAGAAATCCTTAATTTTCTAAGATCTGGGCTTCCAATCACCAGAACATCCTCCAAACAAAAGGTTTGAAAAGAAAGCGATTCTGACAGTGAAAAGTATCTTGAAGGCAGCCAAATATAAATGTGTATCTAACTGATACATCTATGCATCTATACAGATATATCTAAGATATATAGCTAATGGGCTTCAGCAGATACATCAGTAGAAGGCATGGCAGAGACAGTCGGAAGAAAAAGGGTTTTGTTCTAAGATCCCAGTTGTCCTATACCAGGATCAGGATCATAATGTGACTGTGCTGATACAACTGGTCATATTAGTCAAATCTAAAAGAAGTTTGACTGTGACAGATATATAAAACCAACTGAAAGTATGCCTGGGCTACAAGTATGCCTGAGAGGTAATGAAAATAGCCAGAAGCTGTTAGTCCCACAAAATAACTATTATCATTATTTGTGTTATATTACTTGGTGTTCTTAGCCAAATCAGATATGGTCATAGCTGGATTTCTCAAGACATACTCTGTGGTACAATAGAATCTGTAAAAATGCCAGAAGAATAATTTTGCATGCTGGCATCGCAGATGTCACCAAGTGCAAAGTCATTCTGGACGCCAGCTTAGTCAAAAATCCCATTGAATTAATCTGTAACAAAATACTAAATCGGCAGTAACTCATATTAGCAGTTATATGAGAAGGAGGGGAGCCAAAATGATATAGGGCAGAAATCAATTATAAATGTTGAATGCCTTTTTCTTTCCAGGTCAATTTAGCGACGTTATAGTCAAGAAATTAGTCTAGCAGAAGAATGAGTTAGTGTCGTGTACATGTTTATGATGCTGAATAATGCATTGAGAAGTCTGTAATCTCTCGTAGCGGGTCCGCATGTTCTCAAGCTGTAATCGTTCCATGTGTCCAAGTCACTTTGTGCGATTTTGCCATTATCTTTCTCGTTGATGGGATCCTCCAGCGGCACAGCATGGGTGTTAATGCCCTCTGCATCGCCTCCCACCGCTCTCCCTTCTTCTGTAGCTGGTGGTGTCACGCTAATAACCTGAGGCCCCTGACAGCTTACCAGGCAGAGCCACGTAATGGCTCTTCTAATCTGTGTCCAAGGACCATGTTCGTGCCCTCCTTCCTCCAGATCTGAGCAGCTCAGAATACCCCAACGCCACTTCACATTCCTCCCTCTAGCATTTTCTGCTGCTCGGCTGCAGCCGAGGGCTGGAATTCAGATGTTTCCACAGGCTAAGCCAGCTCAGGTTGAGCGGTATGGTGTGCCTCCTCTCCAAACAACCCGACTAATGAAGGCTTTTTGAATGCTAGAGAAATGGCTCACCCAGGCATAAACCAGAAGAGAATGTGTTTCTGTTTAGTATCAGCCAGATGCAAGAGGCTTGGCAGGCTGCTCCTGAGCAAACCCAGCCGAGTCCGTCGCATCTCATCAACATGCATCACCCTTAATACAGCGTCGTGAGGAGGATGCATGACTAACGTTCTGGAGACATTTGGGGAATCCAAAAGCTTCAAAAAGCGGAGTAATCCTTCCTCTCACAGGGAGGTTTCCCCCATCTTCTCTGAAACAACATCCCGCTTTGCAGTCTTTGTTTCTTTGGAAAGTCTGTTTGTATTTAAGAGGAAAAAGTAGCTGAGATCTTCATATGTCTTACTACAGTCAGTGTCCTAGGACAGCAGCACTTATGCAAGATCATTTTGGCCTTCTTTGATGATCTTAAATAGCCTACTGCAGGATACACAGTCAGAGAGGCTTCTGGAGTGGGGGGAAGTGGTTTTTTGTGGTGGTTTTGGTTTTTTGAAGGTTATTGTTCTTTTTACTTAATGTGTCTAGAGTTTGGTTTACTAATATGTAGGAAAATGTCTTTTATTTAACTTGTTTGGATTATTTTCCATACAACTAGTATAGAAAGAAAATGCAATTTACTATATAATACAAGCGAGAAAATTGCCATGACAAAGCATGAGCTTTCTCTCTGGTGATAGCAAAGGGCGTTCCAAAAATGGTAGACTAAAAGAAAATGGCTCTGACCATATGCTCCTGTTAGCATCTAAGATTATCAAAACAGAAGTGAATTAAGTAATTTAATATATTATTCTCATCACTGATTATGTTAATCTAATTTATAAATACATCTTTTGCTCTGGACCAGACACAGAGCTGACGCCTGAACCAATTCTGTGAAGTCATGGTTAGCTGAACAAGATGAGGATCCAACTACTATATAGGTAGTTAAAATATACTGGCTAGTATAATTCTTCCTGTCCTCTTCTTTCTTTCCCTCACCCCCAAGTCATTTTCAATTCCAGGTTGCCATGAGTCAGCCGACTGCTGAAGTGTTGCACAGCAGACCATTAAAGGAAATGCTTTCAACCAAAAACTCTTTAGCTTTATTTTATTTATGAAATTATGCAGTATTTCTCAACTGTCTTCTGGGGGAGGGGGAGTAAACGATCTCTAAAATTCTTTAAGAATACTAAAATAAACAATTACTGGCATGACTCAGCAGATAACGACAACAATAGCCAGCAAGATCTTTTCGTAATGGAATAATATTTTTGTTTTGTTGTAAAAAAGGCAAAACAACATCACCAGAAAAGGAAGCAAATCTTTTGCTATCAAACACAGTCCTTTGACTCCTGAATGTGATGCTCGGTCTTCCTACCAGGGTACCCTGCTCCTTGTTACACAAGTAAACAGTTCGTAGATCTTCCATTAAGCACCTCCGAAGAGGAATGAAAATAACAGCTGAGCTTTCCAACGTGTGTCTTTCCACCAAGGTTCCTAATAGTGCCCCTCGTACTGTCAAACAGCATCAGCAAATCTAACCACAGGCCTCTGTAGACGTGAGTCTGGAGTATGCTATGTGTCTTTCAGTCTGTTCTCAGTAGACTCAAATATTTAAGTGAAAATTCCTTGAATAAAACAGGATTGTTTTTTCCCCCTAGGTTTATCATGAAAAGAATTTGTATTGTGCTGCAGGCTATTCAGTGAGGGCTGAAGTCTCTTTTTGTGTAAGTACTGTCTATCAAGTGTAAATCGATGCATTGTGTACTAAGTGTAAAAATGCTTTTCTGACACTCAGATAAATTGTGATTGTTGTTTTGACCCTTGTCTTTCATTCACCTCCACTCAGTTGCTGACTTTTGTGGTTTCTGAGATGTCATGTTGATTTAGGACCACTGCGATAGACCAATCTCATCTCTTACTTTCCATCTAATTTTATACTCTTATACCCTAATGGTCTTAGTTGCCACCAGTCTGCATTCTTCTTATGCGTTACCAATAAAATTTATTCATTATGTTCTTTGCTCTCCCTTGCTAATGTGTTAGAACAAATTGTACTCTGCTGCTTTATCTTATGCTGGAGGAAAGTCCAGGCACAAAGCTGGCCCAGGATTTCGTTAAGATTGTTTTGAGCCATCTTTTCTTACAACTCCAGATGAGTTATGTTTTAAGTTCCTCAACCACAGCCAAGGATTTGGGCCATTATTAATTAGTTATTATTAATAATTGTTAAGTGCCTACAGTGCACTTATAGCATAAAAAAGGGGCAGGCTTCTTGCCTAAAAGAGCTATTACTCTAAGGGGATGTCTACATTGCACTCTCCCATATCTGAGCCAGCTTTAAAATACTTAGCTCAGTTACCTGGTATTAGTTATCTGGTACATTCTAGCTGAAACTGTATTGAGCTCTGCGAGCGGCTGCTCATCTTGCTTCTTGGCCCTAACATCAGCAGAGATTTGACTTTACCAGAGCACGTTCACTGCACCATACCCCTTCATTCCAGCCCAGTTTAGGTAGACAGATGCCAAAGGAGGTGGTGTAGCCTTTCAGTTGGAAGCCTGTACCAAATGTCACCAATTTAAAGCTACCCTGCACTTTGCAATTTATCTTCAACAGTCAAAAAAAAAAAATAACCCAAACAATTGCAAAACGTGTGGGAAACCCTGGGAATACTCTACTCTGACTCCATTGCAAATATGTTCTGTCTTTTGACCATCCTTCTCCTTTCTCCTCCCTTCTATTTTAGATGACTGACAACACACTTACTATTGCTGGTTAGTTTCCATTCACTGCAAAGTTGGAATAACTTACGATGAAAGTACTGTCCCAGTTATAGATGAATGACAACACTTTTACTATAGCTGGTTAGTTTCCACTGACTGCAAATTGGAATAACTTGCAGTAAAAATAATGTCCCGATTATAGATGAATGACAATGCTTTTGCTATTGTGAGTGAGCACCTGTGGTGTGCAAAGCTGGAAGTAACTTACAATACAAATATTGTTCCAATAAAGGTAGAAGCTTAGTAAGATGATGATAACCTCTTTAGTCCTTTCCAGCACTGCAGATTTTGCTTTCTGGCAATAGCTATAGCCAACTCCATAATTTGGATTTCAAATTTAGTAAGTGATAAATCATGTATGAGACCCAAAATATACAAAGCAGCAGTTGCAAAAATATTCTTCTTCAGTATTTTAGAAAGAACATCACAAAAATGTTTGCCAAATGAATTAATGTTTCTATAAAAAGACATGTGAAGAAATGAGCTCTTAAGAGATTACAACACTAACACATGCCATTATTATTACTATAACTAGTTAGCAACGATTTCAAAATTAAGATATACTCTGTAAAATCAATGAGAAGGAATTCCTTGCAATTGGCCCTAAGTCATACTTCTAGGACTTGGGATCTGTATCTCAATGATAATCACTTTCTCTGCTGAGTATTTATTCTCCACTTCCTCTGTTAGTTCAGCTCCCATGTTTCACAAATACAACCACATAAACAGTGATGGATTTTCTCCTGCTCCTTCCAGCCTCAGACAGAACAGAACTGTCTCGTACCCTATTTCCTATTTCACAGGTTTTTTTCTAAACAACTCATACTGATTGTTTGCCACTGACTGGCATGGTGCAGTCAGGAATTTAGGTACTATGTTCAACTGACTGCTTTCCAAGCATACCACTCATTAAAAAGTACTGCTGGAGAGTTTACATTCAAAAAATAAAGGTTTTCATAGGAATATGGCATTTTTCAAATGCTTGCAGAATGCTGATGTTTCTAACTGGCTAGTAAGAAAGCGTTGCTCTTCTGGAGAACGTAAATAAATAGAGGTAAGAAAAGACCAATACAGGAACATTCTTCACTAGACTGTTTCCAGAGTTTTGTTTAAAAACCAGCCTTATACTATCTTTTCACTGTCAGGAAGTTCTTCCTTGTAAAACTCTCTTTGTTTCTCTTAGGCCTACTATGCTTAGATCAATTCTACCTTCACTTTACTTTTGTATTCTAAATAGCTGTAAATTTTATCGTGGGCTTCTTTAGACATCAGCTATCCCTAAAACATCAACTGCTGTATGTCACTAAACAAGATTTTTCAATGTACCCATAGCTCAGTTTCTCAAAAGCCTCCACTGTCATTTTGTGCCTTTGTTCTAAGCTCCCTCCAATGTTTGTAGTCCTGAGCGCACAAAACTAATGTCTTTATTCAAGGTGCAGCCAGCTGCTCTTTCCTTCTGAACATGGAAACAGAAATTACATTTCACAACACTATTTCCACTAGGGTTGTTGTCACTCTAAAAGAGTCTGTGGATTTATAATAAAAAACAGGTAACACCAACTGTGTGAAGACAGACTGATTTATAACCCCAAGAGATGCTCAGACAATCATTTTATTTAATTGTCACGACGGGCTGAACATTTTTAACCTTCTAATTGTGAATAGAGGTTGACTTGTGCAGCAAAATGACTCTTAGAACAATGAACCATTCATTCTGCTGTGACTACACCAGTGGGTGGAGGGGAAGTACCAGCTTTGTAATGTTTGAAATTATTATTAAAACAACTGTACAACTAGGATATTGGCATATCTGCAAAGAAATAAAAAGCCTTCCATCTCTTACCTGTTCATGGTTTAGAACCACCCTAAGCTGGTAGCAGCCATAACCATTAGCATCTGATACATTGGTGTATTCATAAAATCATCAGTAATACGAGCTGATGCGATGATAAGAAAACATGCTCAGACGAAAAATGCTAGAAAGGTGAGAAGCCTATCCCTTTGCACAAGAGGTGGCTGATAGGGTGAAAAATGTAGAACTGAATGAGAAGCGGTGCAAGATTTGCAAGCCTGTTCCTAAAACCCAATGGGAAATCCTTGTTTTCTCCTTTGAAGCAATGGCTGAGAACAAGAGCAGGAAAAGAAGTGTTATTTTAGCAAAAAGGTGGGGAGGTTATAATGCTAAAACCATTAAAAAACCCTGTAGGAATTAATCAGCATTGTTCCTGAGAAAAGAACAAAATATGGATATACAAATGCAGGGAATGTATTTTTTTTTAAAGAAATACCATGTCATACTGTTTCATAGACTGTTATTATAAGCCTGATCCTAGAGAAAATATAATACCAAAGTCAGTCTGCCTTTGTAGAGGTGGGCTTTGCATTCACCATTTTAATTTCCGTTTTAATACCTAAGAAGGCCAGCTATCTATCCTGAGAAACCTGCTATGCATCACCCTTCCATCTCTGAACTTCATCATGGAAGCTCGGAAGAAGTTTTAAAAAAGACACATTACAAGATTCATTTGACAAAAATCATCGTTCACTTCATGTGCTTCTCTGCAATCTGGAACAGATGGCGTTTCTGGAGGACAGCTGAAAGGGGAGATGTGCCCCCCATCCCACCAAAGTGCAGGGATTCCTGCTTCATAATGGTCCTTTCGTTTTGACTGTGCTTGTGGTAATGTAGCACAGACTGGAAGCTGCTGAAAGGCATGCTTGGGAAGGGAGAGGACCTAGCTAAAACACAGAAGATGAACTAGCCCAAGGGGTCCTAGGGGGATTTTATACATAAATCAGATCATATTAGGTCAAAGCGCATCACTAGAAGTGATGCCTTCAAAACTGAACAAAATGAGACTGAAAGCGTTGCTTTGGAATCCTTGCCTGTGACTTGTACGAAGATGTTGGAAAATTCACCCTAATAAACAAGTATTATTGGTTGCACTCAGATGTTAACTAAGAAAGAGATGTTCTTGCCTCCACTTACATATGGATCCCTGAGGAAAGCCCGAAGAGGTTGATTTTTTTTCAGGAAGATCAGCCTGGTACATACTGCAGGAAGGTCTCGGACACAGGAGCTCTGCTTGAGCACAGCTCAATGGATGAACTTACTCTATAAAGCTCTTTATTTGTAGCGTTTTCAGGTGCATTTTGGAATGGATCTTTTAGCTCATAGAAACAAGCAAATTATCCTCATTATCTCTGCATTACAGTCTCACCCGTGACAACGTAATGCTGGTTTATATGCTACACAAGTATGAGCATGTTGCTTTCTGTGTGAGCCGGACCTTTAGCACATGCAAATCAGATGAGACTCTGACCCACATAAGCTGTGACCTTACAATGGGGAATTTCCTCTTCCCTTTGGTTTCAAACATAGCAGCTCGTATTTTCATTTACAGGAAGATCTTTTATATCAATTACATCTGAATTTTATGCTATAATTAAGATCCCTTTGCACCAAAAAAGTGGTTCAAAATGCATTAATTAATTACATTAAATAAGCACACAAGAGACTGTCTTGCAGTTTTTGTTCCACCTCTAAGAATTTTGTGAAGTTAGCCGCAATTCACAAAATTGCTCAGCTTCATAAGCATTTCTCCCTCAAATTCTCTAACTTTCACCTTTTGCACATCTTACTGGTTTCTGTGAGGGCTCTCAAGCAGCCACAAATGTGTTTCTGTTCCTATATCCTACTCTGTACATTTGCTAAATCCTTTACAACAGGTTTTCCTCAAAAGCTACGAACTTTCCATAACCTAGTTTTTACCTATCAAGTTCTGCAGATGTACTCTCCTGAGATGCTGACCTCACTTGTTTAATGATTTCTATCCAGCTACTGCATTCTTACAGGAACTATACGAAGGAGTTCTGACTGACTGTAAGAACCAGGGAAAGGCTTGTCTAAGTGTATTCAAAGGACTTAAATCTACAAGCAGAACATCCACAAGGCAATTAAAGAAAGATTCATCTTAACCGTCCAGTATTGCATCTTTGTTGTGTCTTCTCCTGTTACTACGTAAAGAAACTCTTTGTTTAATGTTAAATTTATTATCACAGATGTGAAATTGGAAAAGAGTTTTAGATGGGTACAGAAACTACAGAGTAATTGCACAGCAATGGTCATTAGTAGGGGAAGACAGAAAGGAATGCTTAGTTGGGAACGGTGGTCTTCCAGAATACAACAAAATGCCAAGATTTCTGAATGTTCACCTCAAAAGACAGAATTTTTGCCGCTATTTCACTTTACCATGGCTTTGTCCAAATAGGAGTATCATGCAGAATTCTGCTTTGCTCGTTTCTGGTGTCTTTAGCACAACAGAAATAAATGATGAAGAATCCCTGTGCTCACCAAAAATACAGCATTTGCAAAGCTGACTGGGAGTCTCTATACAAGAAAAGAGAAGTGTTAGAAGCTATGATCACATGAAATACAAATCATAATCCATGTTCAGAACACATGGCTAGTAAAGCTCACCAAAAAGTTGGAGGGATAGATCTGCTAATGCTATATACTGTGTTCTCCCTCTGCACTGTCTGTTAAGCTCCTCTGTGGTGGAAGGAAAGATCTTGGCAGTCTTTGGTTTCATGCCTCTCATTACCATGACACTACCATACGTTCCCTTCAGCATTGTATATGTCTTCCTTTACCTCTCAGCAGCAGCAACATCAGTTACTCAACAGGAAATGTCTCGAAATAAGCCTTTCATTTGAGGAGTCTGCCAAAACGAAAACACTTTTAGAAATAGACAACTGATCTCATAAACAGAAATAAATCTAAAATTAACTGAAACCAAAATCACATGTTTCCCCCCCTACGCCCCCACCCAGGTCTCTGGGTGTTGGGAATCTTAAGCTGTGCTCTCCATTCTGAAACTAAATTAGACTCGCAGTCTGAAAACTAACCTCAGACTCAAACTTTGGTGGAGCGGCTTGAAATGATACGTTCTATACTTAGATATAAATGCACAACTTTAGATTCATCTGTACTCATAAGTTGTTCCCTAGAAACAAAGTCTTATGATTTCTGTTCAATTAGATTGTGTAGTTTAATTAATTCTCTAATCTTTCTCTGGAAGCAAATCATCAAATAGAAGAGGCATCTGCACCGTTCTAATTGACTTAAATAGAAATAATGAATGCACAACCTTTGGGTTGATTGGACACCTGGATTATTTCTCACTGAGAAAAATAATACATCTATCCACAAGCAAATTTTGGGAAGAGAGACAGTGGTAATTTCATCAACAAAGCATTAGAAAAAAAGTGGGCAAGAATTACACAAGTTTACTAGGTAGAGCCTCTACTCTACTTCATCCACTGTTAGGGCTGCATTTTGAAGACTGAAATGAAACAGCAACAGTTTGTTTCTTTCAGAGATTTCTGTAATAGAGGAGAAGGTAGGATCCGGTCCATGTAGAGACAATCTGGGAATCCTTCTGAATAAAATACACCACAAATTGTGTTTGCCACTTTTATTCCTTCTGACTGAAATAATCCCACTGAAGTCTATTTTTTTTTTTCTTGAGGGAATAGGTTTACATTTTAGTAAAAGGATAATACTACTGCTACACCTAGAAAGCAAGAAGCCTTTCCAAAAAAAAGTTGAACAAATTCTTGAGGAATACAGACCATTTACTTTGCAAAATTAATCTCTTGTACTTGGAATTTCATGTACAAAATGCAAACCTCATGAATGATTCCCATAAGGATTCATTTAACAGGCTTCATTATGTGGAAAGGGTATAAAGCAACTGAAGACCTAAAATGGCTGCTCGGCATTATGTTGTTCTGTGGCTGCTAGCGTGATTTACAACTATGCATTTTCTGCTCTTGTTTCTTTAGCTTAGTGCTGAATTATAAATGAACAACTGGATCCTGGGGTTCTTCTTCTAGTTTGAAAATAAAATTAACCTGATCGAGGGACGGTTTGCTAACACAGTAAGTCAATGAATTCTTTATAAGGAAATACATTATTTGGAGAAAAAGAACCAAACCCCTCTCAGACCTTTCAGTTTTACTCTTAAATGAAGAGTAAAGAAAGCTAGATGCAAAACCAGACCACACAATTACACATAAGCTAGTTTGATGCAGTTTGAGTAACTGTGTGGATAAGCAATTCACAACGCTTTGCATGAACAAATATTTAAACAACTAAAAGGTGACTCGTATGCTTTGGCTTGATTTGAACGTACACGTGCAGTAAATTTGTCTACTGATGTAGGTATTTGACAACACGTGGAATATGCAAAATCACCTTCAGTCTTCCTTGGCAGTATGGATCTTTCTGTCTGCTTAACAGTTGTGGTCCGTATCTCTTACTAAATAATGTACGCAAATGATGCAATCCCGTCCCACAAACGAATCATAAATAATTTCTGAGCTTTATTTTTTTAATAGATGACACAAGTCCCTGCCTCAGAGGCTTGCAGTTTAGCTCAATAATGGGCTAAAATGATAGAAAATAATAAACAACACCAGAAATTAGGGGGGGTCTGGCACTGTTCTATACTCAAGGCTTGAGAGAAGACATTCGTATGAAGAAAGAGGAGACAACTGTGAAGTCCAAAGTCAAGAGGATGTTAACACTAAAAAGCCACCTAAGTTTTACTTTCGTACTGGATACAACCCCAAGACCTGCTGGAGGGAGAATCACCTCCGTGTGTGTAGCCAGTCCTTGCTGTATTTCTAGCTCTGTTGTAACCAGACCTCAATTTTTCACATGAAACAGATTCATATCTAGGTAGGTCTTACTCATCTAAGAGATGCTCTTGTGCTTTGTGGTTGCAGGTCCCCAGATGGGCGTGCAGATTGCCCCTGTGCCTTTTCAAACACCCCGGCATGTGGCCGTGCCAGTCTCCATGGGCCAGTCCCAGGGGCTGGGGCAGACTGGGGGAGGCGTCTCTATGGGCCCTTTACGTCCTCTGACCACAACCACCAAGATCGCTCTCGGCTGTCAGCCACGGCCCTGGGGAACAGGAAAGATTCTTCAGCTCTCTCCTTGTATTATAGGCTTGGATTAGGCTGATTTAGCCTTATTTTTTTGTAAATAAGGCACCGGGATCTGCCAGCAACATTCCTCTCATTTTATCTGATCTCATAAGAATTATTTTTAGTAAGAACTGGTTTGCCCTGAAAGAAAGCTATTCTCTAAAAAAAGCTTTGTACACTTAAGACATATGGGACAGAAGGAAGCCTGCATCTAGCATTACATTTTTTTCCAGTCACCAGAAAAACCCTGAAATTGCCCTTTTTAGCAAACAGAAAAGATAAATGGGTTGGTTCTGAATTGAAAATAATAGATATGCCTTGTGCCATTCTTGACAACCTTTTCTGAAGTCTCATTAGCTCACAGAACATGTGCATAACTCCTACCTCTTTTTATGAGAAAGTTACACAGGTATAATTCCACCAAAATAACAGCTGAATAGCTGTAGTAGAATGGGAGCTATTTCTGTCGCTTCTCTCACAAAAATTAATTGAAATAAATACAGCAGCAGCAACATCAGCCAGTCCTCCTTTCTGACAAGCTTACAAGCACTGCAGACATTGCTTAGGGTCATCATGCTCTGTATTTTGGTACACAGACTTAGTGAATGGCATGCATGATATGCTTACTAAGCTACTTTGGATAAACATGGAAAAAATCTAGTGGTGTACTTGTCACAGACCAGAATGGTTTCATGTGCTATGTGATTTGAAGGGAGATTCCTTTGCTATGTGTCATTTACCTTTTATACATTGCTGTTGCTTGGTATTTCATAACCATTAATTCTTTGGATGCCCACACTGAGATTGTTATATACATACATGCATAAAAAAATTAGAACTGTGCATTCTTATGTGATGTCACCTTATAGTCCACCAACAGCTTTATTGCTCTTTACCATGTTTGGGAACAAAGGGAAAGTGATGCCAATGACGTATGTCTCACGTTAGAACAATCTCTGTTTCACACTTGGAAAACAGAGCTCCTCTCTTTTATATATGTTTTATGTACACACACATAGCCTTGGGACGTCAGGATCCTGAGAAAAAAAACCCTCTCTTATGTTTCATATGTAAATCAGTGACAGCTGTGATCATGTGCTAAATGATAAATAAGCCAGTCAGCAAAAACTGTCATGAGTTAATTTTTAACTTCGTTTCTTAAGCCATGATCCTGCAAGTCATAAGGATCTTTGAGTAGGTTGGGCTCTGTCACGCATGAATTAATTGTTGGCATAACTGATACAACAGCAAACAGTATCCTAGATTGCAAAAGTCTTTGGGAGAAGAACTGCGTGTGTCTGTCCAGTGTATAGCACAAGAAGACCTCACTGATGACTGCCTTCCCTGGCACACCTATAATGCACACACCGTGCTTCAGTTGCTGTTAATTCGATGAATCAGTTGACACCATGGGGAGAGAATGATGATATTTGGCGTGCAATGGGAATTCAGGGCAACATGGGATCTGTTCCTCTTTCCCGTTCCCCCTGTGGTACTCCGAAACCGCCTCCGATGCCTCTGTGCCTCCATTTCTGCCTGCATGGTAATAATTCCCCCCTCCTAGAAAGGCTGAGAGACTGTAAATGTGTTTAAGGTCAGCTGAGGTCTTTGGTTGGAATTTGCAAAGTCGATGTGGCTATTTTGTACAGTAGGTTGCGAAATTATGGCTAATGAAGATAAGGCTTCCTGTAGCTGAGGTTTTTACAATCTCTATTTAAGTCACTGTTTTCAGCTACTTACAATATTAGCAAGTACAAACTATGACAGCTGAAAGTTACCATGTTGGGTATCCACCTCACCTGAATATGTTTGGTTAATTCTAGCCAAAGTAACTCAGGCAAGAGAGGAGGATATCATTTTGCCTTAAAAATGTTCATATCCTTCTTTTCCTTCTTTTTTTTTTTTTTTTTCCCCCCAGAAATCCTAGCCCATCCTTACTCTGAAGGAGGAAAGGATCATGAATGCTGATATCAAGGAGGCACATTTTGCTGTTCATACAACGAGCCTCCCAATTCGGCCAAACCTCTGCAAATTGCTTTTTACTCAGTCAGTCAAGAATGGACAGGCTCGGATTAAACTTGTGTGGTGTGACAGAGAGCTGGGTGAGAGAGCAGGGGGAGCAGCCCTGTGGCGAGGTACCAGGGGGTACCTGGAGTAGCAGGGACTGACCTGTGGAGCTTGGAAGCAGGGGAGCCTAGGACGAGGATTAGGAGAAGGGGCTGCTGGCAGCTGGAACACAGCAATGGTGAGGACTAAAATGTGAAGCTGAAAGGAGACTGAGAAACAGGGATGGAGACAAGGAGATGTAAGGGTAAGAAGGGGAGAAATTGGGACTGTAAGAAGGAAAAGCTAGAGGGACTAGGAGCTCAACACTTCAAAGTTGTGTTAAAAGCTGACTCTGTTCCTCCCGGAATTTGAAACGGAACCCAGAATTTCTGACTTGCAGTATTTTTCTACTTTTCCTAGTGAGATCCACTAAAAAAGGTGAATGCCCTGTTTCCTTGCAGCCCACACAGAGGATGATATACTTCTACATAGTAAGAGTTGCCCGTGGACCTCTGCTCCAATCTGTGGATCTGGAATTCCAGCCCTTCCAATGAAACAAAGGGGAGTAAATGTGGTAACATGTAAAAGAACATAAACTTTCTTTCCTTAAAAAGCTAAGAAATTATTTTAAATTTATATACGTGTGTGGTGTGTGTGTATAAAAACCAGTTTGAAACGAACTTGGAATGTCAATGCGTTCAGAAAATAGGAAATACAAGAATTGACATTGACCTTGCAACCATCACTCATCTGCTTTGATGGCTTGCATTTTTATACAGTCTTTATTTCTGCCACCTCATGCAGAGGTTCCTCCAAGTCATCTGGTGCACAGGAATTACTTCAACCTTTTATTATTAGCATTACTATTTGTATGGCGGTAGTCCCTAAATCGGTGGGTGTTGTATAAGCACAGGAGAAAGCCAGTCTCTTCACAGACAACTTTGCAATCTAAAGAATCTGGACTGTAATTCAATAGCTGGAACTTTTCTCTGCAGTGCTCAAATTGAATTCAACCAACCCCCAGCTTATCTTGCTAGTCTTCCTTCTTTTCCTCCTTTTATTTCTTCTTCACTCCTTAGGCTTCTATTTTGTTTTTGGTTTTGTTTGTTTCACACTTTTTCAATAAAATTGAGAGCATTCTATATTTCTCTGTCCCTGTTTTCCTTTCCACCTTCTCTCTTTTTGTGCTTCTTTCCCACAATTAGCTCACTTTTTTCTTTCCTTCTTCATTTTTACTTCCCTCTACTGTCACCAAGAATGAAGCGTGAGCCTGATCTTGCATTATCTTTTTAATTACTTGAACCCGTATTACGTCTTCAGACCACCTCTATAGTCACAAAAGCTAAAACTTTATTATTTTTGTTTTAATGTGTTTTTTGATAAAAACTTATTCTGGGCAGCCTCCCAACTATGATATCAGTCTTATGACATTTGCCTGAGTTTGCTGACATCCTGAAAGAATGATCTCAGGAGGTGTATTCTCCTGGCTGCGAGGGCCAGCAATGGCACATCACAGTCAGTAATGAGCCTGCCCACAGCTGATTATTTTGGGAGTTGGAACGGTGCAAGGGGAGAGAATGAAGCCCCCCGAGAGGCAAGATCTGGAAACCGCTGAAAGAAAGATGTGCAGGGGGGGATGATAGATAAGCAGAAGAAAACCGGAGGAGGAACAGGAGGAACTTAAGAGCCCAGAGGCAGAAGCAGCAGTAGCCTAGAGGAGCGATTTTCTTCGTGTGATGGCAAACAGGAAAATAAGTACTGATTAAATTCTCGTTACAACATAATTTTAATCTATGAACAAACCTCCTGGTGATATCAGTATGAGATCCAGTGATAACTGGAGAGGTTATAATGAAACACGATAGCCTGCCTTCTTTTCTTCTCAGCTCTGCTCTATCATCCTCCTTATCCATCCCAATTTTCCCTGCCTAGGCCTGCCCAGCTCCTACAGAAGTTAACAGGAGCTTTGCCATCAACTCCAGGAGGAGCACGGTTGGGCCCCATTGGCGGATTACTGTAAATTGAGGCCAGCCTTGGCCACGTGCTCACAGAAGGGCCAGTTCCATGTCAGGAAGCAGGGGATGTTTCACTGACAGTGTTAATGAACTGCGGAGCAATAAAACTACTGGGTTCTGGCATATTACAGAGCAACATGACAAAAATTGCAGAATCCACAATATTATCCTACCCGCAGTTTTCCATTGACCCTAATTATAGTTCTGTTGCTAAAGCTATATAATTTGATTTTCGACAGCACACCAAAAAGGCAGGAGCTCAGCAGTTCCCAGATTGCACACAGTTTGCTGGACAAATGTATTTTGCTTGTAGTCGGGGTTAAGGTGAATAATGAATTAAGAAATTAGATGTCTAAACATTGGGTCTCTGGTTGGAATAAAGGACGAGAACTAGTAGCAGTTAGTTAAGGCTGGCATGCCTGTATCTTTGAACTCCAAACGTTTGAAGTTGATGACAGATTTTTACTTTAATGGCAAGTGGGAGATCCAGTGGAGCCCACGGTATCCTTGCACTTCTATTTCGAGTGTCATTCTCATATCTTCAGAGATAATGAAAGGCCTAAGCACCACTGGCGTGGTGGCACTTGGGCCTCCTGTATATGACAATAAAAGCACAAATCTTTTTCTGCTTATCCCCATTATTCGTCCCACTTGACTTATCTTTTGCCATTTTAAAAGCAACTTTATAACTCAGTGTCCACTGTTTGCTCATCCTTTGTCCTTTCTGCTCTGACTGCCCAGTTAGTGGCAAAGCAGCATTAGCTGTCACGAGGACCTGGTCTGACATCAGTGAGCCATTTCACAGAAGATACTAAACTGCATTAGCTGGTAACACAATCAAAACCCATCCAGACAGCACTGCAACTACTGACACACAGCTGAAAGTCTCCATGTCCTACTGCGAAGCCCCCAGCTCACCCAGTGGCTACCGCTGGCATTTTTTTCCTTTTTAATGAAGGAAATCAGCAGAACATAGACTGTAGCTTGAAATGAAAGAAAAATATTTGTTAGAAAAGGAAGACGGCGAGTTGTAGCTCTCCAATAAATTATCATTTCACTCACCATGTGAGTTCTTGTTTGGACCTTAAGGCATTTTGTCCTTCTCTTATTTCTGTAAGTATGTATTTTTGATTATTTTACTGTTCAAGTCCCTAGCCTCTCTCTTGCCTAATTCACTGTTGCCACGCAGTTGTCACACACTGGCAAGCTGACGCCTCCCCCAGCACTGACAGATGAGTATCACTGTGGTAGCATCAAGAGCCACCATCCTCAGCTGCTCCATCCTTCCAATGGAGGTTTCCACCTGATAACCGAGTACACAGCAGGAAGCCTGTGCTTCCACCTCCCGGGGGGGGATCAGTGCAAACCCAGTTTAAAAGCCAGTTGAGGTGAGTAGACAACCAGGATTTCCATGAAGAAACTGAGGTGGGACATACTCTTTTCTGCCAATGTTGCTTGGGTGGCGATAACCTCCAGCAAAGCAGCAGGGTGGGAAGCCTGGGGCAGCAACTTCTGTAGCTGCTGCAGCAAAATTCACCTGAGCTCCTCTCTCAACATGAAGTAATGCCCTTGGTGGGAGTGGGAATTGGGCATCCTCTGACTAAAGTGAAAAGTGGCAAGGGACATGATTTCAGATTGTTACTGATTTTGTTTTGCTTTCAAAGGCAGCATGATTAAAATTTGGATTCTAATTATCTGCCTTTTTTTTAAAGTAGCAGCGCCTAACTAATTCCCATCAGCGCTTTCCCTAAGATCAGAAGCAAAGCTGTCTCTAAAATATATTTTTTTCAATTCCAAGCCAGTGATAGAAGAGCAGTGACCAAGATGAATCAGTTCTGTGTTTAATAGCAAAATAAAACAAACAAAAAAATACTAACGGAATGCCGAATCCTGCAGGGGGTTGAAAATTGCAGACTGTTGTCTGAGGTTGCACTCTGACCCCGGCTTACATTTGTCTGCTAAAGCACAGTAAGCACACAGGTTATTATAGAAACAAATAAAACACAATTAAACCAATACATTCAGGCAGATAAAACTAATTAAAGGTTTACCACTTCTCAAAAATAATGTGCTCAGTAGAAGAAAATCTCTTGAAGTGTGGTATGTGTTAACATAATATATTTCCATGCTTAGATTTTCAAAACTGCAAAATACAGACATTTTTAGGTACGTGTTTCAAATTTAAAATAATCTCTTTGGAAGGAGCAGATGATTTCTTTTTCTGACACACTGAAGGGGAATAATGTTCATTGTTTATGCATTTGCTCAAGCAGTGGAATTTTACATGGCTAAACTTCACTTCATCAGATGTATATCAGTTTAAATTAGCTCAAAACCCATCCCAACATTCATTTTTAGATCACAGTCTTCAGAGGAACTGATTTATCAGGATGCCTAAATCCAGATGCACTACAAATAAGCCAGGAAAGACAAATAAGCCTCTTGGCATAAACCAAATGAGCTGGGGGAAAAGGAATGTGAAAAAAGAAAGAGCTAAGGGAAAGTAAGAAAAAACCTGCCAGTGGGAAGAATGCACAGTGTCAAATCCCGGACGCTACCCCACTTGGATTTCCTCATGTTCCACCTTCCCTACAGCCCCTCTTTTTTTTCTTTTTCTTTTTTTAACATTACCTTCTGGACCATCTTCCCTGCTCTCATCCATCAGCTTTCCGCTTTTTCATTTGCATTCCTTTTTAAACCACTTCTCTTTGACAAACCTTAAAAACCATTTAGAGTGCCTGAATGAGAACAGTTCAGAAGCACCAAAAAGCTTTGTGCATGGTCTGATCAATGGTAGCTGCCTGAATATGCTTTTAGCTCCCAGCAAATACAAAGAAAAACAGAATAGGACCTTAAAATGAAAGGTAGTCGATAGCAGACCCGTTATCATCCTTCCGTTGGGTGTATTGGTTTGCTGATTCTGGAGTTGTGAAGACTTTGTAAAAGAGTATCAGTGAAGGTGAAATGCTTGTTTGATACCAGTGCTGGCAAGAAACAGTGGGCAAGTGTTAGAATAACTACCCTTTAAGGAATTTGGCATTAAAGGTAAAATCCTTCCAGGCTGCGACCAGGTCTCCTTTGCTGGGGAACAGCCCAACAAAGAGAAATCCTTCTTCCTGCACAAGCATTCCTTTAACGGTGGCTAATTAACCTGGTGTTAACGTTAAAGATTTACCATATTTATCAGGTCTGACTCAGTTCTTATTCATCGCTATTTAAGAACACAACAGAGATAACTTGTCTTATTTTCATCCTTGTTCGTGTAGTTTGGCTTGGGTAGAAGGTTAAATGAACTCAGAGAAGTTACTTCTCCTAGATCATCTACAAGATACAGTTTTACCAGGTAGCACTGGCTGAGTATAAGACAGTCAGTGCCCCATATATTACCATTATACTCCTCTGTTCTTGATTTTGCTCCTTTTGTTTCCTATCAGACTCCCTAGAGGCCTTAGTTTGTATTCATTCACTCTCTCAAACGTCTTCCCAGATGCTCAAATCCCACTTCTGTTATTGCAGTTTCTTTTAAATTTGTCTGGATCCCTTGTGCAGAGTCAGGACTTTACTGTTCCTTAGCTCAGCATTCTCCTGGCTGGACTCCAGCTCAGGTAATTATATCCAGGGCTCTCTCAAACTTCTCTCCCTAGCTGCAGTTGGAGAAGTTATTCTTCCCTTTCTTTTCCAAACTGCTTTATAACATTGCGGATGCTGAGAACTGATGGGCTCTGTATTTCGGAGAGGCTGTGCATTATGCATTAGGGGTGAACCAACACCTTCCGCAGGGGGACTGAAAGTACTGTCACAGCTTCCTTGCTTTTTCATTTCAGTGCTATTTTAAGTGGACAGCTGTCATACAAAGTAGAAGGTGAAGGACAAAAATTTGGTCCCAATTAATCTGTTGTTGCTATTGGAATGTGGAGACTTCTCCCTCTAATTTACTATTCTGAATCTAGCCTAGATTTGTTCAATAGCTGTTCAGTGGCTTATGTCACTTGAGCCGGTTGTCACAAGATGCTCACAAAAATAGATTTCTCACTTATTGGGAGAAATATCAATACAGAGGCTAAAGAGAGAATGAGCATTGCTAGAGGTAATGCCGCTACAGCAACCATGCAGCAAACTGCAAAGCAAAGGCAATAGAAAACTTAATTTTGTGATGCCCCTGTTCAATCTGCTTGTTAACCAGCAGTTCTCTGATTTTGGTACTTATCCAGTGCTAGGCCAAAGACAGCTCAGAGTATCTTTTCCAATGAAAAAAGATTCAAACAGAATCACAAGGAGTCTGAAACATTGAAGAGAGAGAAAAAATATTTTCCTTCTTAACTAAGAAGTATGAACCATAAATTCAGGTAAATTACAGAAAGAAAAAAAATATGTAGTAAAAACCAAGATAGAGAACAGCGATTAATCTACTTACTAGACGCTGCTCATTTCCTGTGGGATATGGGCATGAGCACTGGCTGCAAGTACTTACACAAGCTCATCTAACTGCTCATCCCAGTGCAGTTTTTCCAAGACAAAGAAATGGATCTTCAGACTTCAAACGAGTAAATTATAATCAATTCTCACTCCCTCACCTTGGAGGAATTTGAGCTGTTGCTATCAGTTAGCAGAAGTTAGCTGTTCCCTAGTCTGGGCAGAAGTGCTGCACTCAGGGAAATCTTGGGAAGAAAAATGATTCAGGACAAGTCTATGCTCACAAGAAGTTTAAGAAATGCTTTTCTAATCTAAACTTGAAGGCCTTACTTTCACCATGGGCCATCTATCAGAGAAGGATTATCAGAGAGCAGCCTCATCTACTTGGCCCTGCTTGGAATGGAAGTTGGACCAAATTACCTCGGGAGGTCCATTCTAGCCTAAATTATTCTATGGTTATTCTCCAGCCTCCGTGATGATAGCCTATATCTGGAAAGAAGGCGGTCGTGCCCGCTCTGTCCCCAGAGGGGAATCCTTAATGCCAGGGAAATTCCTACTAAGGAAAAACAATAAAAGAAACATCTTTCTGATGCAAAAATAACACAGACTATATTCAATATTTTTTGTTTGTCCTTTCTCCTCAAATCTTCAGGTTTTAAAAGCTGCCAGGTCGAGATCAGCTTTCATGTTAAAAAAAAAAATTATACCCAGATAGGCCATGGCTGAACTTGGATCACTCGCGGAATTAGTTTCTCCAGAGTGGTCACAACCGTCACAGACCTCACCTGATGATGTCCACTTGGCTGAGATGGCTTCTGCACTTGTCCCAGAAGGGGCTGTGGGGAGCAAAGTGAAGAGAGGGGAAGGGAAAGACCAGGGGTCTGTGGAAGCGTACATCTGGAAGTTTAAGTTAACCTTACACTACTGCAGAGTTAAGTTAGCACAGCCCCCGTGCAGTTTTGATGACAGGACTTGGCTAGTGCAAAAACAGCTGGCACCAGGTTCAGCTTCTTCCCCTTCTGCTAAACAGTCCTTTCATGCAAAAAGAAATTGACCCCACTGTACTCGGTAACATTTTTATCCTCCCTCCCCTGCAGTTCAGTGGTACGTAAGCAGTAATAAATCCGTATTTAAAGTGCTGTTGACTGCTTTAGAACTTCAGCAGTAAAGGAAATAAAGTAAGCGCATAAGCATGTAGCCCTTGCACAGTTAAACATGGCGTCTACTGCTGGGTATAACCAAACGCATGGTTGACGAAGGAACTAAATAAAACTGTAATGCACCGCTGTATGGTTTCTATCACATGGATTTTTTTTTGTAATCTTTGTAAGTGGAAACCAGGAACGGGTGCACATGTTTGCACAAGACAAATGACAGGAACAAACTTATTTGAGGATTCTTACTGCAATCAAAGCACTGGGGACAAGGAGAGAGTCAAAGTATACAAACATGCTTGAGAGCTGGAATTTTTATGAAGAAGAAATGTTCACTCTATCATGATATCCACGTAGAACAGATGCAGTCAGCTTACATTATACCAGCAGAGATGAGTCTGATGATGATGATGATGATGCTACAACATGAATAGCTTATAAGAAATATAACTTGTATTATTTCATGCTCGTATATTTTCAAAAGAGATGATATTAGAATGAAGCCAATTCTACAGCTTCGTAAACTTCAGCATGTTTCTTCCTTCCATTTGAAAACTTCGAACCTCAAACAGGTTTTGAGGCCAGCTAGCAGGCAAGTAAAAATTGCTTTATCAGATCCAACTCAGGGTTTTGTTATTAATCATTATGGGTAAAGATGTCTAATGTAAGAATAGCAACAGTCTAAACTTCTACAGTACCCATCACCCAAATATTTCAAGTACTTTACAAATATTACTGGGTGAATTTGCATTGAACAGTGATATGCATCTTGTTAAAGAGAAGCAAAGGCACTGTTATTACGGATCAAATTTTTGACAGCATTGCCAGTCTTATCCTCTGCAGGGTCTTTACACACAGGGCAAGCTCACCATGGTATAATCCTTACCTTACTTTAGTCACTTAGTAAAAGAGCCTCAGACTGCTCATATATGTTTCTGCAAATGCTGTAACAATCTCCTGTTCTCAAAATTCATTAAGACAGCTACATATTTGCTTTTTAAAAATGTTGTCGGAGAAAAAAAGTGAATGCTTGAACTGCTCCTTTACCAGGAAGTCCTTTTTTACTACATGATTGTGAACATTTGTAGATGAGCGAAAATGTTTTCAGTCAAACTTAAAAAAGAATGTGGAAATAACCATTAGCAAGCCAGAGGTGCCTGTGAAGATCATAGAGGATATAGAGAGGGATATTAAGAGAGTGCTGCGATTCAGCTGGGAAAGATCAAAGAGAGCCAGATAACAGCCAGGGGACATCAGAGTACCATGAAAGTTGCTGAGGATGTAGGAAAAGCCTGCGTAGTGCTGTGGGACATAAGGGAAGTTGAATAAGATATGTATGTCAAGAAAAGTACCAGGATGATAGGGAAAACCAGAGGAGACATCATCATGACAGAGCTGTCTGAGAAAGCCTCACAATGCTCGGAGCTGCAAGCCTCAGGATGACGATGAAAACCAGAGAAGACTGAGAATTGCTGGGGACACAAAAGACAGCTAACACAAGGGAATGTTACTGAATGCAATCGCATCAAGAAGGGCTACAACTGCTGGGTATTGCTGCTAGATTGTTTGAAATAATAAAGTCACGGAGTGTCCAGATTATGGAGAATAACACATGCTGCTGGAGATCAGGGACTGATAAAGGTAAATGAAGAAGCAATCAGAAATATGCCAAGGAAAAACATATTATATCACAAAATAGAAAAGAAATTGATTGCTAGAGAGCATGAGGGGGAATCTGAAAAAATTTTTCAGCAAAAAGCTCCCCAACCTGAGGAACCCTCTTCGAGCAGCTGCTGAGCCTGAAGAAGGCTATAGCATGTTAGGGAATGAGAGAGCAATCGTAAGATGCCAGAAACAGTGAAGCAGATTGTGAGTTGAATGACAAATGTGTAAACTGCTGGTTGCTATAAAGGGCCACAGTGTCAGGAAATGTTGGAGCCTGCTGTTCTGCTTCTGGAGGCATCCAGGAAGAATGCAAGTTGAAAGAACATTTCATAGGTTGAACAGTGTCAAGAAACATTGGAGAAGGCCATGAATACCTTTAAGCCTGTTCAGTGGAGGGATCCAGGCAAAGGCAGTGAATTACTGGAGTGATTATCTACGCAGCCACATAGAAACCAAAGCAAGGCTGTGATCTCCCAAGGGCCCAAGATACCAGGAAAAAGCTCGAGAAAGAATGCAGATTGCCAGGGGGACTGAAGAATCCTGCATATAAACTAGGGGCAACTGAAAAGCTGTGAGATCTGTCAGGAAGCACAGGGTAAGGTCACAGACTGAAACAACTCAGATGTCTGGTTTCACCATTTGACTAATAGAAGAAGGATGTGACCCAAGATAATCCTGACTGATTCTTTTGGAGTGCAGAAAAGAATCCCTTTCAGTACTGTCTTAAAGGAATGAATGCTTCCTGCCGAACAACCAATGCCATGTATGGAAAATAGCTATCTATCCTATGTCATTGTATGTGTTTAAACTGGGCCTTGGAAACCACATGAGACTAGAAGAAGAAAATAATCTCTTTGGGACAAGGGGAACTTTTTAAGGGCTGAGCTGTGCTTAGCTCTGTGTGCTGGCACAGGGAGCCCTTTGGCCCTTCACAGCACAGTTACACAGCAGGTAAGTATCACAGGTCTTTCATCATGAGTTTATAAAATACTGATAGAGAAAAACAGTATGGAAAATATGTTTTATTCATGCGACATCTATCTCCAGAGCACCAGTCCTAAATAGAGTAACATGGCCAATGTATTTATAATTCACAGTGCCGGCTGGCTCTGGAGCGACGCCTTGCTGGAGCCTGGGCAGAGCAAGGACCTCAGCCCCCATCTGGCAGCCCGGTTTTGCTGAAGAGAGACTTATTCTGTTTGAAACACGCTCCCTGCTGCACATCTTCCCAGGGGAATGACGATCGGCACCAGCACCAGCACTTCAGCAGCACATCTCCTCCCTCCCTCTAGCACAGCTCAGCCTCAGGAGAGCCATTCTGCAGCCTGAGTTTGGATGGGAGGGGGAAGGGGAAAGAAGACAAAGAGTTATTTTTTGTAAGATCTGCTGCAGAAGGCAGCAAACAGCAAGGTTTCCAACCTCTTTCCTTTGTTTGCCTTAGGTCTCTCAATTTCTATATCAGGCTCTGGTTCAGCTTCCATTAGCGCTTCCTCATCAACATCGTTAACAATGGTTTCCTCACTGAGGGTATCACTAGGATTATACTTACTGCCAGAATCCTCTGGCACAAAATCACTGTCTGAGTCAGAGCAGAGAAATAATTAACCCTCATGATACTTCTCTGAGGAATGAACAGAATACCTAATAAGATTTATGGGGCATCAAATTGATCCTGCTCCTAAGGAGAAAAGCATCCACAAGCTGAAGTTGGCATTGCCACTGAGCAGCGAGGAGGTTCCTGTGTCAACACAGGAGACATCTTCACCTCAACTGTAAGTGGCCTGCATTACCTTAATTGCGTTAGTTACCTTACATGTCTAAACAGCAAACCACTTGTTTACCGCTCTGGCCCTGGATTAGATCATGGTTTCACTACCCAAAAAAACGATCAGTGTCAACTGATTCTCAGCTTCTGTGAAACTGGTCAGGCTGGAGTCAGGCAGGGTAAGGCTATCTTACTTTAAATTACCAGCATCTGATTTGCAGACAGCCTTCAAACACTCCTGATCGTATTCCTGATGTATAAGACTAGATTTGTGATTCAACCTACAACTCCAGAAACTGAAACAGAACTGCTGGAAAATGTGCCCCGCATACGGAGAAAAGTGTTGCCCCGCAGAAGAGAAATAACCATCAAGATTTAAACAAATTTGCATATTCTTGCTGTTTTCAACTCTAGAGACAAGATTTTTCCTTTCCTCCAAAAAGTAATCAGTCACTTCAGTGTCAGACATTTGCAAGCAAAGCTAATTAACTTTCTAGGTCCAGAAGGATCCCCTCCCAAAAGCTGATAATATGTCTCAGTGGGATAGGAGAAGGATAGTACAGTCCTAGCTGGCTGGGAAGGACCTCTGGAGAAGTACATATCATACGGATTTCTGTCTGCAAAAACCAGTAGTCTGCTAAGATCTGGAAGCCTCAAAATCCTTTCACTTCTGCTGGGAATTTAGTTCAAAGCAGCTGCATGTAAATTTTTCATAGCAAATGCTACGCTGGCAAATCTTTCTCATGATTCTTGTTTTTAAATCAACAAGAGTAAACTATATAGAAGAGGAGCTAGCTTTAGGGCAGCCAGATTTACCCTAACTGTTTTAAAATAAAAGTGAAAACAACCCTAAGGAAAAAAAAGTATCTGAAATATGTATGAGCAAAGGCACTGTCCTGCCTCATCTCTTTGTGCTGCATAAGGGGGACACAGATTGGCTGAATCCTTATAAATAGAGATCTGGTACAGACATTCCTCAGAAAACATACAGCTACCGTTCCCAGTTCCTCTCCGTCCCAGCCAGGAGTGGGAAAGAGGCAGGGAGACATGGAAGGAGGGTCAGCATCAAGCTGGGCATTGTCTGAAGGCTCCTCATCTTTCTCCAGGCTGTAAAGCGATGAGAGCGGTGAATATTTCCACCTCCATTTACATCCCTTGCATATGTGTTTCTGGTATCTGTGTGACCTCTAAACTTCTGCCTCATGTGAAAGAAGGGGGAACTTTGTCTTTTATTCCTGAATTACCAAGATCAGTTCAACCTTTGACTTACTTCATATGCATAAAAAAAAATAATGAGATCAGTAAAAGTTGCTAATGGAGAGAGAAAACCACCTCAGCAAGAATGCAATTGTTAGGACACATTTCAAATCTTGTTAGTAGTTATCCCTTCAACATAAAGTCACAGCCCTGGCATGTAACTTATATAGATATTCTCCCTGCCCCCACTCCTACACACTACCTACATCTCCTTTCATATTTTTAATGTACTCCAAATCCTATGAAAATGCTAAACTTACAGATTTGAGGTTAAAATTTCTCTGCAGACTCAAGCCAACCAAAGGGCCAGGTAAGTAACTTGCAACATCCGCGACAAGGATCGTAACAGCAGCACCACGTTGGAAGTAAGGAAGCCCTTCCCAGCACAGATCCCAGCTCTTACATATGGGTTACGTGGGCCTGGGAGCCCGATAACTACACCAGCTCTGTATCAGACATCTTTTATAGAATGCTGCCATACTGTAGACATCAAAGGAATGTATGTGATTGCAGTTGTATCAGGAGCCAGCAATGCAAATGCCGAGAATCCACTTTGACACTAATTTGACCGTAATTTGAACCTCTCCCTGCACCAAGGCTTGACCAAGGACAAACGCTCAAACAGGAGAGCTTGAGGAGCCTGCAGAGGCTTCAGTCTGCTGTGCCTTCTTGGCAACAGCTGCTCTGCACAAAGTTTTTCTGCTGTTGTAACTACGGGAAGGGGTATATGGGAAAACAGCTGCACCGCTGTGGCTTCCCAAGTTCTGCCTGCCAGCTGAGCTGCCCAGCGCCTGTGTGTGTGTGCAGCGTGGGGCAGCGGCTGGCGTCCTCTTCTGCCTGCTGCTGAGGGGATGGGAGAAGTTGCTGATTCAGACCCACTCCCCCTGCTCAGCCCGTCCTACTTCTTCTTGTGGAAATTACCACCTCTTCAGATCTGCCTGCAGAGCGGCTCGTGTGGACACCCCCTAACCTACTTTGGTCAACCTGAGCCAGACTTAGCTTAAATGGATTAAGCAGGAGGTTTTTGCTAACCCAGTTTGATTGAAGTGGGTTAAGGGGCACTCACACAAGCATCTCTGCAAACACTTCATGAGAGGGCATTAATTCCTGGGAAAAGGCCATGACAAGTGTCTGGGACTACCAGCCTCTTTTACTGACACAGCTAAATCAAGAGTCCACTCGAATGAGGCCACACAACTTTAGGGACAGGCATGAATTCACTTTGCAAACAACAAAAGTTACTATTTCCCACCAGCTGTATGTTGCTGCTCTCACAACAGCACAGGGAGAAGGGGAAGCATGTTATTCACTCACTTTAGCAAGAAGTTGGCAGGGTTCACCTGCCAGGAAGGTTCAAGCTTCAGTATTACAGCACACTAGGAACTGCTCATGTCTTCCTTTCCGCAGGCTGAACTGAGAAGGAGGTAATTTCCATCTGATCTGCGCTGAGACATGTAGTTTAGAATTAGAAGTCAACTTAGTTACAAGTACTGAAAGCCCTTTAGCCCCAGATGCAGTTACACTGCTCCAGAGGACCTGGGAAGGTATCGCTATAAGCATCTAATCTCACTTGCCTGTTCTGGCGGTTTGTACTCTTCGATTACGTCAGCCATGGCAGCATGAATAACACAGGTAAACCAGCCTTAAGTCATGCCTATCAAATAAAAAGCTCTTCTATTTAAAGATTAATGTAAGAAATCAATGTGCTTCCAGCGTGTGCCAGCAGATGATCTAACCCCATCTTAAGCATGCTCAGAAACTTCACGTAATGGTGATACAAAATCTATGAGCAGTTAATGCTAAGAGTGTCTGTCTGCTTCCAGAGTGCTTCAAATGCCGGTTCATGAGCTGGCTACCAGATGTGTTCTTCTTTTCCCTGAAGGCCACCACGAGGACTGCTATTTCATTCTCAAATCTCAATAGTCAATGTTGTGACAGCACAGAGTCTGCTCTCTAACATATGTCTCTTGCATGACAGCACATTAATTTGAATATGGTATTATGCTGAAGGGACTAAACTGACCACTTAACAGGAAGGGATGCATCTTTCTAGCTATCAAAAGCAAACAGCGTAACAAGAACACTGTCAGAACAGCACCCAAAAATGAAAGGGCTGTTTCTGTTAAGGCCAGGCTGGCAACACGGCCATATGTAGGGACAGCTCTCTTGCTAGTGCAATAGCTATTGACATGCACATACGTAAACTCCCTAACATACAGTAGGATTAGATTAGACCATATTAAATGACAGGGTTGGTTTTTTTTTCTAATGGCTGAAGCAAAGTAGGAAACAATGCTGCCTTAGGAAATGTTATGGCTAAAACGTATAGCAAGCGTGGATCACGGTGTGCCCACGGCTGCAGGCTCCCCAGTGGCCCAAATCAGAGACGTGTTTGGAGTGTGTTTCCTTTCACATGAGCAAGGGCACCGGGGAAAAGGAACGAGGACAGTAACAGGCACCCAGGTCTCATCCTGACTTGAAGTTGTGACTTGGCTGGGACAGGCACCAGGACAGGGCCCCAGAATCCTGCTGTCCATATACAGCCTTAATTGCCATGAACTGTATATTAACAACCGAGTGACACCAATATTTAATTATCCTGTTAGGCCAGTATGAGTCTGAATCACTTGATAAGATGCTTGTGCACAAAAGAAATAGAAAATTAGCATTGATGTATCAAGTATGTATGGCTCAACCTGGCAACACCATTAGCCAAGCTGTTTAGAACATAAAACTCATAGAAAGGAGCAGTATGTTTTCTGCTCCTTCATGAGCTGTGCAGTGAAAACCTGTGGCTCGGTTTGGCATGTTATAACCCATCCAGGAGCAGGAACAACTTCTGACTGCAGACTCAGTTCTCATGGGTACTGAGATTGAGAAGCCAGTGAGATGTCAGAGACCTCAGATCTTACTGTACTCAAGATCTATCTGCATCCCTATGCACATAAATGCCTTTTCAAAGGAAAATATAACCCCATGTGATTGAAGTTTGCATCAGTACAAATCCCAAGCTCGTTTAGAACATACACACACAAGAATGGAATGTATCATCACCTTGCCCATGCCTTCTCCTTAACTTTGCTGTGGGCTATTAGTTGAAGCTATTTTGAAAGAAGTGACTATATCTCCCTCTTTAAGCATTAAGCATTCCTGGCAGCAATAATTGCCTTGTAACTAAGTCCTCATTAGCACTCTTTTAGATCTGTATACTGCACTGACTCTATGTTGCTCCTGGTCCAAGAACAGGATTATCATCTCAGCACCAAAGTCTGCACTGTTACAGATAAAAAAAAAAAAAAAAATCCAATGGAATGACTCTGGATTTACAGCAGCATAACCAAGACCAGAGTTTGTCCTATTGTTTCCCATCAAATCCATAATTTAGCATGGTAATGCATAGTGTTCTATACAAACCTTCTGTTAGCTGGAAAGACCAGCTTGTTTTACCCACCAGTAGTACGTCATGGTGACAGATAACTATTTTAATGAATTTAATAATCTTATCTGAATTCCTTATCCAGGAAAAAAAAATGCATTTGCAAATAAGAATATGGCACCTGCTTTAGATTGAATAAAAGCATTAATGTGACAAACAGGAAACCAAATATCTAACCCTGAGTGATGCTAAGCAGCTGCAACTTCCATGAACTTTGTAGGAGTTGCAAGAAGTCAAGATTTCCGTGGATGATATTTTAAAACATAATGCAAGGTCTTTTTCTACTGTTTTCGTTCAGTTTGTCATTTATGCAAAGGAAGACACTAGATAAAAAACTAAAGAAATTAACATGTGGAATCCAGATGCCTGAACATAACTATACAAAGCAGAACTTGCAGTGGCAATGCATGTAGAAGCTTGATCAAAGAGAGATCATTAATCATGTACATACAGGTTGGATGAGGGGGAAAGGCCTGAGGAAAAACCGCATGAAAAATCTTCATCACACAAGTACTTACATTATTGCTTCATAGCTTTTTATGGCCTTAAATCCAAGCTAAAAAAGACATTATCTAAGGTGGTCTAGGGGATATAGCAAGGATATACAAGGAGAGATTGAGGAAACAGTAAATGAGGTTTTACAGCATTCCAGATTTCACTTACGAGTGATGGAATGGCCGTTAAGACCGCTGGAATGATTTCTTGCATGGAAGAAAGCAAGAACTCAAGAAAAGAAAGCAAGATAAGTATGTATGTTTTAGCAGAATTCTTACCAACTACTAAATTATTATTGGCTGCATACCAAACACTCCACACAGTGATAAACAACTGTTCATTTTATTTCACTAAACAAAAAGCCCATTGAAAGATTTCTACTAATACTGCATTCACTGGAACTCACTTGAAAAATACAGTTTTGGACATACATCAAATACAACTTACAGCTGAGTAACTGCAGCGGTCTAAGTTACTTTTCGAACATGTCAAGAAAATGTTCTGTTCTCCAAGAAGAGGAGAACAACAGAGCGAAGCAGCACGCTAACTATAGGTATCAGACATTCCCTGAGGCTCAGAAATAGCTTCTCTTTTTAATAGCTAAGATTTCAGCAACTGGCCTTGCTTTCCGGGGAGTTGGGGGGGGTGGTTTCACATACAGGCCCCCATTTTTGGTGGCAAGCCAGCAAAAACAGTAGGAATTCCCATATCCTGTCTTGCCACCAAAAAAGGTACATTTTCAACAGCTGTGTCAGCACAACAGTACGTAAGGCCACACAGTAAACTGGAAAAACGAATGGATCTTGGTTGAAAAAATGTGTTACTAAAAACGGTGCTGCTTTTAATCCAAGCATTGGTTTGATCCCCAGCACAGAGTTACAAACAGCTGCGGCAGCACAACCGTGGGGCCATAGGTGGTGGTGGTGGCAGGGAAGATGAAATCCTTAAGATCTGCAGCCAGGAACAGGCTATGCAGAATTGTGTATCAGGCTGTATATAACTGTCATAGTGACACATTACATTTTCTTCAGAGGTAAGGCAAATTATGAAATCCCTCTCTCTGTTCTTTGCCCTGGTTGCTGCATTTTGTCACGTTCAAAGTTGTGCATGTAATATAGTTTTATAAGCTGCATCCTAAACTGGATCACAGAAATCATCTGGGTTAAGGAAAAAGAAATACCAAAATGGGTTTGTTTTCTAATCTTGCTCTGTTGCATTAGCTCAACTGCAGAAATTAGGAATGGACTAATGACCAGCCATTGGCAAGCTCCTAAGACAGCTCGTGTCAAATAACACATAAAAGATCCTGAACATTTGAGTCAAAATTAAAATCCTCTGAAAAGCAACCCTACAGTGCTTCTGACTCGACAGCCCAAAATTGGGACTCCTCCTTCAGAAAGAAAATATCGTGTCCCACATGAAAACCTGGATCCAAATTTGGTGAGCAATGGTTCTGTGAAACGTTATGTGTGTTACAGGGTTTGCGCTCCCCACACCTTTTATTTTCATGTGTTTACATCCCCTATTATCTCTGTAAAACACTACCAAAAGCAAACCCTACTCTGCAGTTATAAATGGCTAGGACAGTGGAAAAGCACTCCCTCCAGGTTGGGTTCTGTGTTTGGGATAATTGCTCTGTCAATACATCTATCACCTTTAATCAAAGCTGTTGATTATCAGCCTCTCTGAAAGACAACTCTTACGTTTCTGAAGCTGGGTTCTCAGACACAGCAGCATCTAAACTCTGTGAGTTCTGGAAAGAAAAGAAAAAAAAGCCTTCAGTCTTTCCACTATTCATAGCCTCCACTCATTGGTGCAAAGCCCTTTAACAGAATTGTTTAGACCACTTAACACCCACAAGTAGCAATTTATTAAAGTTTGGCAGTCTAATCACTGCAAAATTTTTTAGAGTTGATCCCCACAGTAACAATTATTTTCTGCTTTACTGACTCAGGGAAATTCATTCTAGTTTTTCTCCCCTTACCTCCCATCCACCCTTTTATTTCTATGCCATGTTTCTTCATTCTCCCTTATGCCTATTGTGCCTTTTGTGGTCAAAAAAACCTACAGCTAGTATTTCCCCATGTTGCTAGTGGAGACTGGAACAGCCTGCATAATTTGTCCCCTTACAAGCTGATCTGCCCTAAACTTTCCAGTTTATTTGTTTGGCCACAATATTGAGGTTTACTCAGTTCAGTAAAACGAGCGTCAAGTTGTGAGTCATTATCAGGAGCTTCTGGGTTTTCAGTGCGTCCCCAGGAAATAGAAGACTGCAATTTTTATGCGTTTATTGTAATGGCAGCAGTTACACAAGCTGTGGAACATAGTCAGAGCTTAACACCGTGGCTGACTACATTCTTTGTGCAATTAAGGAGCAAAAATCACACTTCACTAAAGAAAACAGGATTTTAAAATGTAACAGGAGAAATTGGGGATTCTTTTATTCCCCCCCTCCCCATTTCTCTTTTGAAATGAATTCTTGTCAGTTTTATGTAAATGCTTTACACACACATACATATATTTGAAAAGCAGGGGTCCCCAAGATCTTTGTAATTCCCTAACTTTGAGTCTCTGACACCAGCAGCGTTACCGCCGGCGCCAGGCCCAGGCCCAGCCCCAGGCCCAGGCCCAGGCCCAGGCCCAGCCTCAGCACCCTCCGCGGCGGCCCGGAGTCGCCGGACAGCTGCTCCTCAGCAGCCCTTTTTGTTCAACATGGAGCCACCCTCCAGCTGAACAAAGGCCCTTCCAGCCTGGGAAAACCTGCACTGGACTCAGCTGTAAAAGCCAGCCGAGCTAACCTCGCACTGCCGGCCCGCTCGCCCCGCCTGGCCGGGGTCGGCCTGGGGGCCCCGGCCTCACCTCCCGCCAGGCCCTCCTGGCTAGACAACGCCAGGCTGGGCCCCTCGCCCCCACGCTGGCCTACCCGCGCCCCCAATCCCCCAATCCCCATCCCCTCCTCCTCCTCCGTGGGCCTCAGACCGGGAGACCGAGACGGAGACGGCCCGCACCTGGCCTAGCAGTGCCCCGCTACTGCCGCCCCCGCGGAGCGCCCAGCCGCAGGCGGTACCGGCTGCCTGCCACCCTCCGCCGGCGGCGGGGCTCGAACCCGCGACACCCGGCCGGAGGGCTGCCAGCCCGCGCCGCTGCGATGCGGCGGCGCAACCACCAATGGGAGCCCTCCCCTCCGCTGTGGGCGGGGCGGGGCGGTGCCTGCCGGCATCCCGCCGCGCCTGGCGGGGTCGCTGTGGCAACGGCGCCGCCCGCCCGCCTGCCCGCCCACCGCCGGCGGCGGGGCCAGAATCTGTGAGTCATCCTCTTCGCGATTGGGCGACGGTTTCCCGCCGGCCAATGGGAGGTCCCGGCTTGCGGTGACGCGACGCCCGCCTTCGGCGCCATCTTGCCGCTGGCGGGGGGAGCGGAGCGCCGTGCCGGGCCGGCCCCGCCATGCCGCACTACCAGGCCTGGGAGGAGTTCACGCGTGCCGCCGAGAAGCTCTATCTCGCCGACCCCATGAAGGTGAGGGGGGTGCCGGGCCGAGAGGCCTGGCGGAAGGGAGGAAGAGACGGGCGGGCGGGCCGCGGTAGGCCCCGGGGAGGAGGGGCTCCGGGGTGATGCGGTGGGCGCCGGCGGGGGCGGCTTGGTGGCTCCGGGTGCTGTGGCTTTAGGATCCGTTTATTTTGTGAGCTTGCAACCTTTAAGACCGTATCATTTTAACTAGTCTTCCTGCAAAATTAAACGAAAGCATTCATTAGGTCTTAGTTTGCGTTGTTGCCTGCTGTGTCATTTCTGACTGGAAGGTGTTAGCTTCCTAACGAGTAACTGCTCTAGGAGTTAACTTTTTAGTATGTGACTGTGTTTTGTTTCTGGAAACTTTTTAAGGAATATAGTTCGTACAAAAATTAAAAACTATTTTAGTCTTCAGAGTCGGCATTGCATTTTAGCTAAAAAGTAGCATAAAAGGTAATGTAGGACTCGTATGCCTGAGAAAACTTCTGTAAGAAAGGCCTAGTTTTCCTCACCAAAAATAGAGGATACAGAGAAACCTTCAGAAGCAGTGTTTGATATCAGTCTTTAATTGGCGTGGTTGACCACTTCATATGTAATTGCCACCTATGTACTGATATTAAAATAAATTGTTCTGTTTTACCTTCTTATGCTCTGTAATACCCAATTAAATGATAGAGTTTGGGAGGGATGTCACTGCAGCCTGGAGTTGCTCTTCGCCTTTTCTTAAGTGGCTCGCATCTTTTCCCATCTATGACAATAAATTTTCTGTTTATGAAAGAGTTTATGTAGGCCTCATGGTCACAACATGACTGTCCTCCTTTTGTTTGCCAGAGAACTAGTCTGAGGAGCTTCTGTATGTAATTGGGCTTGTCAGGAAACTGAAAGAAGAACAAGAATTGCGGGATGTTAAAGGCGATGGGTCTGTGTTCTTTGTAGGCTGGTGAGGCTGGGCACTGAGTGGTCTTGCCTTTTGCACGAGCACGTTGTCTGTCGAGTCCATGCCTGCTGCCTCTGGCAGCCTCTCTTGTGCTTTTGGGCCTCCTGGTTTGAGAGATGTAACACAGCTGCTGTTGTTTGAAGAGGACAGTTTCTTAAACAAGAAAGATAAACCTGTGGTGAGATCCATCTTGGAGCAGGAATGTCAAAATATGTTTTGTAGTCAAGGAGGTTGTTGACCATTAGCACGGGTCACTCTGTACAACAAAGACCTGTTTATAGTGCGAGTTCAGAATGTTCTCAAAGGGACACCTTGCTTTGTTTCTAGTTACTGATGCTGGCTGAGGCTAGAAACAATAGATAATAAAGTCTCTGTGGCCAGCTCTGCATTAGGGAGGGGAGCATTTAATGCTCAGTCAGTTGCTGAGGATGAGGATTTTTATCACCGTGGTTTTGAGAACTTTGGTGATTTGAAAGTCCAGAAGGACTGTGGACAGGTTAAAACTCAGGGCAGGTGACTACAGTAGTAACTGTTTTAGTGAGAAGGTGAATGCTTGCTTTCAGACTTCAAATTTAGCCTTATTGAGTCTTGAAAGCAATTTAATTTGCAAGAGCTCTCTTCAGTCTTCTGATTCTAGTTACCTTAAAAGTGTTGTTCTTGTACAGTCTCTTTCCGCTTGCAAAACATCAGAATACTTGAAGTCTGTATGCTTCAGTGCAGCTATTGAATTAACTGTAGTGACTGGAAATACAGCTTTTTAAGATAATAGCTTAGGTACTGTAGAATAAAAAGCAGTAATGTTGAGCATACCCCAGTCAGTTAATCCCTTTCAAATCTTCATGTAGAACTTTTTTTATTTTTTAAGTGTTTCAAGTCTATACACAAGTTTCCATTTATTTTTTTCCTGAAGTGTGATGTATGGCGAGTGGGTGTCTTGTATTGATATGACTCTCGTAGTTTATCTTACCTGTCACTGAGGTCTCTGCAATTGCTGTTGCTGTAGTTATAGTGGGTTTGAAAATGCCCAGTGTTAAGCTTCCTGATGCTATTATGATAGCGGTTTAGTATGTTATGCAGGACAATGTGATGTTTCAACTTCCAAACCATTCTGGCTGTAGGATTAGTGGCCAGCAGAACTGAGGACCATCACAGAGGTGGTGAAAATGTGAAGCAGTACAGAATTATAATAAAAGGTAGCCTGAATTTGAGCAGATTTGCTTCAGCTATGTTCTGAGAATTGTTAGTAGATGTTAATTCTTAAAATGTCTGTCATTTCAGGTGCGGGTTGTTCTCAAATATCGACATTGTGATGGGAACCTCTGTATTAAAGTAACGGACGATGTAGCTGTAAGTACAGAACATGTTGCCCTTTTAGGGCTTTTTGTACCTCCCACAGACTTGCAATTTGCTGTCAGTCAGCTTGTGAGCTCTTAGCCATTGCCTTGAGGGTGCCTGACAGTTTCCTAAAAACTTGTTGTGCTCAGTCTTACCTAGTTGCTGTGTCTGTGACTGACACGTGGTTCAACTCTGCACAGTCCAGGAAAAGTTCTAACACTTCAGTGTTCTTTATAGGTCTCAACGTAATAATTTTAGGATTCTGTGAAAAAAAGCACTACAAAAATCTTGGATCTTCTCTCTGAAAGTGTGTCATGGAACGACATTGGTAGCTTCTGTTGAAGCATTTCAGGAGCATCTTCAAACAGAGTGGTAACAACTTTCAACCATAGGTTCAGCTCCTTTGTGACTATGAGATGGTGGAGTGATTATGAGACAGCACAACAAGATTCACTTGCGGTTCAGGGATCCCATTTTCTCAAGTACTGTTATGGTATCAATTATGCATTCAGTAAAAACTGTGGAACATACACACAACATGAAATTCTGCAGTGTCCTTCCAAGGGTTGCTGTACAAGAAGGTGGAGCAGCTGCGCTTACAGGTTGCCCTTGTTCTAAATAGTCTGGAAGGATTCTTGGAAGTATGTGAGGGGTGGGCTAGGATGTGAGATGGTGGGCAGCAGGTAGAAATGCATCAGTGTGTGCATGCTGATGTGCACACCAGCAACAGGTTCTTGGTGCTAGTGATGTTACAGCCAAGTTGTTGTTATTCTGCAGTCCAGAGTAAGCAACAGTAATCTGCCCTGCTCTTATCTTCAGACTTGGAAAAAAGTTGGGAGTTGGACTAGATGATCTCTAGAGGTCCCTTCCAACTCTGAAAATTCCGTGAAATCAGATTTCTTCTTTCCAGGAAAAGTAGTCTGGTATTGGTATTTCCCATACCCGGGAGAAATGCAAAACTCTTGGAATGACACTTGATAGGATAATAGGGCATAGTGTGGGTGAGATGTTGAGTACGGGGCATTGATAACAGGGAGAAGTGAAGGACAATTAAATTGAAATCTTCCATAGGGGACAGCTGGAGTCAGGTGATTCATGAACTCAGACTGTTTTCAGTTATAGGCCTCCTTACCTGCTTCCAGTCCTGGAAAGCTGTTACACCAATGAGGGAGGCAGGGGGTTGGGCTGGTTTTCTGGTTTTGTTTTTTTTCTAGAGGTGGGAAGGGAAGTTTTCCTTGCTGCTGACTCTGTAGAGCTAATATAGCTGAAGGGAAAAATAAACTGTTTTTCTACTGTTTGGCTCTGAATTAAAATAGGAATTTAGTGCTGTCGAAAGTTGCTGTATTGACAGCACTGAAGAACGGAGCATTCTGGGGTTTTTTCATTGTTAAATCAGCCTGGGCAGTCATACTGGTGCTGTACAGGTGTAAGGAATTGCTTAGTCTGCAAAAACCTAAGCGGTCTTTTTACAATAAATCACTGGTGTATTACTCTCATTCCTTTTGCATTTACAGGCTTGTCACATGAAGGAGTTCTTTTTGATCTTAATCAGATGTTATGTTCCTTATTTAGGACTGTCTTAGAAACAGATTTTGTATGGGAGAAGGGATCCTCTTCAATAGGAAATACTGAACTGATTTTATGTCACTGGCAGTGTAACATTAAGGATTGTGAAAGGCAAAATAAACTTGCTGTCAGAATATAGAGAATAGGAAAGTAATTTCAGGTTTAAAATCTGCTTCTATTTTTAGACAACACGAACAAAGGTGTCTTTTTAAAGACAGCTTTAAAACCCAAGTTTTAGCACTGTTTTTGAGACAGAAGAAACAATTATGAGCTTTCCCTATTTTGAAACTGGAAGGCCTTTCAGAGAAACTTATGTAAACACAGATGTGTGTATATTTTAAAACAGGGTAGACCTGTGCTGGTACTGCCTCATGGTAACAACATGCCACAAATTAACTTTTAAGTACTTACCTTGTTTTGTGTGTTCCAAGCACAAATTTGTTGCAACTATAAACAGGATAAAAACGGTTCATGTGAAAACTGATATTAAGCAACTTTCTTTTACAGTGTTTGCTGTATAGAACAGACCAGGCGCAAGACGTAAAGAAGATCGAGAAATTCCACAGTCAGCTAATGCGACTCATGGTGGCTAAGGAATCCCGCAGTGCTGCCATGGAAACAGACTGAATTGCTGAAAATAACATGAGTGCTCTGGTCATATTTCACTGGAAGAAAATATCTTTTGGATTTGAAAGAATACTGGGACAGGAGATGCTTTTATGTACCGAAGTGGACCGATGACAAGTCTGAAGCATTTTTCGCTGCCCCCCCCCGCTTTAGAAAACTAGGGAAATAAATGCTTTCAATTGAAAGCTTATATTTATTTTTGGGAATCAAACAAGAAACTATTCTTACACATTAGGTATGTTAAGAAGTCAAGTAAATATTTTAAATTTACAGTACTTTAGTCTGAATTTGATGGGCCACAAGCATATTTCTGGAAAGTTACTATAAAACTTCATATAGATTTCATATAAATTTCATGGTGTTCATGCCTTATGCTGGTGTATTCTCACAGTGGGAAGGTTTATTAACCTGATTAGTACTGTAGCATGATGACTGGATCTAATAAATATTTACATAAGTGATTTACATCAGTGGGGTTTAGAAGAACGGATGTATTCTGAACTGAAATATTTAAATTGCCAATTTGTATTAGCACTGTCACTAGCAAGATTTTAGCTTTTAGTATTGATTTTGGTTATAAGCTGTGCAATGCTATCTGTGGTGCAGTTTGTAGAACTGTTATATTGGCTAAATAAACTTCTGTATTTTAGAACTTAAAGTAAAACTTTGCTTGAGTATTGTTAGAGATCAGTGAGAAACTGGGAGTCTCTTTTCTGCTTATGCAAATGCTGTTATTAAAAAATAGCCAGTGGCTTTTTTCCAGTACTTGAACTATTTTATACTAGCAGGGAGGGACCTTTTCCTATCTTTGCTTCAGGCAGAGTTGAAGTATATCAGCAAGACAAATTCTAGAAGCTGTTGCCTATTATGTTAATAGAAAAAAATGCAACCAAACACTACCCAGATTCCTTATTTTAGCAGCTTGCTAACTGTGCATTTTCAAATGTTACATGTGGCAGATGGATGTCAGCCAACTGAATAAATGGATGAAAACCAGCTTAATAAATACTTAAATACCACTGTCAAAAATAGACCAATGCTCCTGTGGCTTAGACTTGTTTCTCATTATTACCTCTGGTAGGGTGATGGAAGCCTTAATTGTCTTTTGCAAAGGCTTTTTGCTTGAAAACCCAGCAGCTGAAATTGATACTTGCTTTGACTAGATCTTGCATACTTAGAACCAGATGAATATTTTAATGTAATTATGCTATTGGTATAACTAGGCTTTTCCAGGACTAATGTTTTGTGTTAAACCAAGCCACAAAAGTAAAGCAGAGCCATACAAAGACTTGTCTGTAATGGCATTTATGTATAACAAAACAATCTACTTAAATACCCACCTGCTGTCACTTACATAAAAATAATTGAGCTACTGGGAAGCAGTGGAGTTCCCACATTTGCCAAGAGCTTAGAAAAAAACGCAGGCTTGAATATTGCATTAGAGTACCCTTTCAGCTGAACGTATAATGTTGCATATTGTTGGAAAATACTGCAGTGCTAAATTCCCAGTGGCTATTCAAATTCTAGTCTACAGGAGTGACTGGTACACATGTAACATTTTTCTTTTTGCGTTGCCTTTTGAAATACAAATAAATCCAGAGAGAAGGATAAACTTTGTTCATAGTTGAACTTTAATAAGGTACTGTAACGCTGAAAATTTTTCTTGATGCTCCAAATCATTATCTTAATATTTGCAGTATAGTATATACTACAAGTAGTTAAACCATTTTTGTCTGAAACCCTGTTCTGCAGTATGAATGGTTGCTACACAAAGTCATACAAGCGAAGATTTAAGCTGTTAAATTGGCAGGTGAAAAGGCTGCAGCTATTTTAATGTAATTTTTGGACATCTCATGTGTTGGTTTGGCATGTAGATGTCTTCTGTGAGCTGAGGTACAGAAAGGCTTGAGTGGCACGAAGGATAAAAGGAGAGAGAGAAGATTGTAGACAGACTTGGTGTACCAAGTGGCTGAAAGGCTTAAGCTATATACTTGAGCAGGTTTTAGAGTGGGGCAGTTACAGCACTAACTATATATGAGAGTGGCAGTTGTCGAGCAAGAGATGGAGAAACGGATTTCTAGTTTTCTAACACCAGGAATTACTACTGTAAAGCCATAAGGAAATATTAACTCTACTTTTGTAAGAGTACGTGGTGTTAAGGTTATTCTCCACATACTTGCAGAAAAACTAGGGCAGTTCTGTGCAGTCATAATACATAAGAATACTGATAAAGCTACTGCTTTAAAAATTTTAAAAAAAGCTTTTCGAAACTTCTTTAGAAAAAGACAGGTGCTTCTTGACTTTGTCATTTTCAGCAACTTCAATGCTGTGTTCATGGGGTGGTAGAAAAGCTGTGAACTCAAAGCTCTGTGGTTTTGTGCTAATACTCTTGTTGAGAGTGTGCGTATGTACACTGATCACTTTCTGAATAAACTTTCAATGAGTCAGTCCATCATATTGCCAACTACTTGAATGTGTCCACTGGTACGTGATGAAAAAATCAAGCTTAATATGGCTGCTGCACCAAAGGGGTGATTGAATGCATGGCATGAGAAGCACTGAATATGGCAGTCCAGCATGTCGGAAAATGCTTCTGGTCACCAGCACGGAGTTTGTGCCAATTACAGGCTGCAGACAGGCAGTGCAGGAGCAGATAGGCAACCTGTGCAGTTACAGATGGGTAGCCACCTTTGCAGAAGTGGAATGATTTTGGAAAAAAAAAAAAAAAAAATTTCCCTCGCTATAGCAAATTTTGGTGCTGCATGTTACTTGTCTTCAGGAATTCTCTGTTTTGTGAGAATGGTTTAATAAAGAATATGGGTCTCTTTCATGGACGAAGAAATCGGGTAAGTTTATCCATGGAATTTATTCTGGTTTTCTGGTGTTTTTACTTCCTGGATTCTCTGAGTGTCTTGATTTCAGTTCTTCCTGTGTGCACAGCACTTAAGCTGGCATTGTCTGACCTCTCTTACTCTTCTCCATCGCTTCTGTTTTCCTTCAGGGCTTTTATCCTTGAGCTTCTCTATATGTAGTCCATTCTGTAAGTGTACTCTGGATTATAAGAAGATCCTTAAATTATAAGTGAGAATTTTGGTCACAGGTCTTAGTTTTGGAGATCCTTATGAAAGAGGCCTTTGTTTCCACTGAAGTCCTGACCTAACACTTTTAAGAGTGACAGTTTATTCTGGAAAATGGGATGCTTTGGTGCCTGAGTCTATCAAAATGGGAAATGGAACTGAAGCCAAGCAGGTGCTTTTAAAAATGTTTTATCTTGTCAAAATAATTATATTTCATCTCAGTAAGTTCCTTCCTGCAGCATAAAAGTGGGTAATACTCAACATTTTGGTGTAATAAATGTGAAGAAACCGTGGTTTCTGCCAGATGCAGTCAGTAAGACTTAGATGATCACTTATTAGCATAGGTTGGTCTTAAAGGATTATGTCATCTGGAAGGTGTGTTAACCCTCTTGCCATAGGCAGAACAAATCCTCTCGCTTCGTTGGTCTTAAGTAAGGGTGGTAACACAGTTGTCCCCCAGTGCATCTGTGCTTTTTTCACTTCTGCTCCTGGCTTAGGGGAAGATAAAATTCTAACACAGAAATGATACTGTAACCACGGTTTAAATTAAGTTTGAGATCTAAAGTGGAAAAATGAATACATAGCAAATAGGTGGGGTTTTCTTCTGTGTAGCTTATTCTTATCTAGACTGCAGATTCTGCACAAGTCCAATTTCCTCCGAGAGTCTGTGAGCATTAGTGGGTGACTTTAGGGAGTAGCTGAAAACAGTATTGTTCTTTGCACAATGCTCTGTGCTGAGGTAAATTAAATCTAATTGACTGAAACAAAGCTGTTTTGCTCAAGCATATCGAAGGAGTCTTCTTGTGAAGGTCCTTTAAGAAAGTTATCTGCTAACTTTTGTGGTTGGTTTGGGTTTGGTTTTTTTTAAAGAAAACTAGTCTATGAAGAACTATATCTAGTTTTTGCTAAAGTTAATAGTGATTTGCTTTTCAAGACACGGGGGTGTTTATTCTGAAAAGCTGATACCACTTTAAAGGTAGATGCATGACTCAAGATAACACAACTGTTTATATAAAGATTTTATCTTTTACAAAGGCTTTGAGAGTTCAAGGACTGGTCTTTAAATACAGGCAAGAGTTGAATTGTCTTTGTTGCTGGGGATGACATAAAAACATGCCTTTCATCTCTTACTACTTTTACAATACGTAGACTGACATCCAGATAAACCTCCCCACCTTTATGCTGGGGTGAATTACCACATTTTAATTACTACACACTGAAGGCAGATGTGGGCTTTTTAGTCTGTAGAAATGTTGGGTTTTGATGAGACTGATGCCACAGAATTTTAGAAGCAGATTAGTTACTCAGCAGAATACAAAGCATGGTAGTTTGCTAACCCCTGCTTATGCAAGTGTGTGTTGGTCCTGTAATTGTTATAACAGACTACATGCTCTCAGGAGAATGTGGACTTAAACTGGACCACGTAAAACTGAAGTCTGTGGGAGCTGAGCCAATAAAAACACGGTCGCAGTGTGATAGCAGAGTTAACTGCCTTCATGCGAGTACAGGCCCTATGGTTGAACGTAGTCTTTGTTTCTGGTGAAGATACGTGCTTATTTTCTTATACTGTGCCCAAGTTAGTTATAGGTATATGTTCTCGGAGTCCTGTAATGGGAATGCAATTACTTTCTGCCGTTCTGAAAATGTTAAGTCATGAGTGACTGTGGTAGGTTGACCCTGGCTGGATGTCAGGTGCCCCCCAAAGCCGCTCTATCACTCCCCTCCTCAGCTGGACAGGGGAGAGAAAATACAACGAAGGGCTCATGGGTCGAGATAAGGACAGGGAGAGATCATTCACCAATTACCAGTAAGGGCAAACCAGACTTGGGGAAAATTATTTTATTGCCAATCCAATCAGAGTATGGTAATGAGAAAATAATACCAAATTCTAAACCATCTCCCCCTTCTTCTTCACTGACTTTGGTGTCTGCAGATTTGTTACTCTCACATATTCCCACTCCTCTTCTCGAGCTGCAATTGCACGGGTTTTTCCCCCTCTTCTTAACTATGTTCTCACAGCGGTGCTACCACCATTGCTGCTGGGCTCAGCCTTCGCCAGCAGCCGGCTTGGAGCTGGCTGGCATTGGCTCTTTCAGACATTGGGGAAGCTTCTAGCAGCATCTCACAGAAGCCACCCCTGTGGCCCCCTGCTACCAAAACCTTGCCACACAAACCCAAAAGAGTGCCATTTCTGAGTGCTCTTACTTGAAAACACCCAATCTTCTAGCAAGAACCAGTGTGCGCAACCCATTAGTGCTTCCCATATAGACGGTTCCTATGTGTTGTGAATGTTGGTATTATACTACTAACAGCATAGTGTGTCTCTTAAACTGTAATGTTGGTATTTATGAAAGTGTTTTCTATTTAAATCAAGACTAGCTCTGAGGATATTTTGCTCTGTTTTTGTAGCAAGTTTTGATTTTGTGCTCGCATTCTTCTGTCCCCTTTTTTGTGGCGATTCTTAGTCATTTTGTAAGAACTTAAAACATCAGTCATACCGAGAGGTCTGGGAGAGATTGTTTTTTTTATTTCCTTTGAAGTTGTGTTTGCATGTTGGGTTCGTTTTTTGTCTAGAAGTGGTATCTGTTCATAAAAGGACTAATCTGCATTGTTTGCCTTCTACTGAGCAGAATCTTCCTGACTATAGGGATGTGTTTATAGCAGGATTTCAAAGGCTGGGTTCTTGGAGAGGGGGATGACTGTTCTGGACACCTACTGAATGACTTTGCTGGCTGGCAGAGAGCAAATAAGAATTCGCTGCTCGCATTGGCTAGCAAAAATATGTATTTTAACTGGATTTCTCATGCATGTAAATACAGCCATCTATAATACAGTTCTGCTATCATTATATGGCGAAAAGATGAAAGGCTTGCCGCAGGGCACTGACAAATGAGCTCTGGCAAACCCTCTGTGTGGCTGAAAGATGTTACCTCCCAAAGGCATCTGCTCCTTTGAGGAGTCAGCAGGCAGGAGGATGAACTAACGCCTCGGATGTGTCCCTGGGAAAGTCAATGTCTTACTTTAAATTGCCATAAAATATACCTTTTAAATTTGGGGGCAGGAGGGAAACTGACCTTTTCAGTGAGTGATTGATGGTTGGGGGGGGGTTATTTAATTTTCAAATTTTTTTTTAAACACACTTGTGGCAGTGCTAGGCGATGGCTGAGGGCAGTAACCAAAGAAATAAACAAGATTCACCAGGGATTGGTTGTTTGTGGCCAGAGGCAAACCTTCTCTGTGTTGGTCGCACAGCAGACCCACATAACACGTGACTCCATTTAGACATGCAAATAACCAACCACGTTTTTAACAGAGCAAAGAGCTGCTTTGCAAATAGCTTCTTAACCACTGCCGCAATATTCCCTGTTGGTCATGTAATAAATGTGCAAAGACTGGGATTCCACACCAGCCTCGGTCAGCGTAACAGCTGGCTGCTCATCCGGGTTGCCTCTGTTGCACTGATTCTAGTGTGCCTCAGAGCCTCGGCTGGACCATCTCGATTTACCAGGGCATCAGAAAACTCCTTAATGTTCTGGAGAGCTGCTAGTTTGGTGTTCTGCCGGTTAGTGTGCTGAGGCAGCTTCACAAAAGGTCAAATGAGCGCTACAGGGGGTGAAATGGAGGGGTTGAGAGCTCCCAGGAGGGGTGAGAAGAACGATGGGAGCAGAAGAGCCAGCAGTTAGGTTGGCTCAGGCTGCCACAGAACCACAGCCTCAATAACTTGCACCTTGTAATTTCCCTGACTTGCTTGTAAAAACCTCCTGTCTGTCCCATTAAATGCTCTGTAATGTACATGCCATACAATATTTACCTAAAAACTAGCTATGTCTGAATTTGTTTCTGTACCGTTCTAGTTCATACGGACGGTACAGAAAGCGTGGAACCAAAGATGGTAGATGACATTCTCCCTAAAGGCCCCTACTACATTGGTAGCCTCTCAAATGGAGTAACCAGAACTGAATACATGATACAAGGTGAAGATTATATCATGCATTTATAAAACTGTATTGTAATTCTTAACATTCTTAAAGCGCAGATGTTGGGGCAGGGGTTTAAGAAGGGATCAGCGTGTTGAAAGGCGTATGTGACTGCAGCAGTAACAGTTCAGTGTGCAGTAGCTCCAAACCAATAAATTCTTCAAGTGCGTCCAGAACACATCCAGGTGGCCAACCTTCGAAACACTCACAAATACTCAACACCTGCTGGATATGATTTCACTGGTGGTGAGAATGGAGAATTTTGGTTTCATGATATGAGTTTTCCTTCCTTGTTCTTTTGACTTCTGTATTAAACTTCCTTTTTTGACTCTTCATTCCTTTCTTCTTTTCCATTTTTTTTTAAACTTATTTTTTCTCTTTAGATCTTTAAGATGTGTTCCTCTTATTTTCTTCTATATAGTTGATCATGGTGACTTTTTGGTTGGCTTGGGGGAAGAGGATTGTTACACAGTTGCATCTTTACTTTCTTCTACTTGTGGGTCTTAATAGAGGATTTCATTCTCAAATCTGAGCTTTGGTAGAGGGAGATTCTATATTGTGACACTTGCAAAAAGTACTTGTGTAGGTGTCACAGAAGCACAAATAATAAACTGCATGACCAACTTCCTTATCCAATAATAGGATACAAAAATATTTTTTCTCAATATCAAAAAAAAGCATGTAGGCTTTAGCAAATGAGAAGATCCTTTGGCTCAGACTCTGTGTTGGAGTATCTACTTAGATTGTAGCAATTCATTTACTTTCCTGTACTGCAAATCGCATACTACTTGATGTTACTTTATTTGGCTGATGATTGACTGCCAGTCTACAGCTTGTAATGATGAGATATCAGCAATTCTCCATAATAATTTGTCATTGGTATCTGTCTTTTTAAAAATCATTCCTTATACTGTAAGATGAAAACTGTTCTCCAACCACATCTGTTGTTCTCAGTTTCTCTGTGTTTATAGGATTCTCTGTCAGAATTCTCTGTAGTTCCCCTCGCACCAGTAGTCCCGTAAGTTTATATCATGGCCATCTCTTCCCCTTGATTTCTGTTTGCTGTAACAAACTCCAGCTGCTTTAAAGGTGGATGTAATGCTGTGTAATGTTCCTCTACCTCAGCTCAAGAGTCTAAAGCAAAAATAACTTTAAGGAGTGCTGGACCATGGAGTTGCTCATGTTTTCCATTTCTCTTATTCATAGAATTTCTCAAGTTGGAATGGACCCATAAGGATCATCAAGTCCAACTCCCTGTTCCTCGCAGGACTACCTAAAACTAACCCATATGAGTAAGAGCGTCATCCAGATGCTCCTTGAACTCTAACAAGCTTGCTGCCATGACCACTTCCCTGGGGAGCCTGTTCCAGTGACCAAGCACCCTCTCAGTGAAGAACCCTTTTCCTAATGTCCAATCTGAACTTCCCCTGATGCAGCTTAGTCCATTTCCTCATGTCCTATCACTGGTCACCAGAGAGGAGATCAGCACCTCCCCCCCTGCTGGCCCCCGTGAGTAAGTCGTGGACTGCCATGGAGTCACCGCTCAGCCTTCCCTTCTCCGAGCTGAACAAGCCAAGTGACCTCAGCCGCTCTTCACATCTCTTGCCCTCAAGACCTTTTAGCATCTTGGTCGCCCTCTTCTGGACACACTCGCATAGTTCGATGTCCTTCTGTTGAGGTGCCCAAACCTGCACGCAGTACTCGAGGTGGGGCCACAACCAGTGCAGCGTAGAGTGGGACAATCACATCCCACCACCAGCTAGCGAGGCTGTGCTTGATGCACCCCAGGACATGGTTGGCCCTTTTGGGTTTAGTGGTATTTGCATCTCTGTGTTTGATAGGCTGTAAGAGTTGTACAATTTTCACGATAGACAGCCGAAACAGTTCCAGTTAGGAAGAATGCATGTGAAGAACTGAACCTGATGTAATCTTTCTCTGTTCTCTGTGTGTTTGGGGTAACTGCTTTGCTCATTGCTGTTTAGTACTGCTACAGCTGTAGGGCCTAAGAGTCCCGCTCATGAACCAAAAGCATTGTATGTCTAGTTCTATTAAAAGCACAGAGAAAAACTAATTTTTAATGAATTGGCAATTTAAGAGGGTTAACACCCACAGGAAGACATCTATGCAAGTTATCTCCACAGTAGGAACTTTGAACTACCCTGTCTGCTTCATGAAAGAAGGAACTGGAAGGCACTAAGGAGGTGACAGGGTGCCTTCAGGGGTGACTGAAGACACCTTTTTTAAGAACATGGGACAGCCCGGATAAAGTATGAAACAACTTCTTTAACAACTTATAAAGGCTGGACTTACTGGCTAACTAGAGACTGGAGCTGGAATTTTTATAACAATTTTTCATTAACTAAAATAGTCAAATATAGTGTCTATATGGTAGCTGTAATAGTGTGTTATGACAGTGAGACATAATACAGTTGCATTTTTATCTATCATCCTATAAAAGTTATGTTTTTACTACAAAATTCAACACAGTCTTATCTGTATGTTTGTGAAATGTCCGTAGTCCTACTGAAGAAAGATGGGTTGTTACTAATGCTCTTGGCGTCTCAAGAAAACTAGTATGGAGCTGTTGGTGAAGATAGATGCCTCAGAAGGGGCAGAATTCTCAGCCGACACATTTGCTGTGGATGAAGAAAAAGACAAAATAAGACAAGCCTTACTTACAAAACAGTTTAGACACCTGCTGCTTTAAAACAGATTACTTTTTTAATTGAACTGCTATTGCTGCTCATAGCAAAAGAGCAGAACTGCACAAAATGCTATTTGGGCAAAGGACTGCCTGAACAGCCTGAGATGATTGGGTAGGAGAGGTTGAAAGATTTGAAAGGAATTGGTATCTGTGATCAAAAGTCTGTTAAGACTTCTCTTCAACAATCAAAACAAGAGAATTGAGATGGCATGGAAGTAACAAAAAAAGTAATATTGGAATCTGGGAGCGGAGTGAGAGATGAAAAACTGAGACTGAATGGGAAAACCTGCAAGAGCCAATAAAGAATTTAAGTTGCTTGTTATGTTTTTACTGATGGGATTAGTTGTTACAGCGTGACCTCCTGAGGCTTGCTCTGATCTCTCTGACCAAGTTTGAAAGACAGGCCTTGGAGAGCACAGGTTCAGGGACAAAGCACCCCTGGCACACCCATTCTTAGTGTGTTCCTTCTGTTGGGCACACAGTTGTGCTGTGTGGGGCAGCAGCTGGGGAGGTGGAGCAGGATGAATGCGTTTCTCTTAAAATCAGCCCTACTACAGTGCAGCGAGTGCTGGTGATGTTGACTGAGAAGCCATTTAGGAAGCTCACACGCGGTGCCACTTGTTAGTTGCTGCCTGCCTGTGTCCTAATTCACAACAGCGAATTAGTGTTTGCTGGGCTGAAGCCTGGAGCACGCTGTGACCCCCGTTGCTTCCCACTGCCCTGGTTTTGGTTGGTGCCGAACAGCGGCCTGCCAGAGCGCTGCGGGCAGGGAGCCACCGGCTCTGCCGGGGCCCGGGGGCAGCGGGTGCAACGCCTCTAGTCTGGGGCCGGCGTCAAGGGGGTAACTAACGCCTTCGCGCCCGTCTGCTCCTTCGCTTTCAGCTGTGGTGGCCGTGGAGGCGGCCGGGCCGCGCCGCACCAGCCTGCGGCCAGCCGGGGGAGGGCCTCAGCGGCGGCCCGGGTCCCTCCCCACCCCCGCGGCAGGAACTACATCTCCCAGCGGGCTGCGGAAGGAGGGGCTCGGCCGGCACCGTGCACCCTCTCCCGGCGTCCCGGTGGGCGGCGAGCGCGGCGAGGAGAGGCGTGTGCGGTCCCGGTCCCCGCTCCGCGGCAGGTAACAGCCGGGCGGTTGCCGGGCGGGGGTGCGAGGGGAGTTCCGCGAGAGTTCCTCCCTCTCCTCAGGGGAGAGGCGCGAAACCTCTCAGCGGTGGGGTTGCGCCTTACCGTAGCCGCCCGGCAAGACCACCGCAACGCTCAACCCGCGGCTCAGCTTTCGCCGGGAGGGAAGCCCCTCGCCTCGCCGGGCGACGTCCTGCCCGGCGGCCGTTACCCGGCGGCCGTTACCCGGCGGCCGTTACCCGGCGGCCGTTACCCGGCGGCCACCGAAGCTTGAGGGCGGGGAGCGAGGGGTGTTTGGTGAAGTTCCCTACCCGGGGGGGTGAGATGGTGCCTCTGCCCTCGCAGCCGCGGCGGTACGCAGCTGAGGCATGAGGCAGCGAAGCGAGGGCAGCCGGCTTGAACTTCCCATCCAGTAAATAAAATTACTTTTACAGGTTGTTCTGTGCGCGGCGTCTCCTGCCGAAGCCTGCAGACGTTGAACACCGAGAGAGAGGGGGAACGGGGACTCTTTAAAGCGGGCTCTGTGCCTACATGCCTTAAATACCATTGTTTTAAAGTGTGTGTGCCCCTCTGCCAGCTGGCAGTATCAAAATACTATTAACAATGGGTATTATTAAAGTCTGAATAATAGCAGTGGGCCCAGGTGGGGATTTTGGGGTTGATTTCAGGAACAGGAAGGCCCTAATCAGCTTTTCTGGGGGGAGAGTAGCGGGGCAGTTCCCCAACAGCTTGCTTGAGCCAGGGTTTTTGTCCAGCCTAAGGTTCCTGATAAGCCGGCATTACTGCTGACAATACTTATGGAAACAACAATTTTCTTTAGTGTTCGTTGGGAATCTGGCCAGGTTTCCTGGTTTAGTTAAACTGGCTTTAACTATTGGCATGTAAACGGTTTAGTCTGTTTTTTGTTTGGTTGGTTGTTTTTGTTTTTTTTTTTTACTCATCTGTAAATGGGGATATGAAATTGAACTCTTGTCTTTTTGTTTTTTGTTGTTTTGTTTTTTTTTTATGGGTCATTTGCCAAAGTTGAAAATTGTTGGAATGAGTACCATATACATAGTTCCCTTTGCTGAACAAGCATTTTAGGGATGAGAGGAAAACCTTTTAAGTTTAATGACCGTATTTTGTTGCATAACTGAGCAATCTGCAAAGACTAAGCAAATGACGCACTTGCTCCTCAAGTTTGGCTCAGTTTGTCAGAATTCGGTTGGGATTTTGACTTTGCTGCCCTGTAGTTAAAACATGCCCTAATCAAGTATGTTGTTTAATTTTCCAATTCAATTGAAGTAGTCTGTTTTCTCTTATTTTCATAGCAGAGCTTTACCTAAAATAAGAAAACTTGCCTAGTTATTGTAGGTGAACCTGGGAGATGGGATCAGTCTTAGAAGCCACTGCCTGAAATTCTTCTACAGCCACAAATGGGGGGTTAATGTTTTGATTGGCACTGTTCTTTTGAGATGCCATGCATCTCCTCTGAAACGGATATTACTCCTGTCTGAAGTAAGCTAAAACTGAGACCTGAGTGCACAAATTGCTAATGCTTACTGAAAATCGATGGGAGATAGGCACCAAAAGCAATTAGGCAGCTTTGAAAATCAATCCACAGTTGAAGTTGTCCAAGGACAAGGATTAGATCTTTGTCAGAGCTGAAGTCATTGTGGGGAAGGTCCTGGCACAGGGTCAAGTTCGTGACTCTTTGTTCTACATCTTTTCCAGTCTGAATTCATATATAAAACTTGTGTGTGATTTGCTTAAACTCTGTTTGTTATTTCTTCTGAATTCTGTTAGTTTTTTCATAGAGGCAATCATGATGTTGAAGTAAACAATTCCAAATAGACCACAGTTGGTAATAACCAGTGCAGCCTGAATCCGCATGCAATTTGTCTGTATGAATTGCCCGAAGTAGGTTTTGGATTATTAGATGTTTCAAAAGGCCTTTTTTCACCCGATCTTGATCTACTGTAGTTCTTGTACTTGATCGTTCCATAGGGAAATACCATGTTTTCAGACTGTTTGTTTATCTAGGGTTTCAGCAAAGCCTAGTATTTCAGATATGCCTAGTATTTTTAGAGATGTAACTGCAGTGTTTTAATATGGTAAACACTGTGAAACAAGTTCAGGCTTCTTAGTAGAATATACATGGCCAATTTGTTCAAAGTAATTACAGCGGGTAAGTAAAAAGGTTTGGGGTAATAATTCCTGAATGGTAATAGTCCCAGAAGTTCTTGTTTCTTCAGTAATAGTTTGTCAAGTAATTTGTCAGTGGAGAAGTAGCAAAGCAGGGATGGGGGTGGTAGGTGAAGTATAGGTTATAGCTCTAGGCAAAATGAATTGATTATTTTACATGTTCCTATGCACATTTCTTGTATTGTAGTTGGAGTATTCAAATTTTGTGGCCAGACAAGCAGAGGTAAAGCCTTACCTTTGTGGCAGAGCGTGCACTGCTTCGTTGAGCCTGCAAGAGTATTTTCTTCATGCAATGCACAATCCCAGAACCAGGGCAGTCTTCTTTAACGTGCAAGTTCCAAATGTGGCAAATAGATCTCTAATTATTGTGTAGGTCCCTAAAGAAAAGTCACTTGGAAAGTAGAGCATCTTGCTTCTCTCTGAAGAGCTTTGGTCTGCTTGTAATTAATGCTGAAAATACTTTTTTCCCTTCTGAATACTACTATTGAAAAAGTCCTGGATTCTTCTTCTGAACACATTATTTTTAATTAAAAGCATCGCTGTATGGGCAAATGGGTGTTTATGTAAATAGTAAAGCACAAAAATCTACTTCTAAAATGGCATTTGCTTTAATATCTTGGTCATGCTAGACATAGCAGGACAGTTAACACTGACTTGAATATATCCTGGATTTTATGGGTTGGTTTGGTTTTGTTGTCGTTTTGTTTTTTGTTGCATTTCTTTTTTTTTAAGTGGCATTATCAGCTTTTATATATATTCAAGCATATTGTTATTGATTAAATGCTTTCTGATTGGCAGAGCTGGGAATATTTTTGTGGGAATCCTGGTAGCCATGCTTTGTTAGTTGCTTTTTTCAGTAGCATATGATGCTGACTTCTAATGCATTTGCCAGAATGAGGAAATGATCTGTGATCATGTTTGTGGAGGGATCCTACTGGGGTAAAGAACAGGAGCTGTTTTCCAGGTTTCTTCTCTGAAAACTGAGCTTTCTCCAACATTCCTCCACTTTGTTTTTTTGAAACATCTCTGTTGGAGGTGATTAAGTGTAATCCACAAGAAAAATAAAGGCTCAGCACACTTTTTTTTGGTTGTTGTTGTTCTCTCTCTACCATAAGCAATTCTTCTCTTATTTCTTGCACCCAGCAGTAGGAGTTTTTTATTATTTTCTTTTGATCTCTGCAATGAAGACACACAACTATTGCTCCGTCCATTTGTTCTGTATGTCCTGGCTGCCCACCACATCTGTACCCTGGGTATGCTTTGCTGTCTAATGGAAGATGAATCTTTCTCTTAGGTTAAATAACTACGTGTTATGAATCAAAAATAAAGGACCTAGTTCTCTTGGCTGCTTCATCATGAGAGTTAATTGTTCTAATCTGGTGGTTACAGGTAGTGCACTTTTCTAGATGAAGCCCTTAAATCCAAAGAGAACTTAAATATTTAGTTGTTATTAAGAGAAAGATAAAGTAGCAAGAATTGTTCTTGTTACATGTTTACTCTGGCACTTCCTTTTGGTGTTGCAGTTATTTGACAGAAAATGATGACTACCATCTGTTCCCCTCCTCTCTCATAATTCAGAGTTCCTTTTCTCTTTGAGAATTAAGTCTTCATAGAGAGATAACAAGTTTCTATCTCTTCCTGTTTCCATAGTCACAATTTAAAAAAATATTTTTTTTTTTCTTTTACACTCTCATACACATTTTCGTTCATTATGCCCTTACTACTTTGGAGTCATGATCCTAATATAAATTTACAGAGTGCACCTCATCTTGCTGTCTTGGAGATTGCCAGGAATTTTCTCTGGCAGTCTTTATATTCATCGTTTCCATCTCTACACCTTCTTTTTATGTAAAGATTGTCATATCCTTTGTTCTTACATAGTTTGGAGTGTAAGACTTCAAACTGTTTGCACTCTTCTTTTCCCCTCTAAGGCACTTTTCCCCTCTAAGGTTGTCAATTCTGCATGTGTTAATAATTAAAGGTTTTAGTAAGACAGTTTTCTAACAGTGCTAATACAAAACCTTGTAAAGCTGCAAGTTAAATAAGATCTTTCTCTGATTCCATGAAAGAATCTTAAGAGAATTAGACTAATGGAAAATCCCACAGTAGTCAGAAAGACACAGGCTGTGCTGTACCACCAAGGAGTATGGGATGAATCTGAGTCTTATCTAGAGATCAGACCAGGCAAAACGTGGGCAATAATACCACCGCAGGGGAGGAAGGCAACCTTTTACTCTTTAGTACTGGTGGATTTGGTGAAGCTAAAAATAGAGCCTGAATTTCCCTTAAGGCCTAAGGAACAATTAGCTCAATCTCATTTCCTTATCTGTAATATCTAACTCTTTTGGTTCATCTGCACTTTTTTCCACCCCCTTGTAAAATGCAGATACTGGCAAAGGATGAGGAGGTTAACCTCATTATTGCTAGAAACTCTGGTGGAGGGCAAAACAGAACAATGTGCTATTCATAATTTCTTTTCAGACATTAGACATTAAATGTTGAAGAAAAGCTTGCGATGTTCTTTGGAGTCTGTTTTATCGGACTGTGTCAGTTGGCTGGACAGTGGCTAAGAACTGTTTTAAAAACTTTTTACTGGCACAATATGCTTCCCTTTTTTAACTGTAACGTGATTTGAGAGAGCTCTGTGTAGGAGACCCAGCTTTCAGCTGTGTTCACCCCCAAGTTGTACGTCAGGCTTCTGCCACTTCTCTGCATGCATGCAAAAAATCTGTTGTTTGAATTTGAGGGTCATTAAATAGGGTAAAGGCTGGGTAGGATAAATAGGATAAAATCTTTGCATGATCTAACCGTAATGTTTTAGCTATTAAATGCATTATTATAAAGTTTAAGCAGTTCTTTCACCCTTAATTACCATGACTGAACAGTGCTGATTTAAGAATCCTTCAGCAGCTTTTCTGTCTGTAGAGTCCTAAACAGAAACTACTGCAGATGGAGAGTAGACCTCCTTTTCCCTGACTCATGCACATAGTCATTGGGTCACAATAACGGGCATCACACAGATCCTAGGTGGGATTCTGCCAGGTTATGTTTATGTAGCCCGCAGGCTTTTTTTAGACTCTTTGAAGGAAGTGGGTTTGTTCAAGAATAATAGAAGCAAAACAAGGAAAATTGAGATAAACAAGACATGTTTTTAAGCAGCACAGAAGAATGTGTTGGGCCTGGATTTGAAAAAACAAGTAATGTTGCTTAAATATGTGTTCTTGTAAATTGAGTTATTTTCCTCTTAAAAATGTGGCATGCAGTGCTTTAAATTATGATTGTGATAATGAGCTTTGACCGGCCAGTGTTTGCATAAATACGCTGCTTCTGGGTGAGGCAGTGGATAACAGTGAACTTAGTCCCATGCTACTTTTCTTTTATGCTGAGCTAGGTTTGGGTCTTGGTGCCTGTTGGATTTAAATGTAGTACTGAAGAGATGACAACACTTGACTGTCATAGTATTGTAGGAAAAATTAGGTGTGAATATGTTGTATAAGGTGCTAAGCTACTTCCGTGGAATGAAGGACTGCTGCTGTAAGTACAAGTTCTGGGTGATGCCTACGAGCCTTACAGCGGCTCTCTGTTGTTTGTTACTGTTGTCCAAGGGGCAAAGCAGATGTACAGCTGCAAGGGAGCAGTGCCTCACTGCCACAGGCGTGGGGTGTTCCTCAGCAGTAATGGAGGTGTACCCCCAATCCTGTCGTGGGAGAGGCCTAGCCGTCCCCCTGGGAGAGAGTGTGGTTTCTCCTCCTTCTTTGGGGAGGTGACCCCTTTCCTTGGTTTTACTCTTCTAATTAGGTTCCTGCTGTACTGGCTAATTTCTGATTGCAAACAGTCTAGAAAAAGATTGTGGAACAGAATGATATCATCTCTTCCTGCTGTTTTGGAGATAGCATTGTGTGCCACCTCCCTGTGGCAATAAAAAATGTAAATGCTAAATTTCTTATCGAGACAAGCCAGAAACTCTGGATTTGTATTTCCTGTCTTTGATTTGCTTCCCTGCGTAGGATGCTTTATTCCATCTGATGCCTACCTCCCATACGTTCCTACAATGTTAACATATAATTTTTTGCTCACCTGGAAGATGGTATCAGTTGTATGCAAAGCAATTCCTGTGTTGCTACACTATTTTCAAGCTTGTCATAATGCTCCATAAACTACATAAAGAGGAAGCTTTTCTTATACAAATGTCTTCAATTCATGGTTTTCTTCTGTTTCCAGTGTTATTACATAATGACAAAAATGTGATGCCTAGAGATGGTAGTGTGTAGACTGAGGTTGAAGCTTCTGGGACTGTGCCACGTCTTAGTCCCTTTTAGGCTGTCAGTGCTAGGGGACCTTGTTACAGGTACCATGAGTTTTTTAAGTCCTTCCGTGGGTTGTTTTTCCTTCAGATCTCTTGGGAAGAGTAACCTGCAATTGCTGTTCTTCAGGCAAACCGATCTGTAAACAAAGATGCTGCAGCAGAGGGGTGCCTTTTCAGTAAGACCTAATGGGGGAGTTTATGTAACAGAACAAAAATAAACAGAAACATCACTTCTAAATTGAGCTGTTATTTCTCCTGCAGAGTAATTATCAATCAATAAACCTTGTATCTGACAGCATCAGAGTGTGCTAAGTGCGCTGAGCTACCTTGCAGTCTGCTAGTAAACCAGCCTTGGAGAGAAAATGTTATTAACTCTAAACTGCGATCATCTCTGGTATGTGCCTGAAAGCAGCATGGTCTTTTAGAACTTTTGCTTCACCCATGCATTAGCTGTTTTGCACTGATAAGGTTTAATAGCACCACTTGGAGTTGTGGGTATTGTGCATCATTCAAGCCATAGTAGCTGGGTTGTGTAGCGTTTGGGCCAAAATGGGTTTTCAGATGTTAGGTTTAAAGTCTTTCCAGTTGCTTATTTCTCCAATGACGTGTTTCAGATGGATGCTAATGCTGCAAGGCAAAGGTGAATGATTACTAGTAGAACAAGATTGGGGTTTTACCATTAAGCTATTTCATAGATGACATCTCTAAAAAATAAAGAGCGTTGTTCTCCGGGGCATCTGTTACTGGATACTGATGAAGACAGGGCATGAGACAGGACATAGCTTTTGTGTAAATAATAATTGTTCTCTTCTTGTGGAGCTATTAGCTCTGCTGTTAATGCACGAACAGAGGACAGTGCAAATCAAAATGCAAACAATGCTGAAAAACAAGTGTTTTCAACACGGAGCAGTAAGATACTGTAAGAAAGTTTTGGGGGTTTTCTTGCAAACAACGTATTTCTTGAGATGCGCTTGGCCTTCTTCAAGAGGAGCAAGTTTTTGGGCTATTTACTGGATCGGTCACACTTCAAAATTTTTCGTTCAAAACATGTTTTTAAAGTAGCAAAACAAAAACATTCTTCCTTGGACTCTTTAGGATAAAAGTATCGTCTAAGGCATTTAAGTGCTGCCTACAAACAATATCCACCCCAGAGTACAGCAAAGTCTTGGAGCCTAAGTACTTGACAGTGGAATAAATAGAAATATTTCCTTCTAAGGGTCTTGACTTTGGTTGCATAAAAAGAGGAAAAAGCCAAACCAAAACATGAACTCCTTTGAAGTAGTAATTTCTTAAAGGCAACATGCCAGCATGGTTGCATCAAGAGACTTCAGAGAATAAAACCACCAGCTCTTTGTTGTTTACATCTCTGAAAACTGCAAGTATAGAAAAGTTTTATTGTACGTGTTCTCCTTCCACATTCATGGTGCTATATTGTTGTATTATGAAAGAATTGTAAGGAGCTAATAACTTCATGACAGCTCAGTAGTGATTAGAGGAGGAAATTCTGGTGCAGATGCGTCACAACTGAGGCTGCTTTATGCTGTTCAAATAACACACAGGAGTTTTAGAGAACTAACTTGAATAGCAAACTTGGGAAATCATTGAGTACATTTGCTCTAAGTGGTCTCCCCTCAGCACGGGCTGCCGGGGTTAGTAGGAGCATGCTGCGTTCCAGTAACTCATCACTAGCAAAACAATCCCTTTGAGTGTGCTATGAACTGGTGCAAGTTAAAATACTGCTGACGCACTTTGCCCTTCCTCTTCCACCTGTGCACTCAGAAAAAAAAGATAGCCTAATTGGAGCCCCAGTGTTCGTTGTAATTAGGAATTTTTTAAGCACTTTAAAGGGAACTGAGAGAGATTGAATGTAGAGAGCAACTTGGGATCTCCCTCTGTTAGCAAAAAATAATCCAGCCAGTGTCACAGGTGGCTTCTTCCAAATCAAAATGACATCTCATGCAAATCAATTTGTCACTGGCCCCAGTTCTCTGCAGTAGAAGACAACTTTTGTGAAACCTGAGATTGATTTTGGCACTTATTGCCGGATTGTAAACAAGCTCATCCTAAAGTCTGTTTGGAATTAATTGCAAAAATGGGTATCTTAAGGTGCCTTCCAGCCGAAATCATTCTATGATCTTTTCACATAGGGAGTTCTTTGTACACACTCCAGGGCAAATATAAAATACATGTTTGTGCACAATCCCTCCCATGTTTTCTGCTGCAAAAATTCTGGTTTCTCAAGTCCCTCTGAGACCAGATGGGGGAAGCAGAAATATTTTTTGAAGCCCTGGGTACTCCAGTGACATAGGACATAGAAGTTTCTTGCTAGAGATTGGGCTGGGATTCTCTTCCTGGGTAATGCAGTTCTGTGTTAGGTGGTATGCCTCTGTCGCCATGTTGGCAGAGGCCATGGTGCTGATACAGCATAAACCAGGAGAAAGAGGGCTGGCACTGACAGCAACTCTCTTTTTCTCTTGGCATGGCTTTTTGTTGTGGGGCTTTGTAAACATACTGAAGTTGGCCAGGAGTTTGAATTTTTCGTTATGTGGTGTTTACATAGTTATGCTGGTGAACCTTTGTAGTCTAGACATGGCCTGAGTTGTGCTGCGATTTCAGGGAAGTCACTGTTCTTCTCTGTGAAGACTTAGTAATATAAATGCTGTTAAATACTGTGGTAGGTATTATTTTTATGTAAAGTGCTTTGAGGTTTCTAAAAGCCCCTCCAGTTCTGCTCTGCAGTAAAATTTAATTGTGCTCTGGAGGCTCCTAGACTGCATTGGTTTATGTGTTGAGGCAAGCTGAAATTGGACAAACTTTAATTTTGGGGTAAGTTACGGCATGAGTATGCTGGAGGTGGGAAAAGATTGTCTAGTGCTCCAGAGAACATGGTGAAGAAAAACTAGCATGTCCTCAAACAACAGAAATTATGGAAGGACAAGTGAAACAAATATACAGATCAAGTTCTTTCAGTGCCTATCATTTCCATTTCTTCAGCCTCTGAGGATTAAGGAATTTCAGGTCACTTTTCAAGGCTGTAGCACTTGCGTATGTAAGCAATATATTTTGGAGCTTGCTGCTGTATCTGCATAGTGCCTGACTTCTCTACAAATGTTTCATAGAATCATCTAGGTTGGAAGGGACCTTTAAGATCATGGAGTCCGACCATCAACCTAACACTGCCAAAACCACCACTAAACCATGTCCCTAAATGTTTCAGTGGGTGTTTATTTTGAAAGTTTTATTTATTTATTTATTGTCAGCCATTAGAAAATTAAACGCAAGAGGGTGACTAAAATGTGTTGTGTCACATGAAGGTACTTAAAGGTCAACTTTACTTCTGTTATAGTCATGTGAACTCCCATTAACTTGTGTTACAATTCCTGTTTTGATCCCAGAATAAATTTGGTCCATTCTGTTGACTCTGAGCAATTTCAGAGCATCATATTACTCTGCAGCAGCAAAACCAACAAAACATTCCAGCCCTGGAGAGAATGAAGACTGTTCTGTGTGATAAACCATGCTTGTTCTACAGAAGTTTAGAAATACTTCATGTCCTATCAATTCCCCAGCAAATGAGTGTTTGAAACACTACGTTCTTCAAAATTATGCATTAAAATGATGACAGTACTGTTCCCCAAACCACATGACAAGTATTTCTCATACTTAAAGGGTTGCTTGAAAATATTAATTATTAGAGTCTGAGTAACTATTTTGTCTACCTGCAGCATGAAACAGTTCAAATATATTCAAAATGGATTTTTGTTAAGGTGTTCTGTTTGACGAAAGCACAACAGCCCTGCAGTCAGGTTGTGCAGATATTCTGTGAAATCAGGTTGTTCTTTGCTTTGACAGAATTTTATCATTTGGGGAAGGGTGGTTTAGAGCCAGGAGAGCATGCCTGTGGTCTTTTGTTTTCTCTTTAAAACAGTTCAGAAGGAGAAAGAAAGGGAAGGTCCTTCTACCCCTTTGCACTGCTGTTCAAGGGTTATGTAAATATATCCCTGCCCCACTCCCCCAGGCTGACTGGGAGGCACAAGGTGGCTGCCCTCATGCTCTTCGCTTTTTATTCTCCATATATATCTTATATAGTAAGCCTTACTGAAGAGATGCTCTGCTTTGGAATTTGTGGGAAATCTAGAGCTTCAGAGGAAGAGAAAGCATTAAACTTGAATTATATCTACAGGCACCTCCTTTACTGTTGAAGTTTAGCAGCAGTCAGCAACACTGAAGAAGCCAACAGGCTGTGTTTAATCAGAGGACTATTTAATTACCAAGCCATGTGATCTCTTGACTTGCTTTGAGTTCTGCTTTTACTAAATGCTTTTATGTAAAACACTTAATTCCCCCCTATTTGAGTTGCGTAGGTTAAAACATCCTATTTCTGAAACTTTACAGAAGTGTTGATGTCCTGTGAGTGACAGAACATCATGTAGATCAAATCCTGTCTTAAGAAGCGAGTAAACCTCTATTTTCTTTATAAAGCAAGTCGTATGTGTCTGAATTATCTTATTGGGCTTACCAGAGTTCTGTTGTTCTCTTGCAGGCATTATGCTGCTCGAAGTATTCCTGGTTCTGGGGGCGGTCATCATCTACTTCTTGCTTTCCAAAAAGAAAGAAGAGATATTACCCTTCAAAGAGGGATGGTGGGGCAAGGGCCAAAAGCCTGACACTGAAGAAGATACAACTATTTGGCCATTTAAGGTGGAAACTACAGAAGAAGAGCTGAGTGTAAGCAAATCTCTGTCCTGGGGAGAGAGAAGTACGAAATGGCCAAATAAATGCAGAACTTGTTTGGAAGTAATTTTTAAATTGAACCCATAGTTACATTAATGAGAATGAGTAATGACGTCCAGGACTTGGGGGAAGGAATTGTTTAGTACTTCAGAAGATAGGTATGGACAGGCAGATTTCACATACTGCTATACAATTTTGTTCTCAGCTGGCTGTTGCAAGATTGCTAGTAAATAAACCTACTCTGTAAAGCCTAATAAAGATAAAAATCATATTACAGATTACTCAACTCTGTATTCTTGTTTGTGCACCTTCCTCAGTTTGATTGTGTAGGCCAGAATAAGAACAATGTCTTTTTTTTTTCCTTCTTTCAAAAGCAATTATGAATACCTCATTTTCTCGACTGCTTTATATTTGCAGCTATATTGGATGCTGATTCTTCTGTAATTAATGACCTACTTTGCTCAACACTAATACCACAGCGGTAACTACAGTAAACACATACGTTGCAGAATTTGTTAGACAGCGAGATTCTGATTATGTATGTTTTAAGTCAGGGATTGCACAGTTTCATAGATCTGTGTGGAGTAGGGGTTCAAACAATGTTCATGGGATTGCTCATATTATTCATTTACAATAGATTCATATTTTCTCAGTCAGGCCTGGGTTTTTTAACACTTTGTTTGCCCTCCTTAGTAATATCAATGGACATTGATGTCCAATGTTTTCCCTTTACACTGCAGACACAAAGCTAGATAATTTCTAACTTACAGATGTTTTTGAAATGCACAATTCTGTATTATGATAGCTATTGCAACATAATCCATCAGTAGAAAACTCTGTTTATAAATAAATGTTTACATAAACTAGGAGTTAAAGTGATGCTAGCATACATTACGAAGATATTTTTTAAAAGGTGTTGAGCATAGACAGAAAGCATGTATGTAAAGATGCGTTAAAAATTTCATTTAAAAATCCATGCTTTCTGTACACATTAAATGCCCAAACCAGTGAGCTTACATACTAACATCTTGCCTAGACTGCCTGTTCAGTGTGAGGCGTGAGTGAGTGCGTACATCTAACTCATCTTAGTCAGAATTAGAGCTACCTCTATCACTGTATTAGAAAATGCTGTTCAGGTTTAAACCCCAAAGAGGTTTGAGCAGGATTGGATTTCCAGACCTGCCTTCCACCCTCAATTATTCTGTGGTTCGGTTCGCAGCAGGAAGAGGCTCTTGGCTGTCATTCCCTGCTGAGTGATTTTGGACTGATTTTTGCGGTATTGTCAGCATCCCCTGTAACCTTGAAATGCAGTAGGAAGGTCACTTCAGTAGTTATTCTAGATTGGGAAACTTTCACTCCAGTCTAGTTTCACCAATTTTGTGGCCATGCGAAGTCCCTCAGAGTGTTTCCCAGTGAAGACACCCAGACCCTTGGTTTGGGAAGGAGAGCAAAAGGTTCAGGCCAGATCCATTCATTGATTGTGAGGTTGGGCTCGCAGGTAACCTGGGGAGCAGAGTACCGTGGAAAGGCAACAAGACTTATGCTGTGAAGCCACCTTGGTGTCAGAAAACTGTATTGTCATCAGCCTGGCTAACAGGTTAGCCAGCCCTGCAAAACAAAGAGAGAGAGAGAAAGACTGTTAAGAACAGCTGTAAATGGAAGAGGAAGGAGGCCATCTGGAGGAGAAAAAGAACTGGAACAGCTGATGGATCATCAGCAAAATGCACAGGTGTCATTAGAGATGTTACTTTCATTGTTCTCATTTCACTTGGGAATAACTAGAAACCATGCACAGCAGAGCCAAGATGTCAGACATAAATGCTTGTAACATCTCTTCTTTCTTTTTCCTTGTAGGACTTATTTAGAAGACTTGACCAGGCTCGATTCACTGAGCCACTGGAGAACAGTTGCTTCCATTATGGGACTAACTCGGCATATCTCAGGAAGGTTGTCTCCTACTGGAAAAACCAGTTCAATTGGAAGAAACAAGTTGAAGTCCTCAACAAGTACCCACAATTCAAAACTAAGATTCAAGGTGTGTGGCTTTTTCCCTTAAAAAAAAATAAACAAACAGTAATACCTAATGTTGTCTACAAGGGATCTCAGTGGTAAGAATGCTACAGTTGTGTCGCATGGGCTGTCCCTCCCTGGCTGCCATGGTGTGGATCACTGGCTGTACTGATGAAGCAGCGAGAAACTCCTTCATCGTAACCAAAGCCTTTAGGACAAGGAATGACAAATGGAATTCCGTTGTGCATGGATGGGTTGTCAGCTGGTGTTAACAAGAGCCAAGCACAGGCATTTGGAAACAGAACTGGATCTTAAGATGTACACATGTTCTCTGACTTGCATGCAATCACGCAGAAATACCCACAGATGCCTCCTCTTGCTCCACGTAGTTCCCCAGCTGCTGCTGTCACGGTGATGCCGTCAGTCTGGCAACCCTCCTCAGCTGGGTGTGCTGGCTGCTCAGGTTGTCCCTGCTTGGCATAGCAGATGCGCTCTGCTGCATCATTTCAAGCATTCATAGGTTTTGTAAATGCAGAACACCTTTCCCTTGGGGCTGATGTGCTGCCAGGTGTGAGCGAATGGTTTGTCTTTTCATACAAAGCACAGACACCTTTTGAAAGAGGCCATTCAGCTAAGGTCTGCTGGTGCTGGAGCCTGGTCAAACTGTACGTTTTAATTGCTTGAATTAGGTTGTGCTTGGGTCATTTGGGGGTACAGTTGTAAATTTAGAGCACAGCAGTCAATTGTCTCACGTGATGGCAGAATCCAAGCTTGAGATTATGCTATTACATTTTTACCTGCACCCTTATTTACGTTATTTCAAATGGGGCAGTTCACCATAATATTTTAAATGGATTTGGGGCAAAAAAGGGCTGTTACACAGTGGTTAGAGCAAAAAGATTTATTGAAGTGTATAAAACATGGTTAGTGCTGAAAAAGGTAAAAGAAAAAGTCTTCCTTTAAAAAAAAAAGTACTATCTGAGATAAGAAAGGGAAAAGAAGCTAAGGACAATGCACTGCGTATAGCAATAGGAAGAGAAACTGCAACATTAGGGACGATTACAGAGATGAGCCATGAAAAGACGAGATCAAACATGCCATGTATCAGGTTCCAAGCTTCTGTCATCACTTGAAAGGTTTTCAGAGAATACAGAAATCCACAAAATTGTCAAGGATGGGGAAATCTCAGTCAGTGAAATGGGTGGGATTGCTGGTAAGCTGGAGTTTATGTGAGCAAAATGTGCTTAAATACAAGTGAGAAGTGAGGCATTTAGGCTCTAGTAAGAGCAAATTGTTTCCTGGAAAGCAAAGCCCTGAATGGGTTTGAGGAAAAGCAGTTCAAGTTCAACTAGTGCAACGCTGTGTGAAGCCTACTGCTTACGTATTGTAAGAATCACAAGGAAATAGGACTGCAATTTTTACCTTTTTACTTAACAATGAGGAGACTGGTACAAGAACATAGTTTCCTGTTTTGGTTTACTCACTGATACTGAAAGATACTGAGAGCTTTGGACAAAAGGTAGAAAAGAACTACAAAATTGAACACTAACTCTCTTTTAGCAAGGCATGTTTTCAAGTCTTTGATTCAGCATGATTGGTTTATCAGCAGTTAAGATGTGTGATGATTACAGGAGGCCTCCGCAGACAGAGTATACTTACTGAAGGCTTTTTAAATTCCTTCTGCTGTAACATTAGGATCAATGGCTGGAGACAGAAGCTAGACGTGTTCAAATGGAAAGTAAGGCATGCACAAAATATGGAAAGTGATTAACGCCCCCAAACAAACAGCTGCTAGTTATGATGAATTCCCTATCTCTTGATGCCTTCAAGTTGCAATTGTATGCCTTTCAGGAAGAAACATCTGTGGTTGGTTGAAGCCTATCTAGTGCCATATAGGGACATTTGGAGAAAATTTAAGGGCACTTGGATTAAATGATGTAATCGTCTCTTCTGCCTTTAAGCAGTGTGAGTCACTGTGTTACTGTTAGTAGATTGCTTCACTTCTATGTCTTAATTTGCCAATTTATTTTAAAACAGAAATATGACAACCTCACTTAGCTGCTGTGCTGCTTAATTGCCTATTATAAGGTCCTTGGATAAATGGATCCAGAGAAGTACAGTGTGTTTCCATGCTCACCAAAAAAGGACTTCAGAAAAGACTTATTAATAATCTGTTCTGTGATTGGTTTCAGTTTCATGGTAAATTTGGGCGTGTTAATTAATTATTTTATTTTTACAGGCATTGATATCCATTTTGTTCACGTAAAGCCTCCTCGTTTGCCTGAAGGCCAGTCTGCAAAGCCATTATTAATGGTTCATGGTTGGCCTGGCTCGTTTTATGAGTTTTACAAAATCATCCCTCTCCTGACGGATCCTGCAAGCCATGGCCTCAGTGATGAACATGTTTTTGAAGTCATTTGCCCATCTATCCCTGGTTACGGTTTCTCAGAAGCACCCCACAAAAAAGGTATGATGTATGAGATGTATGAGTGAACCAACACAAGCCTAGTCTTACAGTGAGATAGCCCCTATTAGCAGAACAGTAACTTCTGGCTCTTCTTGTTTTCCCAGTGTAGAAATAAAGATCCTGTGTGTCATGTGGGAAGAGGGAATTAACAGTGTGACTTCAGGTGACACCATTGATCGGTTTCAGGAGCAATGTATATATAATGTACAAAGGACTATAAAAAGTTATGAAGTAACAACTCATGAATTGTAATTTAGTTAATTAATTGTGTGTGGGTGAGCAGGAAGGGTAAAGTTAGTTTGTTGCTGTTCCTTTTGGATGTTTTGAATCCATATTTAACAGCACATACAGGCAGGTGGGAAGCAACAGTTGAAACAAATCAATTCATGTATCTACATGGTAGATTGCAGCCAAATACCTGCTTGTCCAGCTTGTGCTCTGAATTGTACAAACACAAGCTGCAAAAAATTGGAGTGATGTAGTATTTAAAGTGATACTGAGTTTGGTATTTAATTATGTGTGCAGGTGAATGATGTGGGGAAGGTTGGATTTGCTTTTCTCTGCTTCCCTGGTTATGATTTATGTGGTCAGCATTTAGTGAAGTGGAGAAGTTCATTACTAGTGGAAACTTGAAGTTTCCAACTATCATTGAGATCAGACTCTGCTCACAGTAGACAGAATGGCAACACTGACTGTGCAATGCTCAGTGCCTCTGACAGGGCTCAGCTGGAGTATGACTACAGTTTAAAGGGAGTCTGGCAACCCCTCAGTTGGGCAAGTGTGTGGGCAACTGGTGGGGTTAGGAGAATACTAGTCTGCAAGGAAGGCTGCATTTTCTCCTCATGGTTTCTGTTTGCTCTCTAGACCTTCCCTGGATGATGTGACAATGGTTTCCAAATAGTCTGTCAGACAGGCACGGAAAAATGGACTTGTAGCTTTTTTAGGAAATTGAACATTGCCTTTATGGGGAGAATAAATGCTGCAGAGTCAGAAGTGTAGCTGGAATTAATGCAACAGTATTTTTTTTTTTTTAATGCAGACTTTAATTCTGTAAGTGCCGCTTCTATTTTTTATGAATTGATGCTCAGACTGGGATTCAATGAATTCTATGCACAAGGTGGTGACTGGGGCTGGCTCATTTGCACCAATCTGGCCCAGATGGCTCCCAAGTGAGTACCCCTTTGGTACCGTGCTGCGTGGTTGGCATGCAAAGCTGTTTTATTCTTTGAATAGTTATTTCTTCTACACTTGAGAGTTCCTATCCAAGTCCTCATATGAGCACTGTGTAGTGTCTCTCTACAGTGCTCAGTGTTAAGCAGTGATCCAGAATTACATACCTTAGTTTATACTATATACTTGTTCTTTCAAACAGTTGTGCAGTAGTTTTGTAATGGCCCCACTGGGGTCTGGAGTGGGATAAGTACTTGTAACAAAAGGAGGATTTGTGGCTTAGTGTCCAGGAGTGTGTGCTGATTACTGACAGTTGCCCCTTTGACTTGTCATTTTTGTGTGAAAAGTCACACCACAAAGTACAGCTAAAGTCATGATGTAATTAGCAGGTTAGAATTTAAGTATGTCCATTTTTGTTAATAACATTTTAAATATAACAACTTTGAATCGCATTTTATTTTTTTTAATTTGTGGGTTTTTTTTCTGTTTTTATTTTTAGCCATATGAAAGGTCTCCATTTAAATCTAGCCTCAGTTACAAACATGGGATTCACTCACCTGCTCTCCATTCTGCTGGGCCGCTATCTTCCCGGGCTCTTCGGTTTCCAGGATGAAGATGTTAGGCGGATGTTTCCCTTTTTGAAAAAAGTGCTCTACAGGATCTTGTTGGAGTCTGGCTACGCTCACATACAGGCTACAAAACCTGATACTGTTGGTAAAACAAACAAAAAACCCTTTTGAGCTCAGAATACTTAGTCTGTTCATTTTAGTTGTACTTTCATAGAAATGAAACATACTGCTTAAAATATGCAGAAAAGTCAGGTTTTTTTCAGCAAAGTTGAAGTAGGAAGGTTAGAGGTTTTAAAAGGTGGGCTCCTTTTCTGTATCCAAGTCAGAACAAGTTACATATGGGTATGTAGTATTACACTCACTTTTGCATGCAGAAGCGGTCAATCTGCACATCAACACTGAGCATGCTCCGTGTGCCACTGGCCTCATTTTCAGTTTTCATAAATAAAATAGTTTATTTTATACTTTTCCACTTCTGCCACCACTGGGGACTGTAATTCTACTTCAAATGCAGCTATGCTGAGAGCAAAAGTTTCTTCACCGAGAATGGCTCATGTTCAAATGACGTAAACTACAAGAAGCTTTTAGCTGTCTCAGCACGCAATGTAGCTTATTTATAGGGATAAGTAATACCTGAAAAGTAAAATCAAATTTAGTTCTCACTCATTGTTCTGAATCCCTTGCAGACTTTCAAGGAAAAAAGAAAAGCTGAATGTTCTTTCTAGATGAGCTAGTCACTCAGATTGCTTAACTACTTTAAGTATCTGAGTATTAAGTGTTTCTATTTTAAAAACATCTTTTGCAACTGAATTGGACAACGGAGTCAAGAATACTGAATATATTTTAGTTTAGTGCAGCAGCAATTCACTTGTGGATTTTATTAAAAAAATAGTTTCCTTAGCTATTTCTTAATGGTTTTCTATAAGCTTATCTACAGGAGCAGGTATATTCTTAAAATGTGCAGGCAAAATTATAATTTTACGGATTTTAAATAATTTTGCTTCTTTCGAGTTTTTGTTTCTAAAAGTTACTAGCCTGTAATTCCTTTTGTGCTTTAAGAAAAGATGGGGAAGCTGGCAGCTGAAAGATGCCTAGTCATGCTCCTTCTGCTATGGCTTCCTGGCTGATTCTTGTCCCTGCCAGTAGTGTGTGGTCTGTCAGAGTGGACTGCGCAGACTGGGAACCAGCAGCCAGTTTGTGTTTTGGGAGCTGGAGCAGGAGCATTCCTGCAATTTTGAGGACAAAGAAGAGAGGAGCGTGGCAGGTGGCAGGATCCCACAGGGAGAAAGATGCTCTGAAGAAGGGAGCGCAAGGTAGCTGGAAGAAGCACAGCCATGGAGGCTATCACAGTTTTCCTGAGACTTTTGGAGGTACAGGGCTACCTTGCAAGCTGTCCTACGCAAGGAAGTTGTCTCTGGCTCTTGATATGTGCTGTGCTTGCTAATACTATACTCTGGATTGCTTCAGAGCTGGCTTTTGATCAAAGTGGCTTCCATGGATTTGATTTTACGTTTATTCTTTGGGAAGCCTGCATGGAGCGTGGGTTCACTTTCAACTGACAGACATAGGCAGTGCCTGTATTAAAGTACTGTTGGGATCAATGTCAATTTTTCCTACATGTAAACTGATGTACTCTTTGTTCACAGTACGTATATAAGAACAGGCTATTGCTTGTCTAGTTCTGCAGATCTGGAAAGCATGCTCGCTATAACTTTTTCAAACACTTGGTATTTCAATTGTCTATGTTACTTGTTTGGTAACTGAAACTCAACTATCATGTTTAAATAGCAATTACTGATGAAATTGTGGCAGCTGTAGTGTTAGGCATCCTTCAGGAAGGTTGGGTTGCATGGGTGGAACTTCAAACATATTGCTGCTCCACAGGAAAAGCTTTTTCTAAGGTTTTTCTGAGCAGCTGGGACAGTTTATGGTCCCTGTATTTCACAGCACTAGGATGTATTAGCAAAGTTCCAGGTGCAGGTATGGTTTTTCTGTCCAAGCAAAATAAACTATAAAAAGTATATTCAGCCTTATTCTACATGAAGGCAGTTGGCTGTTGCTAATTCAGAAGCCTTGCTCTTCTTTAATGACTTTCTAATAATTCTTAAAATGTTTTTGTTATTAGATAATGGTGCAAATTCTCCCGGTCATGTGTAGGCATGTGGGTTTGGTCCTGTAATGCTGTTTAATACATGACAACTTCCAGATTAATGGAAGCAAACCCTCCTTGGCACATAGAGCTTAATCTTATTAACTTACAAGGAAAAAAAAAAGCCAGCAGAAATCCAATACTGTTACATCAGTTCAAAAAACATACAGTGTGAGCTAATGCAGAGCCTGTTGGTTCGCAGATACTATCAGTTAATGATTCCACAATAAATGGCTCCAACTTGTTCTAGTATTTTACTTATTTATTTAAGAACACAGCTACTGGAATAGCTTTGTAAAGTTATCATCTACCCTGTATTATAATGGGCTGTTTCTATAACAGTCTGTGTTCAATAGTCAGATATCGCAATTTTAGTTAAATTTTCCTTCTCCTTTTCAGGCTGTGGTTTGAATGACTCTCCTGTAGGACTGGCTGCATACATCTTGGAGAAGTTTTCTTCATGGACTGATCTGGAATTCCATAATTTAGAGGATGGAGGAGTAGAGAGGTAAGCGTTACCTCTTATGCCATTTTGGATGAGATGACTAAGCCCAGAGCTAAAGAAGTTTGTCTGAATTGATCGCCTCACATCTTGCAGGGAGCCTGTAGTGACCACAAATGGTGCAGTGCTGTACTACAGCATGCAAAGAAGCAAATAGGCAATGAAGGCTGATGTATTCCCTTCCCACTTTGATCTCCTAGAAAAGAGAGACACCCTGCAACTTCTGGGGATTAAAAACTGACTTAGGTGGAAGAACGTCATTAGGACAGAAAAACAAAAGTTTAACCTACATTAAGATGCTGGGAAACAGAACTCATAATTCATTTTAATACTAATACTTATCTCTATAAATTAACTTTAAATTGATCAGTATTGCTTCATTTACCTACTGTTTGCTAATAAAGGATCATTCTTAGTGTGCAGCAGAAATCTGAGATGAAGTCCCCTTTGGAAACTGCTGAGCTACCTGGCAGGAGTGGAGTGAAAGAGCATGTTACGAAAAGGTCCAGGGACAATGGATCTGAATAGAATGTTTGCACTGCATACAGCTAATAATTTGATATGAAACATGCACTGTTTACAGCAGCACATGTTGGTGTGATGGCTCTATTGAAGGCTCATGGTAGCATTTCAAATTACGAATAATAAATGGCACAAGCTGTTCCACGTGCTCTTCTGCTCCTACTCTCTCATCTACGGACAGCACAGACAGCTACGCTGGGGCATAAGGTGCTTGTTGGAGTCTGCCTTCTGTGCAGGAGTTAAAATGTCACTTCCCAGTTTGTGTCTGAAAGACTTTAACATGTTTATTTGGTTACTGACAGACAGAAGGGGAGTAACACACTTCACCTCTCAACCTTTTCTTAACCAAGTTAACTATTTTTTCCTTGTAACTTTTTTCTTACAACCAAACCAAAGTCAAGTCCCTGCTAAAGTAATGCAAAATGGTACTCAGTTCTAACTAAGCAATCTCTGGGCTTACCTATTCAGGAAGTTTAACCTGGACGATCTGCTCACCAATATCATGATCTACTGGGTGTCAGGCTGTATAGTCTCCTCAATGCGTTTTTACAAAGAAAATTTGCAGAAGGGGATAGGCAGACAGAAACATGAAAGGTAAGTGTTTTTTTTCTTTAAATATTTTGGCCTGAACTTAATTTTATGGTTGCAGACAGGTTGCTTATGTCTTATAGCTGCTGCAAGTTTCTGAATGCTGAGGAAAAGCAATGCTGTATCACTCTCTTCCTCTGCATGACAGGTCTGTTAGTTGATGTACTGTGTTGTGCCTGGAAAACACAGTAATTAGGTAAGAATCTTGAAACATCAGTAAGAAGAATCTGACTGGAGGCACTGCTTGAAGACATCCCATTCATGGTGTATCCAACTAGGGGAAAGCATGTGCAAGGGACTTCCAGATTTTACTTCAGTTACTAAATTAGCCTGCGACTGAGTCATGCAGTCAGTTTTGTTTATAGTTTATTTGGTTTGTAGTTCTAGTACCTTTCTGGACACAGTTTGCCTATTTCTGCAAAAGATTTAAGTCCTACCTTTGGAAGCAACTTCAGTATACTGACAAACTGAATAATTTGAAAGTCATTAAGACTGATGTTCCTGCTGCGCAGACACTTAAGACAGCAGCTTGGTTGCATATACTTGTGTCAGCTTGAGTATTACGGAAGCTTAAACCTGCCCTGAGGTATTTGCAACCACAGCTTGGTGCTATGGTATTTATTTAGCTGTGAAATGATGCTCTCAGGAAGCTGACTCCGTTCTTGAAGCTGTTGTGGCTACACTGTGGGCAGCATCCTGCTCCAGTTCTGCCTACATGAGATGAGCTATATGAGCTTCTATGTGCCTGGAGGAAAGAGTCTTAAAGTCCCACATAAAATTAGGCACCCTGTTTTCAGGTTTCCAGTGCTGATGTGCTCAACAACTTTTGTATCTAAATTTTAAAGTCTGTCACTTCTGACAATGAAGCCTATGTGTATGGGATATTTAAATCTAGAAAATGTTGCTCTGTTTATAACAAGCGTGGACTGTTCCACTTTCTAAGGTACTTTTCCCCCTCAAATCCAGTTGCTTCCCTACACTTAATGTTCTGTACAGTACATTTGTTCCAGTTAAAAGCAAGAGCAACTTTACGGGGTAGTCTCACAGTCAGAAATGTTTCCTCTGAACTAGTCCAGATTTATTCTCTTACTATTCCTCCCTTCTCCTCCCCCTTTGCGGTAGTTCAAGATACTTCTTCCCCTGCCTACCCTCTAGTTGTCCTGACAGGCTCAACATATTCTAGTTGTAATCTTCACTGTGAATCTCTCTCCAGCCCTTGTCAGATTGTGTGCTTTCCCTCAATACCATGACTCTTGTGCCCTGAATGCAGTATGAGGAAACTTGATGCAAAAATTAGAATTCCCTCCCTCCCCCAGGAATGGGAGCATTGTCAAATGTTCAAATTAAGGATATCGAAGTCAAGTTTTAATTGCCTAATAGTGTGCCCAACTGTTTAAGAACAATATTTCCACAGGACTTTCCATTTCTTGCCGAGTTAAGTGAAAGATTAAAATTATTCTCTCTCCTCTCAGGCTCACAGTACAAGTACCCACTGGCATTGCCTCCTTCCCTAATGAAGTCATACACACACCCCAGGCCTGGGCCCAGAAGAAATACACCAACATAGTTTCCTTCCATTTCATGCCTCGAGGTGGCCACTTTGCAGCTTTGGAGGAACCTGAACTTCTTGCTGAAGACATTCTGCAATTTGTTGGGAAAGTTGAGAAAGAGCAGCTTTGGAGAAAGAAACGAGAATAACTCCCCTAACAAACAGCAGGGTAATTGCTTATAGCTTAGCACAGGTGCAGGCCTAAGTCTACTGTAATCCATATAATTAGATCTTATTCTCGACCAGATGTGAGAGAGGACAGCAAGAAAAATGCAGTATATCTCAACAAGATATTGCCACGCATACCTACTGATTTTGGAGTGGTTTATTTTGTTCATCTAGGTTAAGAAGGTAGCATGAAGATTATTGGATTACTTTCTCCCTCAAGCATAGGCTTCTAAAATCTGTTCTGTTGTATTCCTGACTCTTGCTTTGAAATTGAAAAATAGACCCTACCACTTGTTACATAACTAATAACAATTTAATTGTTATGAAAGGCTTTTTTTTTTTTCATGGCAGCAGTAAAACTTGAGTTGGTATAGGTGGGAGGTTCCTCATGTAAAGAATGGGAAACAGCCTAGCAAGACCTAACTTGCATGAATGCATCAGTTAATTAGCATTGATGATCTACAGTACCTTTAAACTAGCCAGCTGGCTACTGCTGGCTGCCTTTCTCTTTGAGCCTGGGCTGTTAAGCGACTTCCTGGCTGTGAGGAAGCTCAGTTCCCCTGCGCCAGGCTCCTGGGACAGCAACATGTGAGGAGCAGCTGAAACACACAGGTGCCTGTAGCTCAGACCAGGAGGAGGGTGGGAGTAATTATAGCCCAAGCTACTCTTAACTAAAAATCATAGCCCTGGATCAGCACAAAACACTGCAGCTTTGCACTGCTTCTGCAGGGTATTGTGAATACTTCTTATTAAAGAATAAAATTTTTATTAATTCAAAATTCAAAGAAACTTGCATTAAAATTTTGAATAATACTCATATGTTTCTTTTAAATTTTTATTAACTGAGATTTTGCTTGGTGACAGTGAAGAGAAGCATCAATTCAGAACCTGTCGATTCTGTACTGTATCTGTTACAAAGGTCAGATCGAAGACAAACTGCTCAAAGAAAATTGAATTTGAAGGGCTGTATGCTTTTGCCAGCAACAGTCCCTAGTGTGTGCAGTTGAGCTTCAAACACTCTTAAACTGTATCCAGATGACTGATTTCAGTATGGTTTTGTTCTCCAGTCACTTGTGATATACTTCCTTACCCCTGGAAGCAGAGAGAAATATAATCCACCAATAACACTTGCATGGATTAGTATTATTTCACAATATTAACTGAAACGGAGGCTGTTAAATAACAGTCACTCCAGCAGAGCCTGGCTCCATCCTACAGGGCTTTAGACTCAAAAATACTGACTAGTTTGTTTCACAGAAGGAAAGTCAACACTCCTGCTGGGCACAATTGAATCTTGGTGCTCAAAGCCACCTGATATGCCGTGACAGAAAATCATTAGGGCAGATGGGTTGTGGAACAGCTTGGATCAGTTTTCTGAGCAGAGATGAGACCTCTTGCTACCCTTCCTCTGCCTTCTGTGCTTCTGCACCTACCTCTGCCAGTAGAGGAAAGCACAGCAGCTCTCAGGTCTCCCTACAAGATTTGACTGCAGTGCTGCCTTAGACCTTCAAGCTGTACTTGAATTCTTTAAGACAGCTGACTGCTTCCAGATTAGTAATGAGTACTTGTAAATGCTTTCATTAGTCAAAATTTATGTTCTCATTTGCAAAATAACATGTGGTTCAGGCCTGTCTGTTTTGACTAGACAGGAAGAAAATACAGAATCAGTCACTTTGTCTAAAATAGATTATTCTCAGAGAAGACCATCCCCAAACTTGTTTCAGGTTCAGTATATTAAAAAAAGATTGCTTATTCAGGAGGAATCAGCTCACCTCTAATAATGGCAGCTGTTTATGTGCACCACTGTGCTCCCTCTTGCACCAGTCTTGATCTCTGGCCATTTGTTTTTGCCTTACTTCTGTCCCTTGTGTGGCCTTATATTTCAGAGCTGGAGATCATCCTCTCTCATCTTTAATGCACATGCAGACATCTGCTGTGGTGCTAGGGAGCGCTGCCATATACTGATATAACTGAATACTTCCCCAGGGACTGCTCAGTCACAGTGCAGATAAAGTAAGTGGGAAGGAAGTTTGCTATATGATACCTGCCAAACCGATTTTTCAGATGTGAGTAGAAAGCTCGAAGCATTTTCTCTCTCCCTTCTGGAGCAGATCTGCTTGAAGGGGCCCAGCCTCAGTGGAAGGAGGCACACCAGGACTCTGTTTTCTGATCTTGTGTTACAGCAGCTCATCCAGGCTCAGTCACCAGTCAGAGCTGGACAAAAAACAACCTCCTGTAGAACCTTTCTATTTTTAAATGCGCCTCACAGTGCTCAGCAATATCCGAGGCAATGATAACGAACAGAGACAGTAAGCAAGCACGTCCTTGCCCCGCTCTGCAGGCCAGGGAAGTGCACATCAGCCTATTATAAACATGAGCTGTCCACACTGTCAGTTTTACTTAGTATAGAAGATAGACACCAAGACACTAAATCCAGCACAAAAATGGGTTTGATTAGCTACTGTCTGAAAGAGGAAAAAAATCTGGACATAAAAGGTGTGGTAGACTGTAGAAGCTTAAAAATTATAATTAAACACCTGTTATATAGCAAAGGTTGTTCTGAATTCTGATGTCACACTTCTCAAACCTTAAGCCCGCAGCTATCAGCAGCTGTTGTTCATCACCTACTTATCTACACTGAGATACAAAGATTCAGTGCAATACTGTGACAATGTGAAAGAGTGTAATATTCAGCTATGTGCCAGCTGTAAAGCCTGCCATCAATTCCCCTCCCCTTTTCCAAAATAATAATCTGTTTTTAGAAAAACACAGCCAATCCCACTGCCTGTATTGCAAGGTTTAATGCTAATGAAGTGTTTGTGGGTTAGTGATAGCATCTGCATCTCTTCCTGCAGGGAGCAACTCTCCCACGAGCCTGAGATTTGGATTTGAAAACTACCTTGAGTGAATCCAGACTGACTTCTGATGCATTCCAGTACAGCTGTCAGTAGTGCAAAAGTCAGATAACCAGAAATAGTTGTAACATTTCTGTTAGCAAGTAACTGCATATCAGATTATTGCAATAGTAATAAGCAGTAAGAAATGACTCCCTGCTCTGTTATACTTGTTCTTATTTAAGTGAGCCAGCCGATTACCTGCTGCTCAGACAGTGAGTTTCCTCTAACAAGGCCAAACATACTGCTGTTGGGCTGGCTGAGCTGTTTCTTGGGAATAAGGCTCTTTGAAATAGTAGCTATGTCCTTCAGGAGAACCCAGAATCAAATGATGTTTTGAGCATCAAAACATTTTGTTTTGCTCCAGAGCCATTTCTTGGTGAAGCTTCCATTTCTGGACCAAAGTTGCCCAAAGTCTCTGTTCAAAGCAACTGTGGTCCTAAAATCCATTCTTCCTTAAGTTGCTCCATAACGTGCATTTATCCCACACTTATACCAGAAGTGGCTGACCTAAACCCTGCTTTTTAATTAGCCATCTACAGCCCACGAAGAGTCTGGATAGACGTTCAGAACCATGGAGATGCCACTGAAAACAAACAGAACTTACACTCTGCCCCTCCAGCCGAAGTGCTTTGGAAACTCTGCTTCTGGTATGGAAAAACACTAGTAAGGTCATCATCTTCTCATACAGCTAAACCAACTCCCACAACAACCAAATTTGACTTCTGACTTTTAAACTACAACCCATAAAGTCCTGAAAAATCCAAGCCACTATATGCAGCCTTTGGACATCTTATATAATTAAACAAGACAAGACTTCATGTACATTCAACAAAAAAGTCAGGCATTACTCAGATTGTGAATGAAAAAAAATATGAATAGAAATCACACTTTCATGAGAAAAAGGAAGTTAAATCATCATTTAGCAAAAAATAGAACCTGTTAAGTCTAGCGTCACAGTTAGATCTAGATCCGTAAGGGGCACTATTCATCACCACTGAGTCAGCTGGAATTGCTCGGGGGCAGGGATTGATCAGTACAAGACAGTCAATCAAACGTACATTCTGTTTTCCAGCAGGTGCAATGCATAATATGCATTAAATGAAGATACATTTTTGTCTGAAAGAGGAATGGAAAGATCCTTCTGGATACTGTGGGAAGAGACAAGGAATAAATCCATATTGATTTCAGGGTAGCTTATTTTAAAAAACACTGAGAAATGATGCCACTTGTTTTACTTGCTGTAATAGCACTTTAAGGAACATAACTCACACTAAAACCATTTTGCTTAGGATTAGTTTTCTTTCACGGAAGAAATATCCTGTGCAGTGCCAGACAGCCCTGATGGTGTTATGCCAATGCTGCTAGAAGAATTAGCCCCATTACAATTGTCAGTTGTCTTCTGGAGAGCAGTATTTATAAACAGATCTGCGCTGAGTGACAGCTCTTTCCCCTTGCTAGACGTAGTCCAAACTTCAGTCTCCAAAACACCTTCCTGATTGGATTTTAAGATCTTAAGAAGGATGCTCATGCTCTCCCTGTGTTTAATAACTGAATGTCTGCAGTTTTGAGGATAGGATGAATGATAAATGAGATTTAAGTGATGAGGTTCTGTCTTCTTAAATGAAAGATAATCCCCCTTTGCAGCAATGGTTCAAATGCTGCAGATGCTCAGCGCAGAGGGAGTGCAGTATAGTGCAGAGAAAAGGTGAACAGAAACATGAGAAGACAAAACTACACTCAACTGTGCAGCTACTGAGTCAAGGTACCAACATGACAAACTCAACTATATGTGAAGACCGACTCACGACTGTTTAAACAGCACAAAAGAGGTGCCAGCAAGGAAACTGAATGCTTCACCTTGCCTATGTTGCCTGTCCCAGCAGCTGCCGGGGCCCAGCATCCTGCTCGCAAAGCCCCCTGTCCCCAGGGTTGAGCGAGGGGCTCTGGCTGTGTCCGCAGCCCAGCTGTCTGCCCCTCACAGCAGCTGCAGCCTGCTTTGGGCCCAGGGAGGCAGATGAAACGGGAAACTGCACCCTCAGCTCTAAAATTCCTCCCAGTCCCCGACTTGCCTCCCCACTGGTATCCACTCCACATCCAATGCAAAACCAACTTTTGCCTGTCCTGCTGATACTGGCTCCCTGGTAAATACCCATCCTTCCTTCTTAACACATCCACCTACTGTTGCTTCAGTTCCTAGTTGTCCATTGCACAAGAGTATGTGGATGTGTCCCACCCCAAGGTATTCGGATAAGCGATGTCAACCTCTTCCTCTGCAGCAGGGAAATGCCTAGCCCAGCTAACATTTTTCCCACTGTCTGTGCGGCATCCCTCGCTCACTGCGACTTCGTGAGCTTGGGTTGCAGCTCTGCTCCAGCTGAGCCCAAGTACTCCCACTCACTTTTGGACTATGGCCACCGCTGCCTTGTAGGATCTCAACTCTGCTCAGAGCACGCCTACTAACCTTTCAACTTCCCCAAATGTAGGAAGTCTGAGAAGAGCTATTTTTCCAGCAGTTCATAAGCTCTTTTGCAACCAAGCCTCCATTGTTGGGGTGAGTTTCTATGTAAGTACATTTGTATCTCTTGAGTTCTAGGAATGCTTATACAGTCTCAAGGGAACGAAGGTCCACCCCTGCATTTTTGTCTCAATGGAATTTTATTTTTGCATCACTTCAAGTCTTTTGTGGCTGATAAAGCTTTTTGCAGTGCTCAGAAGGCATTCTTAATCTTTCAGAGAAACCAGAGACAAAGAGGGATTAAGTAATATCTCACACAGTCTGAGCAACAGAACGCATTGCAGAACAAAGATTTAATTAATTCTCCTAACTTCACTACTACACCACTGTGTCTTTTCCCTTTTGAAGCTAAATAACAGCAATAATTGCTTAAGTGATTCCTCTCAAAGGTGCACAACCAATTTCAATTTTTGCCTTTTTCTTCCCAGCAGATTCTCATTTCTGGTCTTAGAAGGGAATGAATTTTTCCTATTTTAGGAACAATTTTGAAGTTACAGATGTCAAATATAAAAAAATAAGAAAAGGCTACACTTTTCCTAAAGCTAGAACCCTGTCATAAAAAAAATTGTCTGCATCCAAATTATGATACTTAGCAAATTCTTTAAATCACTTCCTTTTCCATTTTCCTTTGTGGACATAGCTGCTGGTTTTATTTCTCTACGTCTATAGATGGAGGGAAAAAAATACTCATAATTTGCCACGGGGAAAAAAATTTAGAATTCAAAATAAGGTTTGACATGGAAGATCTTCACTTGAAAGAAGCAACTTGGTGCTTTACGTTTCAGGAGAGCAGGCTGTAATAAAGCTAATCAATCTGAAAAGCCAAGTATAAACCACCACTAAATGCATGAAGGAAGACGAGCTGTGTACAAAAATACACCTATCTTATATTCCCTCTGCTCTCAGTCTTCCTCCTGTACTGCAACTTTTCTTTTTTTAATAAACATCTGAGAACCACAACAGATAGACACCTTTCAAAAACAGTAACTAACTTCCATCACAAACTTTCACCTTTTCGCATCACTACATAAAAACTGGAGGTTCACACCACACAGCAGTAACGATATGAGACAGCAACAAATTCCAGCTCCTATTTTATTTAGGAGTACCTTATGACATACCATACATTAGATTTCTAGAACTCTATTTAAACATCACTTTTGAGAATAGTGTCTTCATTAACTATGAACCAGCACTTAATTAACCACTGAGTCTAGAAGCAGATGTGAAAATTTCCCTCTCTTCCTCTTGGCTATTTACAGTCCCACCCATTCCCACTTGAATATCATGCACAGATCTAGTACAGCGTGTTCAAAGCTATCAGATCTTGCAACCACTGTCCTGTGACTTGTCAGAAAAAGCAATTTTACTTCAAGATCTAAACGTAAACACCAGTTGAGGGTCTGGAAGATAAAAGTGTTTTAAGGCCCTAAAATGATACTATCATATCTGTGTTATATCAGATGTATCACAGATCTATCACATCGTAGGGAAATGATAAGATGGGATCAAGCTCTGGACAGCTGAAGACCACAAAAACTTTGCATCATTAGATGTTTCCAACACCATTTTAGAGATGAATCAGAGAATTTGGGTTATTTTAGACACTTCTACAAAACAAATACAATGTACTGAACATTCTGAACATCTATCCAGCAGCAGGTAAATCCAAGTCTGAGGAGGGTTACAGCAGAATGAATATAATTTCTCCCTGACAGCCAATACCAATTCCACCTGCTCATTGAGGGGGGGAACCCCCCAATGAAACAAACAAACAGAAGCTGTTCTGCAGGAAGTCAAATACAGTAGTAAAAAGTAGTCTTTTTAAGATACACAAACTCTTAATCTAACCAGACTTGAGGAAATCTAATCATGGCCGTTACGGACATTTCCAAACCAGAACTTCAGTGGAAAGAGAACTCCATTGAGAATTTAAGTTGGAAATATATTTAGCTCATTAAGTTAGTGAAATCCTTACTCCACACCACAGAGCATTACTTTCTACTAGCCATAAAAGTTGGTCTTGAGGTGGGACTTTCAATCCATTCAAAGGTGATAAGACCAGACACTTGTTACAGCAGCACTTACCTAGGAAGGCAGGAAATAAGCTGCTACAGAAGGGAACAAATCCTCCTCCAGGAAAGCAACAACGTTTGCTTTTAACCAGGAATCCAGAGTCAGGCTTTACTGGAGACTGCAGGCTCCTAGTTAGAAGAGATTAGTAATGGAGGCACACTGAATAGGGAGAAGCAGCTTCATATACTATAGCAGTTAATTCATGGGGCTGCATTTATTGTTTCGTCAAAAGAATTAAAAGCTAATTATGGTACATGCAATAGAAAGACAGCTGATTGTGATACACATTCTCTTCAAACAACAAACGCTTACAGACTCTGCTGACAGTGAACAAGTGAAGATAACCCAGGAGCTCTGTGTTTGAGCACAAAAAAATTGGGAAGTTGCACTTGCTGCAGCTGAGATGCTACGGCATAACTGATAGGATGTCAGATACAAAGCACGAGCCAGGAGTTAACCCAAGAACCAAAAAATTAGATGGAAGAATGTTCCGTTATAATGACTCAATTTTCAGTGTCTCTGCTTTTGGTAATTTTCTTTCTGTTTTGATCTGTTATACAGCTGTCCTCAAAAGAAAGAACAACTTTTGTACCTCTGAAATATCTGAAACAGGCAGTTGCAGCTGTTAGAGACAGGTGACAAGCAGAATCATTTGAGAAGTCTTTAGATTAGACAAAGAAGGAATTTGCAAGGCCAGTTTAAGAAGATAAGACACACGGCCTCTTTGAACGTTATGACCCTGGCCATCATTTGGAATTAAAAGTGTGTATTTCCTTGTATTGTTGCAGTTTAGAGACATTAAAGCGTGTCTTTTCTTTGTACTCAATGGACTTGGGTTTGTGTTAGTGACAGAAAAAGACCCCTCCTCCCCAAATCTTCCTGTGCCTCTCACCTTGCTTTTGCTAAGAGCCAGGAGAACAACTCTGTGGTCTGCTGCTCCTAGGACAACCCCACCTTCTTGAAATGCATAAAAGGCTTCCAAACGCTAATAAATGAACTGTCTGTAGATCACACGTGAGAAAGCTTTCAGTTGTGCTGCTAGCATCTGTGGGTAAACCGAGCTGGGAACTGGATTTCTGTAAAGAGGGAAAGAACACGGTCTAGTGCTACACTGAAGCATGTAAAAACTTGGCCAGCACAGAGATGTCCTTTTGGCTCACGACATGGGAAAAGCCCAAAGGAAAACAAGGCCTGAGCGCGTGCACCTAATGAAAATGAGAAATTGCAATCTTCATTTGGGTGTTGATGTGTTGTAGTAGGGCAGGAGGTGAACCCGATTGGGCATACACATAGAATAAGCCCTACCTGGCACAGAGCTAGGTGCGTCTACACTAGCCAAGGTGGGTTTTTTTTTGGTTTGGGTTTTTTTTTTTTTTTTTTGAGTGTCAGCACACCATATAGAATTTTCTTCACTATAGAAGAAAATAATCTATAGCAATGTCTTTGCAGAAGTGCACTAGATTTTACAATCTCTGTTCTTCAACTTTTCTTTCAGAGGTTGTCTCCTCAGTAGCGTCACAGAGAATCCCATCACAGACCACACTGTAGGGCTTACTCGTGTTTGAATGTCAGACTTGTCCAGGATTCACATTCCACAGGAGCACTGTTGGTGGCGGCTGCTGGAACGCAAGTGAGGACTTCGCAAGGAGCAAAGTGGGGGGGAGTTGTTTCAACTGAGCAATGCAAGGCGAGCAGCAGGCGCTGGATCTCAGTGAATATGGCTTCTGGGAGCTACAATCAGCAACTCCAGCTGGGCCACTTGCTTAGGCTTCCTGCCAAAAGATTTATAAAAAGAACAGTAAAGAATGTGCAATGGCTTTAAATATGAATTTCAAATACAGTGGAGCCAATATCCACATTTGTTGAGGCTTCCATCCCTCAGCATTTCTCTGAGGCTCAGCAAGGAATGCAAGGAGTTTCTCCTGCTGATCTAATTTTATCCTCTCAGAGATATCCACCAGCATGAAGGAATGAATTAGAGCCAGTGCAGTTTCCTAATTACTTCCAGCTCTCAGAAAGAGACCCAAAAGATACTGGGAAGCAAGCAAAACATAGCAAAGCTGATAAACCAGCCTTTAATGCGTGTGTTGCTATACATGGTCTTGTGATAATTTACTAATAGGTGATCCCAGCCTTCACTCAAACTAGTGCCGGGCCTAATATCATAGACATTTTTAGGAGTTTAACTGCAACAGAGTACAGTGGCAAACAAGAATGGCTGCTACATGATAACTGAAATCACAGAATCACAGAATGGCCAGGGTTGGAAGGGACCTCTGGAGATCATCTAGTCCACCCCCCCCGCCAGAGCAGGGTCACTTACAGCAAGTTGCACAGGACATGCAGGTGATTTCCCCATCAGACACATGAACTGGTTCCTCAAATGCCAGCAGTGACTACTTAGCAAGATGCAACTTTTCATTACTGAATAGGTTTTCCATATTCTGTATCTGAAGCACTTTAGCACAACTGGAGGTGGGTTTATTCAAGATCACACGAGAGCTGGCCCTGTCTGTACCGAACCTGTGCCAGCCACAAGGAGCTTCATTACCAAAGCTCAGCAGCCTTCCAAGCACAAAAAGGAAATCCAATCACCAAAAGAGTTTTTGTCCTTGATATGACACATAGAACCTGACAGTGAATATCAAGTCACTTGTTCAAAAAAGTAAGTTATACCACAGAGCATAAAAATCCCGCAGTGTCAGCACTGTAAACAGATCAAGTGTGGTAGCTGAACCATTTCTTTGATTCCTCGATTAGTATACACATACGTGTCCACTGCTGCTGCAGACACCTGTATGAGATGGGGTACTGCAGCTAGGAATGAGTTAGAACAATCACAGACTTCTGATCTAATGAATACAACAGGCTCTGTCTCCTCCTTCTGTTCTCACATCCATATGAGACACAAAAGACAAGTAAAAAATGTGGAGCCTGTTGGTTTTATTTTTTCTTGGTTTGAATACCAATCTTAAATGGCAGTTTGTATTCAGAGTTTGTATTACCTCTAGAAATGCCACAATCGCTAAAAAAACCCCCACAATATTCAGTGTACATTCCACCTCTAGTAATAACACGATTGATAAAACATTCCCCCCCCCCGCCACACACAAGCAACACTGAAGTGACAGGATGAGGAAGCCTGACACAAATCCATGCCCCCCACGAGACAAGGCTCCCCACTTGCCTTTTAAGAACCAGGACTTACGTGTACCTTCAACTAAGAGGATGGGCAGGTCATCAGAGTTATCAGAGCTCTGCAGGGTCCTTCTTGCAGCAGGGCAGGTCTCCTGCTCAGCATTCATCCAGAGCACTGGTCTAGGGAAGCTGGAGCCAGTCCTGTAAGACACTGAACATCTGCACACACTTATTTATGGCACAAATTCTACTCAAATCTCAAGATGTTGGTGCTTTACAGACATGCTAGAAAAAGGTCAAGTTCAGGAATGAACAGTTTAACGATGAGCAGGCAAACAGAGGGCTTGGGAGGGCCAAAACCTTCTCCCACCCAAAGGTCACCAAGATTCACCCCCGAGAGAAATTTAGAAGTATTCAAATCTCTCATGGGACATACTGTCATTCTAAGCCTCCTGACAGTACTCTTATGAACAGTTTATGGCACTGATCGTGCCGCGAAGCAGCTAGCAAAAGAACTGTTTCAATACACAAAGAAAAAACCAAAACAATCAAGACAGCCTTAAATTTCTCTGAACTCCGTGTTTTATTGCTTGGTGATTATTAGTTACACTTTGACAAAATGCACCTCAGAATAAATTGGCACCTACTACATAATTTAAAAACTTAGTATCTTACAGCTCACATAATTGGCACTATAGAGAAAACCCAGAGATCTGTCTTTTTGACCCAAGATTAAAAGAAAGATAAAATGTTTACATCCGTTATTGTTGGCAGGTGAAGTTTCATTGTGGAAGGCCCTTAAAAAAAGTGAACAGAAACTAACAACCTAAACGCCCTCCAAAAATATCTAAAAACAGTATCAGATCAATCACTCCCTTCTTTACACCCATATTTTTGTTTTGGTACTTTTAGTACCCAAGTGCACAGTAACTCCCTCATCTCTTTTAAGGAAAAAAAGTAACATGGTCAAATCTATACTGAGTACTTTGGGTGACAAGAGGAGAGACTCCCACACACCATCCTCAGCACCCACGCAAACAGCATTTTCATCAAAAGTGACACTGCCTCAGGATTTAACACATCCTAAGAGATTTATAAATACTAAAGGATTTTTCATTATTATTATTGTTTTTTTAAAAAAGCAAGAATTATTTTGAATAAATAAATGACAGCTGTAATAGCTGCATTTACTTTGGTGACCAGGTATCAAAATGCAGCATAAGTTAAATTCATAAGGCAAGTGATGAGATAGCATAAGTGAAGTCCCTGAGGATCGGCATCTCTGTGTTCAACATGTTTGTCTCACAATGTGTGTAGACAGCCTGGAAAACAATCAGTCCCAAGGCATCTGCTTTTTAATCTCCGAGCACAGCTGCAGACCACACAATGAATTATTTCTGTATCTCTTCTGTAGGCAGGAATACGTAAATAAAACAGAATACTTAGGTGGTGGTGGGGAATTAGTTCTCCTAAACCTGGACCAAGTGCTCCACCTTGTGTTAGTCCTTGGCATTCAAAGCGAACCTTTCGATGCCTGCTCAATAATTGCAGGTCCAGCAGAATAGTTTATGATTTCTTCTGCCTGTGAATTAGTGTTGTCCATGGTGCCATATGATTGCTGCTCCTTATGGGCAAGCATCGTCCTTTCTGTAGAATAAGGATGCAAAACTCGGGGCACGTACATCTGAAATCACAAGCGTTAAGGATTTTACTAGTCTCTCAAAGTATAACGTTGGGATAATTCACCCAGGATAATTTTTCCCCTTGCCACTCTTCTTTTCATCAGTTTCCCATTCTTCACCTTAACATCTAAGGCCTTTTGCACACTAACGGAGGCTTCCCGGTGCAACGCTCCCCTGCACTTGTAGGCTGTGGCACAAAGACCTCTATTTCTACCTCAATCCTACATCCTGTTAAGTGACATGGCAGAGACCTGCTACACACGTCACAACTTTCAAAGTCCCAAAGCAGCGACACCTGACTGCATTTGGCAGCTGTCCAGAAGTGAGGATCTGTCTGGTGTAAGTCCCAGAACACAGTGTACAGAGCTGCTGGAAGTAGCATGTCTCAACTACTCCTACAACGTCAGCCGAAGGTACTTCTGGAACACCACCTGGGAACAGTCAAGGAGCCCAGCTGCAGAACTCTCTGGTCCCACACACGTATGGGAAGTCCCACAGTCCATTCAGACTAGTATGTCCTACACAAGCTCTTTGGTAAGCGGGGTGTGAAATTAAGTTTTTCTAGGAAACGTAAGAGAATATTAGTAACTCTTAACTTCTTACAGAAGATGTTGGGATGGTTGGTACATCTGTGTCGCTTCCTCTTTCACCTTGCGTGTCTTCTATCTGTAACCAGTAACAGGTGGGGAAAGGAAGAGAGACAATATCAAACTGGTAAGTCAAAACAATACACAGAGTTGTAAGCACCCAAAAACCTGCACAGAGAGATCTCCATGCAGTGCTGGTACTACCTCCTCCAAACCTCTTGTGTACTTCTTCCACAATACTCTTTCCTCTCAAATTCAGTTCCTGCTAACACTGACAGACTTTCCACTGTGCCAAGCAGCCGACCTCTCCTATCAGCCCTCTTTAGCCATCTTACTGAGATGAACCTTTGTGGACAGACGTTGCTAGCGAGAAGGAACAAATGACCCCACAGGAATAGCTGGTGCTACATCAAGCACATAGGTAGGTGCTGAAACGTGTTAGGTATCCATCTTACCTTATAATTCAGTGGGCTCAGGTACTTGAAACAGCCAAAACAAGTATAAGCCAAACAAATAACGATTGTAATGTTGACAACTAGGAAGGTAAACATGGTTGTAGGTGCTTTAAAGCCTAGAAAAATATCCAGAGAATACAATATGAAAATATATAGCAGTAAAAACAAACAAACAAAACTTTATCTTATCTTCCCCATTTTCAGAAGCCTCTTGGTTGGGTTTTTTTTTTTTCCTTAGAGGACTGGGCACGCCACTTCCAGCCACAAACAGGAGAACCTCATTATGCACAAAGCTTGTTGACTGGTAAAACTGCTGAGAGAGCTGTTTCCCTAGCTTCCTTAAAGGCCAAGAAAGGCGGCTGCAATACTTGAATGATAAACACGACTCAGAGCAATTCTTCTCCCTCAGTCATCTATTCTGGACCCACTTCTAAAATACTTTCATTAATGATCTGTGAAATGTAATAGATAGAGTCCATTTATTAAATATAAGGATGACACCAAACTAGAAGGCTTGCAAACAAGGAAAAAAAATAATAGAAAAAAACCCCCTACATTGATAGATTAGATAACCCCACCCTCTTTCAAGAAAAAAAAAAAACAATGAACAATAAAAAGTAAGATGAAATTGTATGTAGAAAACTGTAAATAACTACAATTTGGAAGGAAAAATGAAATGTAGATATGAGGGAGAACAAGCCTGTACCACTGCAGAATACAACTGATGATTACAAGATGGAAAGTAGTCAATAGTGTGATGCTATCACAAGACATGGGAAGGAAAAAAAAAAAAGCAAATCTCTGGAACCTATACAAAATAATTTGACGCTACTGAACCTTCAACTTGAGCAGCCTTGTCTGTGTAGGACACCACGATAAAATACGGACAGAACTGGGAGGAATCCAAGGAAAAGGAATACGAGAAGAAACTGAGTAAATATGAACTAAGCTGAACGGTAAGATTTTCTTCAGAGACAGAGAGAGAGAGAGAGAGAGAAAGATAAAACTATAGGAAAGGACCTGGTAGCAGCCTCTAGTATGGAAAAAGTTATAATGATTACAGTGACTTATTATTCTTCAGGTCCACTGGGGAAATATTCTGAAGAAATTAATCTCATTTTGCAGCAAAGACAACTTCAATAAGATATTAGGAAAAAAACCCCAACTAAACCAAAACCAAAACCCAGCCATTTCCAAGCTTCTTTAGTCAAAAGAGGCAACACCAACCCTCAAACATTTGCGTGGCAACCCCAGCATATGCAGTGGCAAAGAACTGACAAGTTTTACTTTTTAGCAGGTTATATAAGCCCTGTGTAGATCTGTTCGGGGGGGGGGGGGGGGAACAAAAAACACCACCCCCCCCACGCCCCACAAAACCAACCAAAAAAACTCCCTGCAAACACATCACTGTTCAAAACAAAAAGGGAAGCGAAAAAACCTCCCTATGGGTATTCTGGAATGTCCTTTAGAAGAGGTTATTTTTATAAGTGTAGATTACGTCAGTATTTACCAGCTGGCAAGGCATGTCTACACCAAAGCCAACGTATGGTGTGAACCACAAGTCAAACAGCAGAGACCAGGGAAGAAGAAGTCTCCAAAGATCAGTTTTCCCTGCCCTGTGTCCTCAGCAGTCCTCCTTGCCAACAGCTCTAGAGAACATGGGACTTAAATGACTATCCCAGGAGAGAGGGGTTGAACTGCAGATAGAACCATCGCCTCCTCTGCTGTAAGAGGCCTGGGGGTGCTTTTGGTGTATGATGGATGGATGGCATGAGAGCTGAGGAAGACGACAGCAACTGAGAAGGAAACAGATGACACAAGTACAGCCTATCACCTTCTGTATGCAGTCGAGCGATACTTGGTCCTGACTGAGAACTGGGATAGAAGTCCTTCCAGCCTTACATTAATATAATGAGTGAGAAAACAGTATTACCACTGAATCTGCAACCAGACTGAAATATCCACACCAGGCAAACTATACAAATCAATGACTAAGCAATCAAGCTTTACACACCATAAACTGATTTATTTTGCAGATGAGGAAGCAGAACACTCTTCCCCCTCCTTCCTTCTCTTTTGCGTGAGAAGCAGCAATGAAATCAATGGCAATGAAATCAAAATCTCAAGTTCCTACCTCTCAGACTCATACCACTTGGCCAGACTGCCCTGCGCACCAACAAATCACTGAAAACATCCTGTAAACAGGATCCTCCATACTGACCGAGCCAAACATGGTAACCTGGTCTGTGTTTCCCATTACTAAGCTCCATGACAAATGATGGGTTTTACCACAGATGCAGAACCAGAAAACATTATTATAAAGACTTAATTTTTACTACACCAGGATTTCCTTCATAACAATTAAAGAGGCACATCAATTGCTGCATGTTTGGAGTTGATTATTCTAAAGCATGGTCTAGAAATTCTGCTGTTATTTTGGAGGATGGATTTGTTGGTCTTCCTGGTTGCAAAGACAGCTCTCAAAACAAGGGAAAAAAACAAGCTCTCAAACATACAGGTAATGCAGGGACATCTGCTCAAATCCAAGGACAGCCTGAAGCAATAGTTCCCAGTGCCTATTACAACCACAGGGAGCTATCTCTAAAGTTAGATGACAGTCTGCCAACAATATATTTTTTACTACTGGTATGCTAGAAAAATACAATGCAATCATGGTCATTTGTCATCAGCGCTGTGAAAGCAGAGAAGAGGGCAAAATACAGATAGATGCCAAGGGCCTACTTCCCAAGAAGGGAAGCTCAACTCCTTCCAGCATCATCCCTGTTCCATGCCAAATGCTTCCTCCTGTATCACAGATAAAAAGCCATAAGCTATCGCCTACCTGTTCTCATGTCAAAGCTGTTAGCACACCACAGCCAATACTATCAATGCCAACATACAGAACATCCCTATTTTTAAAATACACACAAAACATGAGGTTTTAAATTACAATATGGGGAAGAGAGTCACCATCTCACTGCAGTCTTCCATATAAAGTTTGACATGACGTAGAACACAGGCCTTAGTAGCATTAGCCAACATTTTAGCAGCTTTTTCTAAATGACAGTTGTACCATAGAGGAAGTAGCCAATTCACGCAGGCACATTAAACTTATGCACAGACTACACAAATGCAGGTAGTGAAGCCAGAGACCATCTTATTACAAAGAGCTAATTCTGAATAGATTTTTGTTTTATTTAATGTTTTTTACTGTCTATCACTTCACAGCCCAACTGGCCAATTCAAACTCTACAGATTTAGGAACACATGATCTCCTGTAAAATGAAGAAATATGAAGCTCCATGCTAACAGTTTTAAGTTAACGTATCAGACATCTCCATCAGACCATCTTATGCAAACTTCTGTAAGCCACAAATGTTGTGTAATTCAGTGCCACAGGTAACCACAATGACTTCCCATTTACGGAAGCAAAAAGAAAAGCCCACAAAGCCTATGAAACTTCACACGTAATTTAGGTAAGCTGGCAAGAGAGGTAGAAGCAGCTTCTAGGTGGAAAAAGGTAATACTCACCTAGCCGCAAAAATGAGAAAAAATAGAGCCAGAAAAGGCAGAGAATTGGAGCTGCAAGGGCCTGATTCACAGCCGCAAAGTGCATCTTCTTCTCCAGCTTGGCAGGCAGATATGCATAGTAAAGGTTATAACGGTCAACCATGTGCTTCAGGAGTATGTATATTAAACCTGGAAGGCAAAAAGGGAGAGGCTGGTGAAGAATTGATAAAAGCAGCAATTCTGTGAGCAGATCTACAGCAATCAAACAACTGAAAATCTGGATACCAATGGTGGATACAGCCCAAATATGGAAGGGGTACAGCTGCGTGACAGCAGCTTGCTCCTACGGTTGCTGCACCCCCAGCCCAAGACCCCGGGGTCTCCCCATCCCTCCCCCTCTCCACACACTTCTCTGTGGCACCACTCGCGCTCCCAGAGAGAACCCAGAGCTCCTTCCTAGTGCTGGCACGTGAGGCCAAGCCAGTAGGGAATATGTGGTAACTCCTCCACCACTGTACTGGTAAAGAAGAAAGGTCTAACAGCGGCTTAACGTCTCCCTCTCGGCCTTCAACAGATTCATGACTGAATTTCAAGTCATCTATTTCTTATCCCCCCAAAAAAGTCAGTTACTGCTGTGACAGCTATGAATTGCAACAGCTCTGGTATGCAGTAGCACATTCAGATATTTACAACTGCACACAAAACGAAATGTAAATAAATATCAAGTACATTGTTACAAAAAAATTGGCTACATTCTCCCAATAATAAAGTTGTTGATTAACACCAGTTATAAACAATATTTAATTTAGCTAATTATGTTGTATCTAGCTCTCTAAAATTTTGCATTAGAAAAGGAAAATACCAACTACATAAAATGATTTAGCACTACTTATGCCTGATAAACAGGTTTCCAGAGTGGAAATATCTGTAGCTGCTGAAATTATTCTTTATACATAATTCTTATGACAGTCCAGAATCTCTGTGAATGAAAGATGCAATAAAATAAGACATAGATCATGTCACAGTCACTAAAGATGGACAACTGTCCATGAGTTCTAGACAGATTGTTAATTTCTTGCACACCCATACAGGATTTAATGGCTGGTACAAGACGAAGAAAAGAAGTCAAAGCTAGATATATAGGCAACTTAATGCAGAAATGTTAAGTTTTGATTATGGGACAGAGATAAACCAACCGAACAGGAGAAACATCCTAGAAAAAGGAGGGCTGTAACTCAGAGATCTTGAGACCTTCTCAGGGTCCTGTAGGACTACAGCTCCATCTACACCACAGGACAGCTACGCTCCACCCACATGCCCTGAACTCCTACTCAACTGGTTTTCTAAGCCAGCAAATCTACCAGAGAATACAGCATTTCCTTTTCCGGTCAAAGGGCAGCTACGGTGTTCACCAAAACCATGTCCCAGCAAAGCAGCCAGCATATTGTAAGGTCACATCCCTGGGGTCAGGACCATGCAGCGTACAGCTCTCCATGGCACAGTGATGACCACAACCCCTTCTCTCATTCTCATTCAGGATGTGGAATTTTAGATAAATGGTTTGAAATGCAGAAGAGATGCAGTAGTGAAAACACAGGTAGTTTTCCAGTCTCTTGCTACTGGATCAAGCCACTTATATTTGTACTTCTTTTTATATACATTAGTCAAACTTTAGAACAAAAGTTATTTCAAACGTGCCTAAAGGATTAGGGGATCACAATGTCTAAAGTCAAGTTTGGCTGCTTACGGTGGACCTCCAGGCTGGGTACCCTCTGCAACTTGCTTCTGCCAGACCTCAAGAACACAGAGATAAAAACAATCCCCTCATCCCCAAACCCACCCTAAACTCCTACGCTTAACTATAAAAACAACCACCAGAGCTAATACACTCAAACTTGAGAAATAAAATAAGCGTCTAATAGACACTAAATATAATTTCAACTTCTAAAGGCAGTAAAACACCATCACCATCTTCTGCCCTGTTTTTCCACAAGAAGGGAAGGAAACTTGGATCCAAGTCCTAAGGATTATCAGCATTTGAACTGGAATAAGAATGCAGAACTGGGTGTTCTGAACCTCCTGCACGACCCCGTCTCACTCACACAGTGCCCACACCTCATCAGGAAACTTACCAAATGGGACAATGATGGGACATGTAATGCTATAGGCCATGATGACAGTGAACACACACAACATCCAGGCGTACATTGCTCCAAATTCATATTCAAATGCTTGTTGCTAGGAACAAAAACAAAACACCCCAAACTATTTATCAATGTGTCAGAGTTAAGAATAGATTCACTAAAGCAGCAATTCACCTTCTCTCATTCTCTCCCTATGAGAGATCAGTTATTTCCCTAAGAGGCATAAATGATGTAATTAGAGAGATGAAGTAGTATGCATTTTAAGCATCTGTACTTACAGAAAACATGCTGATTCTTTCACAGCTTTGAAGTAATTCCTCATGGAATCTGTTTTTGTTTACAAGAAGCAACTACTTAAAACCACAAGGCAGAAAAGAATTGTGCCAAACTTAGAACCTTCATCTCACTGCATATTCCATTGAATCTGTACTGTTCCTTGTGTTGGCTTTTGCAGTAGGGAAAGCTCAAGATAACAAAGCTTTGGTGTGGTCAGTATTCCCACTTCTTCCTCTTGGGATGAGGAAATCAATACAAATCATTTCAACCAGAGCAAGGGGTAATATGCAACAGTTAACAGAAGCAAATGTTTAAAACAATCTTAAAAATGGAACTCATCCACCCATAGAAAAAGAAAAAAAAAGAAAAAAAAAAGAAAGAAGAAAGAGAAGAACAGGGGCAGCTGTATACAGGCTTAAGTTCTCATTGTAACACCTGGAATTTCAAGCTGCAACATGACACATCATCTGGAAGTTAAAGACCACTACTTAAAATGGAATATAGGCCATAAGTACATATTTTGCTAGGTGTATATTCAGATCAAAGTAAGTTGTACACACCTGCAGGCTGACAGAAGAAACTAACTCTAGACAGATTTGAATTTAAAAAACCTGAAGTTTAGACTGTAAGATAAAATCAGAATTATCCTATAAAATCCAAATCATCACACTCTCGACTTGGAGCTATGAAAAGAATACCTGAAGTTCAGAGCTTGGGTTTTGATTTTTGACCATCTCTGACTTGAATAAATACCTCCCCATTATCTGTGCTGCAAATGAAGGGAATATGAACTTATCATGGATAAGTGAAACAAAGGCCAAAAGAAAATGACAGGAGATGCTAGTTAACGGTATGAAGGATGGGAGCTCCCACTGTTTCTGATAAGGATCAGTCATTTAATTGCCTCTTGCTAAGGAGAGGCTCTAATACCTGTTTAATATTTTTCCTTTCTGCTGTGGACTTGGCCATTATCATGCGTATGGTGTAAAGGATGAGGCCAGGGAGGCGCAGCAGCTCCATCCCATTGCCAATGAAAGCAGAGGCAATCACGTAGTTGACAAAGAAGGCTCCCTGGTCAGGCAAAAAGACACATCTGCAAGGAAAGACATCAGACACTGATTGGAAAGCAAACAAGCAAATATAGCATATATACAATGGATCCCTATCACCTCTGGAAATCTCTTACCATAAGGATAAGCACTGGACACCATAAGAAGTGGCTAGAGGACTTCCGATAATCTTATTGAAAAAGAGTACCACATAGCTATAAATGCAATAAGTGTAGTATACTGTCAGAGCTTGGCTGATTTGCTGTTTAGACGAGGAATAAACTGTTCACGAAAAGATACAGTAGTCTGATGGGTGGCTGATAGCAGACAAGAGCATCATTTCATGTCTGCAACAGGAACCCGAGACAAGATGAGATAAGACTGCAACAGAATAATTGTTTCTCCTAGCTTAGTAACTCCTAATCGTCTTGTTACTGATTTTGAAACAGCATTTAGAAACCTAACTATGTCCTAATAATTGCATTCTATTCTTTCCCTCCAGCCACAGTCACAAGAGCTTGTAATAACCAACATCTGTAACGCTGGTGTAGAAACGTTCATGTTTCTTAAAAATCAAGAGTCAGTGGATTTCAGAAAGAAGACCTGCTGCAGCCATTTGGTCTCACTATAATCCTTGGTAAGATCCCCTGTCCACGATACGCAACAATCCTCAGTACATTTTCTGGTCCCCTCTCACCTGCATCGTATCATTCTGTCCTTTCATTTCTTCTACAAAATTTGCAAGGTTTTGGGAAAATAACTGCCTCTCTATTGAATGTTTGCATACATTAGCTAGCAGGAAAAAAGTATGGATTTCTTCCCAGCAAAATCACTTGCATTCTCCTCCCCTTATTCAGAAACTCAGCATCATCCCACAGGATACCATCCCCAAGTAAATTTTAACAAACACTAACCAAGGCTAGTGAACAGCAAAACAAAACAAAACAAAACAAAGAGTCCTAAGTATTCCTTTAGCAAAGAGTTGCTAATACTTACTCCAGCCTAACTGCAGAATCGGACGATTCTCTGTCAAACAGCCAACGGAAAAAAAAATCAAGGCTGCAAGAAAGACAGTTAATGTAATTCAGTCTCCAACAGCTTAGTACTGTGCAAAATTGATTCTCTTTTAAAGTAGCTCAGATCAGGATCGTGGATAGAGAGAATTTAACCAAATAATCTGAACGCTAGTTTAGCTTTATCACAGTTACTGATAGTCAGAAATAAGAAAAAAGACAAAATCAAACGAAATAAAAACATCCACTTCATACTAAAGTTTTAATGATTCATTTTTAGCAGTTATTATACAGATAGAACAAATACACGTTACCTGTTTAGCCAGGGAAACAGTAAAATACCGTAAAGGTGGAAAGAAAAGGACAACTATAACTGAAGTATAAGACATAGTCAGGAGACTGGGTTCTGAGCTATGATGGTGAGTATGGGCACCTCTCAATTAGTCATTGATCTTACAAGGTCTTAAATTTCTTTGCCAAAAGTCAGCCTTTGGAAACTTTAAGGGCTATGAGTCCTCAGATGAAAAATGAACATTGAAAACGAATGCTTAACAACAGCATAATCATACATACTGCAGGGAGTGGGGATACTTCAGCTAGCAACTAGAGAACAGAAGTTGTCTCATATGATAAAAACATTACTCCGATAAACTAAGATTCTTTACCTGGTCAGACCAAGGGAAGGCAGAATCAGTACCATGAAGATCAAAAATATGTAGACTTTATGCATCATTATTCTATTCTCTGCAGATCTACCAACATAAAAAGTCACTGAGTAAGAAACTCATACAAAAGACTTCCACACACAAAGGATCTTGCCCAGAGAACGTCAGCACCCATCAGACTTCCAGCTTCCCCAACCATATCACATTGCTACAAGATACTCACAAAACAAACATCATTGAGATATTCACTAATTTGGACCAAGCAGGCTCTCAACATCTTCTTGGGCACAGACAACATTTCTGAACACTAAACCAGACTCTGGATTAGCATCACTACAGGTCTGCACCACAAGCAAAGGGGACGTGTGACAATCACACCTGGTCTCTCATCTGATGAGACTCACATCTGGCAACAGCTTGTAAACAAACAGCTCTTCAAGTGTTATGCCAAGAGGGATTAGGCAGTTCATAAGCGGGCACCACTGCCAAGAAACCAGATACTTAGACAAGCTACTTAACTGTCCTTGCCAAGTGTCAAGTCTTTGGGAACAACATGACACCACTAATGCTATACTGCTACTACAGTAGCAGGAACATCTATCTAGTGACATACTGTTGCCAGAAAAGTGCAGTTGCTATAAACAATTCAGACTGTTAAAGGTGGTATCTGATAGGGCATTAAAATCGCAGAGGTTTTACTATAGGATCGTGTAGCCCTTGGGCATTGTGGGACGTATCAGTATAACTATACTGAGGCTTGAAATCAGATCTGTGATCACTAGTGACTTTAGAAAGCTATTTCAACTGATTTAGAAGGGCTCAAAGTTCATGTGCCTAGTGCAACTAGCAAAAAAAAAAAAAGGAATGGTACAAAAAAAAAAAGAGTAAAAAAAATTTCACCTTAGAATACAAAAACAAACAAAAACTGGCTGTAGGCATTATGGAAAAAGATTGAGTGAAGTTGAGCGTACAGCATCATACTTTTGTCTGACTGTAGGTAAACTGGGGATGAAATCTGGTACGCCAAACCAAGCTGTGCTGAGTTCTCCAAGTTAGCAGCACATTGCTGTGCTTGACGTCTCTGGAGTGCACCAGTCTTATCTGAAAATCTTGCATCAACACATCTGCTGGACCTTGGTCCCATAGGTCTTCTCAGATCACCACTAACAATATCCAACAGCAACTGAGTTGTGCACCAAGAGTTACACCCAGACAATTTTTTCCACCCAAAACAACCATAAGATGTATGCCCTTTTTATAAGCAGCACCCCAGCAGTTGGAGCGCTTTCTGTTGAAGTGGGATTCTGGGGTTCTGTGATGTTCTCAGCCTAGAGGGGATCCAAACACACACCTCCTATCTTCCCAGAGAGCGATCTAGTTATGGGATCAGGGCACTTTCCGTGCTCCTGTTGAAGCTACACCCCTTGAGCCTGCTTATACATTTTTTTCTGATTAAACACAAAGAGGCAGGGGGGGAGGCATAAGCAAATCACATGGTCAGATTACACTTTCTGTGTTGATTACAAATTACTTAAACTCCAAAGTGTCGGTTATAACATTAGAAAGAGATGAGAACATGACATTCCCTGCTATAAGAGGCCTGTGGATTTTAGAGCTACATGAAAGATAAGCGCTTTCTTCATTTATTTTAGTAATTCAGCAGATAAGGTCAAAACAGGAAATTCTTGCTTACTTTGTCCAGTGGGACTCCAGCAAAGTTGAGTAATAGACAATCGTTGGTAGTAAAGCTGAGAAGGACCACAGTAAGAGCGTTGGGAAAAACTGACTGACGATGGGATTCTAGTGAAGGAAAAAAAAGTAAGAATAAGTATTAAAAACATTTTTATGCAGCTGTGATAGAACAGAGGTTGCAATATTTTGTATTCTGTAAATTATAGCAGGTTGGACTGGAAATTATATTCAGACAGTCTTAAAATGAGTAAGTGCTCAGCATTGGCATGCAAGACAAAAACCAAGGAATAGGATTGGGAATTAAACTGCATGAATGAAGTCTCACAAGTAGGTTTTATGTAGTTTACACTAGCTTGGGGAAGTATTTAACATGAACAGTATGCAAGAAACTTTAGCTGCAGTCATACTAGGACCAGATAGATATGCCATCCTGTTTTGAATCCAATAAGCAAAATAAAACCATGGCATTTTACTTCAGAGTTTAAAAGCTGAATTCCCCCCTTCTCATCATAAAAAAAAAATCAAAATACAAGTTGGACTTGAAATTCCATTTTTGATTACAAAATTTAGAATTATGTAAATTTGGAATGCAAATTTTTACTACAAACAAGTTAAGACACAAATTTATAATAATATAAAGTTTCAGATTAAATTACTTCAGCCTACTACAAGGGCACAAAAGAGAACTAAAGACCTGATTCAGGATATATGTTTTTTCATCAGCAGCTAGCAAAACAATCCTGAGAATTTCAACTGAATTTAGCTTATAGACAGTGTTTCATTGCCTTATTATACACCTATCAGTTTATAAACATTTTGGTCTGATACACAGCCATATCCAAACATATGGTGATACTCACGTTAAGGTAGTGAATAGGTTTAGTGACATTGAACTTGTCCATGGTTGTGATGATTATGGAAGGAGTAGTAAGAAAAAACAACACAATAAAAAGAAGCAAATTTATGCAAGCCCATCTAAACCACCATTTCAGTCCATGCACTGAAAGATTTTTCCTGGGAAAAAAAAGGAGATAAAAACAAGCAGGAAGCATTTGCTGTTAAAAAAATATGTACTATCTGTCAAGTAACAGGTTGCACTGCTTTTTCTAAATTGAGCTTCCATAGTCTCAAACTTATATAACAAAGCACTACACAAGTTCCAGTTGCTATTAGAAATAAAGAAAACTGTGCAACCTTTCTTGAATGATAACATAAATTGCACTTACAGCATAATATATTTAGTCTTTCATAACACAAACACAATGTCTAATGTAGTTAGGGTTTAGGGATGAAACATTTCCATTGTTTAATAATACAGAAGTACTAAAGTTAGAACAAGAAGAAACAGAGAAGAAGATACAGAGAATTTCTGCAAGGAGAATAGCTATCAGAGGCAGAATCAATCTATCAAGAAACTGTGATTTGAACAAAAAAATAATTAAAAAACCCTGCATCCCTTCCTGACATATTAAAACAGCAACCACAGGTCTTAAACAGGTAAAGTTCTTACATGGTATCTGAAACGGTTCCCAAAAGAACTGGAATGATTTGAACCCCAGCCAAAGCCAAATATTTAGAACAGACAAAACAAGGATACAGAGGCTCAGTACCATCCACAGCTATTACAACGCTTTTTATGAGCCTAGGTAAGTAACTTGGCAAATCCCCATGCCTCCTCTTCTTCAAAGGGAGAAAATAAAAAGAACAGGAGAAAAAAAAACAAACAACAAAACGCCCCCACCTTCCCCTCTCAAGAGATGTTTAGAAAAGCTTTGTAAGTGCTTCAACCCACTGAGTCTCAAGGATCATTTCCTGTGTCCATAAGACAGTGCTTGAAGAAAGGAAGAGGAAATGAAGCACATATGCATGCAAGAAGCCTTTCATGAAAAAGGCAGATTAAATTGACCCTACTTGGAAAGCAGCTTGCAAGAGATTTTTAATTCATGTCTCCAAAGACACAGCTAAGATTCATGGTTGTTTGCTTTATGGTTAAAGATTCTGTAGTTTATTTCCAACTGCAGAACTGTAGTTCTAGAGAAATTATCATCTCAATTATTAGAAATAGATGGCATAGTCACCTTAAAAGTAATTTTCTATTAAAATCATTAGGAAAAAAGCATAGTTTTCTTTTTTTAAAAAAAAGTTTCATACATATGAAATACAGTAACTTGGGCATAGAATCATAGCATCGTCTAGGTTGGAAGGGACCTTTAAGATCATCTAGTCCAACCATCAACGTAATACTACCAACACCACCACTAAACCATGGCCCTAAGCACCACGTCTACCTGTCTTTTAAATACCTCCCGGATGCCGATTCCACCTCTTCCCTGGGCAGCCTGTTCCAATGCTTGACAACCCTTTCTGTGAAGAAATTTTTCCTAATATCCAATCTAAACCTACCGTGGCATAACATGAGGCCATTTGATGCATGTTTGTGTCTCACTTGTAGTTTTGGTCTGGGCAATGGAAATGTCACAACAAATTTACTGTTATATGAACAGAGGATTACATTGACCCAACCCTTTAATATTTGCAAAGCAACTGGATAATGTTTAGCCCTTTTTAGCCTGTAAGCATGATAGAAGGCAGCACAGGAATAGTTTAATTCAAAAAGCATTTATCTATTTTGGGGCTGGGGAAGGACTTTTTACAAGGGCATGTAGTGACAGGACAAGGGGGAATGGCTTCAAACTGTAAGAGGAGAGATTTAGATTAGATACTAGGAACAAATTTTTCACTTTCAGAGTGGTGAGGCACTGGAACAGGTTGCCCAGAGATGTTGTGGACTCTCCATCCCTGTATGTGTTCAAGGCCAGGCTGGATGAGGCTTTGAGCAACCCTGGTCTAGTGGAATGTGTCCCTGCCCATGGCTGGGGGGTTGGAACTAGATGATCTTCCAGGTCCCTTCCAACCTAAACCATTCTATGATTCTATGATTTTCTAACACTTTCCTGTAAGCAGTGGGTAAAGTCTGGGAAATTTACTGGGTTAATAAAAAGATGTTAGAAGACAGACCACAGTTCAGAGTGGATCAAGTTCTACTCGTCATATGGCAACTCAAAAAAAAAAAAATATACATACTTGGAGAATACCCAGCACTAACACCAAGCTGCTTTCCTCAGATCTCAACAGTAGATATGCACTAGCCTCAAAAAAATGGAAACACTGAGGCACAGACATTAATAAGTTGGGGGGGGGGGGGTGTTGGGTTTTTGTTTTAGTTAACAGAAACTGCAGGTACCAGAACTTTGAGGTGGCAAAACTCTAGTCAGCGAAGAACACCAGTAATGGAAATAAAGATGTAGATCAGCCACATCCAAACACTACATGAAGTTTAGGGTTAAAGAAAAACACACTGAGCCCCTTCTCCTGTCCCCATTCTAAACCATATCATAAACCATATATCACAAATAAGCGGATATAAGACAGGAATCTTACCAACAAATATTCTCAGGATAAGGAGCATATGTAACCTCCCAGTTTGACACGCACAGCTCCCTGCTGTAGGATGATGGCTGGGGTTCTCCTTTACACTTAATACTCTGACATTTGCAGGCATTGAAGTCCTTAAGGATACTGTAAGGAAGAAAAAGAAGAGGAGGATTTTTCCAAATTTTTACACCTGAAAATGCTGCATATGTAATAAGAAAGACTGGGAATAGTCATAAAGGGTTTTTTGTTTTGTTTTGTTTTGAATAACCAGAGATCAAGATAGTTCTTAGACATCAATGTAACATTATATTATGCATGTAATGACTATCCTATAAACAGTTACTACCACAGGTCTTTGAGATGTGACAAAGTTGGAAAAAAAAGCAGTCTTAGTTTGAACCATTCAGTACTTCTACCAGCATGAATAACCACAGTGACTTGTATTAAAAAAAAACAAAATAAAAAAATAAATCAAAGTCCGACATCATTGGAAAAAAAATAAAAATAAAGAAAAATAAAGACAGCTAGTTCCCCAGACACCTCTTTACGTAATTATAGCTGTTTTCAAATCAAAGCAGACTAAAGGTTTAGTCTGCACACTCATTTCATTACACTGGTATCAAAACTAGCCAATTTTGCCTTGAGTACCAATTCTCAGAATTTTTTTTTATCATGTTGGTATTCTGACAATTCAAAATATTACCCTCTTTCACCCACTCCTAAAATAATCAAAATACTTAATTTTCTATTAATTATCTTCTAATTTTATGAGTAAATGTTTAATCAATGTATTTAAACAAACTTTAAACATGCCTAGAATAAATACTTTCAAAGATTTCTCAAAACACACATGCAAGGCATATATTCAGAGACAGTACAACTGCATGTGTGTTACTGTGTAAAAGAGGTTCCACTCCAGATAAGCTCTATTACACTAGCATGGAAACAATATGTATTATATTTAAATGGGCAGACTCTACAATTCCTGAACATGCTTGTTTCTCAGTTGTGCTCTTAACATAAAGAAAACAGAGAAACACACACACAAACACCAAACAAACAAAAATAACCCCCAAACCCCAGATCTTTACCTTACTAGAATTCAAGTAGCGATGTCGAATTGCCAGCATCTTGCAGCAGCAAGTATTTAAGAAAGTTAATTATACTTTGACAGTTTATTTTTAAAAATACATACAGAGCAAGCTTTAGCACTACCAGCTATACTACCGAGCACCATCATTAACCAAGCTTCTACAACCACTTGACTCCTTGAAACTCAGTCCTGGTTTCCTGTTTCTCCCATCCTATTTCAGGGCTCTGTGGAGCAGAGCCTACTAAGGGCACCAAATAAGTTTCTAATTTGATGATAGCCTCAGCTTCACAGGTAATCTAATCTAATTTTCCAGAGAACAGAGTCCACTGCATCAATTCCAGGCTAAACAAACTAAAATATTTTCAGTTCTTGATAATTCAACTCGGAGATACCCGCAGTGCAACTCAGAACACACGCCCAAGGAGAGACTATCCCATCAAAATCGCATATGACAAATCAGCAGCTAGGGAAGGACCTTCAGTGCTTATTTCTTCTTTCAGTTTCACATCTTAAAATGTTATTTCATGCTCTGGATTCTCTAAATATGGTCTGTAACATTATAAAATTAGAAGGGGGGCGAATTTCACCGCATAATCACCACTCAGTTCAACAACAGCAAGCAAAACTTTCTACAGCATGTCAAATTCTTGCAAGGAATTCTATACCCTCCTTGAAAAAAAGCCTGAAAGACTAGCTCTCTAACATGACTTGAAGGCCAAAAAAACGCAGACAATATAAATCAGAGAGGCTATGAAGAATAAAAAAAAAGCATGATGTGTTATTTTTGTAATACAAATATTATTCTGCTTTCCTTTACCCACTTTGTGTTAGTAAAAGATGCACACAAAGTGCCAACAGAAAATGAGAGGCTGCATGCATTTCCTCTACAAATGACCGAGTAAAAATGGCTGAACAACTTCTGATATTACGCCTACACATATATCTGCAATAACAGGTAAGAGAGATACATAATGTGTATGTCACCTATGGCCAGGTCAGTCACTGACTCTACTTTGCTGAGATGACTAACTGGCAGTGCAATTTGCACCCACTGTGGTAGTTTGGTAATTGGACCATTTGCACAGTAGAAAATGGAGAAATCAGTAATTCCTCTTCAAGAGCCAATTAGTCTGGCCTACTATTAACCTACACGGATGGACTGGATCCACACAGAAGAGAAAGGATCCTTATCCCAATAAATGTCCAAAGCCACCTCATCCCTCAGATATTTTCTTCGCTCGAAACATAGAGGCTAAATGCACACTTACAGGAAAACTTACCAGAAAGCAAAGCAGACCATATCCACAGGATGGTGAAGAAGAAGAAAGGAAGAAGAACCAACATAAGCAAACAAGCAACACAAACAGGATATCAGTTGTACTAATACAGTTAAAAGAGAACAAACAAGACAGCAGACAAAACTTACTAGGTTGCCATGGATTTCTCTTGAAATGTTACAAAAGCCATTCCCAGTGGGTTATTATGAATAGCTTGTTCCTCTTTTGAATATTCTTCCATCAGTTCATTTCTAACTTTGGTATAATAATCTACAGCGTCCTCCTGTCGGGAAATTGATGACTGTTACATCCAAGTACCAGATGGCTAATATCTTCATTAAAATACAGCTTACACAAACCATAGTCTCTCTTCCTCACAGTACTTCCACAAATTACAAATAAGGTCACAATGCAAAGACAAACAAACAGTTTTTCAATTTTTGCACTAAGATTGCATTTCAAAAGTTTTGGGGAATTCCTTTTCTGTAGACTGCAAGAACACAAAGGATGAGCTATCTGCAATAAATGAATAAAGAACTTTCTGAAGCTCAACAAGATGTCCCAGAAAAACCGTTCTCTACTCTTCTAACAATCTATCTAGTCATAACTAAAAATGAACACAATTTCTTACCCTTTCACATCCTCTCATTTCACAACAGCAGAATTGACCACATGGCTTAGGGTTGATTTGGACCCGCTTGCCATACTTCTGATGCAGGTGTTCATAGTAAGTCAGGCTTTTTTCTGCCTGTTTTCTGGACAGAAAAATACATCCATCACATTTTGCAAGAAAACAGTATCAACATCAAGCTCAAGAAGAATATAACCCCCAAGAGAAAAAGTTATGTGTAGGACTGATAACAAATTAATCAGCCACCAAAGATATTCATATACCTTATTTTGGCTACTTGGCATAATTTATTTTCAAGTCTGTAACAGCATTATACAGCCTACGCTTGTAGGGTAGTGAGGTTCCAGGGGAAAAAAACAGCAATGTATAGCCCAGATGATCACACTTTTTTCTCCTGTGACCAGCACCTCCAGCCAAAGAAGAAGGATTTCAGAGTCCTTAATTCAATAGTTGGGTTTTCCACTTTGCACTGCCCAATAATAATTACATACATACATACATAAATAATCAGCAACTTAAAGCTTATTTTATGCAACACACAACATATTGCACCTGCAAGAAACCGGCTGAACCCTGCACCTCACCTTAAAACACAGTTGAATCTAACTGAAGTCCAGACCAGAACTTTAAGAATAGAATTAATGTCTAGTATATGCAAGGTTAGTACTACTGGTATATGTTGATTAAGAACTGGCAAAGCATACATACAATTATGCTAAACACAGGTAGATTACAAAACCAAGTACCTTTTTTTGAAAAGATGAATAAGCTTGGCTACATCATAACACAGCTGGACCTCCAGCACAGTGCAGGTTGGGTAGGCAGCACTGGAAAGGAAGCAGCACATGAGAACAATAAGAACAGAAACGACAGTGAAGAAACTGTTTCAAAGAGCGTCACCGATGTCTAACTGACATCTCAATCACTCATTTCATTTCTGAATGAAGTATCATAGAGTGCAGACTCCCAGACAGACAGTTAATGAAAGTTACTTTAATATGATATGTGCAGCATTATTCCCAAGTAAAGGCCACTTGGGAACATGAATGGAAAGCATGGATACACAGCCACTTTCTTTGATTCTAATTTTAAGATCAGCTAACCCACTTCATTGAAATATAGTCTTTCCTCAATTCTGTCTAAGGACGAAGATATGCTTTTAGAAGATGGATACTATAATATGAATTTTAAACAGTGCAAAAGTCAAATAACATTTCTGCTTGGACAGGTAAAATTATTAGGACAATTTTGAATCTCCTGTTCCTAATAACACTACTCAAGCACAGAACTTACGTGAAATGGCCTTGTATTGTCTCTTCTTTTGCATTTTTTGGAAGACCAGTTATAAACAATGTGCACTTAACCTGCAAGAGAAAATGCAATTCCAATTTTGAGAAACCACATCATGAAAGAGTAAAGAAGAATACAAGGAAGGCAGTGGCACAGCACAAGTAGCTATGTTGTAGACGAGAAAAAAAGGTAGGAGATTTTGATGGGAGCTGTATCTATTCAAGACAGCACCACACTCACATTCTACGTTGATAATAGTTTACACCAAAATTTCACAAATCCCTCCCCAACCCCCTTCTCTCCATCCATTTTCACAATTCACTCAGTGGATCTTTGCTTTCAGTGAATTCCTTCACACTTAGATCACATTCTAGCAAGCAGGAGGCATCTTAGCAATTTGCTTTTTTAGCATTATCCACTTGCAAACACGCTGTACTTTTTTTTTCACCCCAACACAGAAACTTACTATGTTCTCTTCTTTATATGTGACATACTTCATGTGATGTCTCATGAAGACAACTGTCAGAATCAGGTAAATAACAGCAAAAACTGTGTGCAGCCAAAGAAGATTATTGCTGTCGGACAAAATGGAACGAATGTGAGCAACAGGAAGAACTAATTGTCAGACTGATACAAGTAGCCATCAAAATGCTAAGCAGATCAGAACCTCTCATTGAACACAAAACAAGCAAAAAAGTAGTCAGTCATGCCTACGCAGATGCCTTGGGCAAACATTATTTGCTTATCATAAAATTCTATGGGTAACAGACCTACAAAGAAAACAGATATTCTATGTCACAGACATTTTTAGGCAGCATTTGGCTTGCGCCTTCTCATTTGGATGACCAAGAGCACACACCACGCTACTTGCCAAAATGTTTTTAATTGGCCTTATTAGCTCCTGTGCTGAGTGCGTAATTGAACTCTCCTTGAACACAATCCTTACTCAAATTGAAAACAGGGAGTTTTCCCTGAACACAGGAATTAAGTCCTGCTTCTCTGATAGCTTCTTCCTCAAAGCTTACAGAAGTTCTGTTCTGTGAACTGTTCTTCAGTTTTGCAAAGAGCATTAATAATTACAATTAACCTAAAATTCAGGAACCTATTTTACAGATAAAAAGCCCAACCAAACAGAAAATCCCCACCAGTTTCTAGGATTCATAACGTGGTTAAAAAAAAACAAAGTGCATTGGCAGAAACTCTATGGGATACACTAGCATGGATAGATGTGGATCGATCAAATAATAAAAAAGAAAAATTGTACAGCTTTGTATCTCAACTATTTTACAGACTTTTTAAAACACATAGAAGTAATTTTAGTCATGATCTCGAATAGGAGAGATACGCACACACATAAATCTGATGTAAGAGAATTTAAATCATCCGAGTTACACATTCTAGTAAAGCTGTCAGGTTTATTTTCCTTCTGAAGTATCATTTCTTTTAATGTGGAAATGTCTGAAAATAATATCGCTAGATGTGTAGACATTAGCCAAGAGAAACATGTGGTGTAAGAAGTAAAAGCTGAGAGAGTAGAAGCCAAGTCTCCAGATTTCTTATCAGCGCTGTAACTTCATAGCCTGAAGCAGAACATATCCCAGTTTCAGTTGATGAAGCGTGAATAAGTAATTCCTACCCCATGAGCCATGCTGCAAGTATCAATTCATGTGTTTAGAGACTATGGCAGGAAACAGACATAAGCATAAAAGTACTCTGCAAGATTTACTCACCCAGTTTGTAAGTTTACTATAGTTGTTCTTCCAAAACTATAGGGATCTTTATCTAAGAACAAAAACAAGTAGCATAATTAACTGATGCAACATTCACATGCAAACTATCAGAAAGTCAGCTTTTTTTTTTTTAAATGTTTATATACTTCTTTTTAATGCTGAGCATGTTTGTTGTTAAAAAGATTTAGAATCATAATCAATGCTGGTTTACACTCTATTGCATTTTAAAGTTGGAAAACAAAAATCCCAGGATTATACTACATTCAATCCATCAAGATAAATAATAGATTATTTTAAAAATCTGAATACTAGATCTTTGCAGCAGTTCCATTTCTCCCTCCAATCTCCCTTCACATCCATTAAGAACATTGTTTAGGGATTTGAACATATTTCGTTCGCATTTTTATTCCATCTTCACTGATTTCTTATCTCAGTTTTTTTAAACTGCATTAATTCAGTGTTGACAGAACAGTACTGATAACCTACTAAGGTCAAAAATGAGAAAGCTTATACGACATCGTTTCTCTAGACTGTCAAGTATTTAAAAAAATGATAATGCAAATGAGTGAAAATTGAGTACATGTTCACAAAGGAAAGAGAGCTAAGTGTATCTGGAAAGCTAAACAATCTTCTAGCATAGACTGTTAAACCACATTGCAAGTTAAATCATCACAACAGAAGAACTGCAAACGCACAAAATCAACATATGGTGCAAGGAGAGAAAGAAGGGGAGAGACACTAAAACTGCATATTTGTTTTTCAGCTGTATTTCCTAGCATTGCAAAAATTAATGCAGGATAACAGAAGCTGTATTCTTCTGCTTTAGACGGCCAGCCGTACTCTGCCATTTGAATTAACAGAGAGCATCTATTGGTATCCAAGATACTACAACTTTTATCAAATTGTAGTTACAGAAGGACAGTGCACACAAATGGATGCGTATTACAAAATCTGTTTTGGTATAAACATACAGGTAGTAACTAGACCAGAAGGGGGAACTACGTTCTGTAAGTTCTTTGAAGGCATCGGTATCTCTCTCTTTACTTTACAAAGGAGGTGAAAACAGCAACAAGGGCACCAGTTATGTTAAATTTGATTCTGTAAAACTAGGGATGCTGGCTGAGAACACAGGGATGGAAAGCAAGGAAGAAGAAGTGATTGTGAAGTGATAAAGGGTCCTTTGAAAGAACAAAAAACCGAAAAGAAATGCAAAGAAGAAAAAAAGAACAGCAACGGTCTTTAAGAAAGGAGATATTAATATAAATAGATAACTGCCAAGAAAGACCTCATAAAAGGGAAGTCAGAGATGGCAGTTCCACAAAGAAACAATGCTGAAGGCACAGGTACAATGTACCCCATTACAGACGAGGGCTAAGTCACAAGGCTCTTTAAAACACAGGTAGGAGTAAACTGAAAACAAAAACTAGGCCACATTATTAAAGACGATAGAAGAGAATAAATTATAGGGACAAAGATTAGCAAGGTCAGTACACAAAATAAGATGCAATAGTTGCGGTATAAGAACAAACAAAACAAAACACAAGCAAGTACTCCACTTGAGAGCTCCTAGGAAAACCAAGTGAATTATTGCTTTTTTTTGCAGCACTATTCACCAAGATGATTAACAGTGAACAACTCTGTAAACATGATCTTGATAAGACTGATACAAAGCCAGGTATAAAATAGGCTTATAAGGGCTCATTATCAAAAATCAAAGAGTGTTTAAACAGGATTTAACAGAGTTCAGTCCACCAGTATTCTCATCAGCAACCTGAATGGCAGACTAGAGGACACACTTATTGTATTTGTTGAGCGTGAGTTAATAATGGAAAGAAATAGGTGTCACACTGGCAGACATAATAAGGTCTAGATTGCAGGAAACGTGAAACAATTCTTTGTCTAGTCAGCACTGACAAAGTCTCAGCGAGAAGTTTTGTCCAGTTTTGAGCTGCAAACCAAGACAGAAGGGAACAATGAGAGACAGTCTAGCTAGATAGGAAAAAAGTTCAGAGGATGCCTGATGATTTTATGATCAGTCAAATGGAAAACGTTTCTCATTAACGACCAAATTAACTGGTCTGGTTTATCAAAAAGAAGAAAAAGCACAGATGAATTGATAATCCTCAAGCAGCTAAAAGGATATTGCAAAGAGGAAAAGAATAATCTGTTCTCCGTAGTGATCCTGAATTGCAGCAAAAGAGATTTGGACCGGACACTAGAAAAAGATTTCTCAACTGCAAAGACGATTTCCATTGGCAATCACCACCAATAAAAATCATAAAGAGTGCCTAGATAAACACCAGTTAAGAGGGCATAGGTCGAGTTAATCCTGCCTTGAGCCTTCTAGGTCAAAAAAACAAAAAAATATCTTACCAAGTAGATCACCTGATAGGTTGACAGGCAGTATGACACACACAGACAAAATGCTGACAGCAATCAACAAACAGATGATGTGACGCTGGAAGGCAAGGTAATGTATGGCATCTTCACCACATCTCTCATGAATCTCATCATCGCTGCATCATAGACAGAAAAGCACATGGTCAGTCTACTTAATATCCTTGGGGGGTTGTTTTTGAACTTACTTACACTAATTTCACAGCCTACCTAGTGACATCTCCATTAATCCCTATCCATTTTCAACATGGTTGTGTCCTTTCATGTGACAGTGTTCGCTCATCTCCATAAAGGCTCCCCATGAGGAAAATGACAACAGAATTACCTTACTCTTACAACATCCAATTAACAGAAGATATTAATATGCTTTGGAATGAACTCTAATCATCTATCCATTGTCAGCAGGACAGATCATTAAAATAGGAGTTCTTGGAAAAGGAAGGAATTGAACTAGCAAAAATGGAGAAAGACAGGCTCAATCCCCACCCCTTTTTTTGTTTCAATGTACCCAAGCTAGAAATTGAGTAAATTTATCTTTAAATTTTTAAAATTATTTTTAAAAATCATGATTTACTAAGACCCAAAAGATACAAAGAATGAACATCACACATCTAATGCTCAGTTTCTGGGAGACAGTGGGATGGGCTTTTCCTAGTTAGCCAATTTCAGCCCCAACTAAACCACCAGTTCTCCACAGAAACCCTTGCAGGGAAATCCTCTTTCCTGCCTGGGGCCCGACTGGCTTCAAACATGGAAACACCCACACGGTACTCTTTGAAGGGTAAAAGCCCAGAGCCTAGTTATTAGCTCAGAATCCATATAAATGCCAGAGATTCACTTAGGTTCACACACTAGCCCAAGATCAGGAGGTCCCTGGGCTGCTAGCAGAAGGATGACTGTATCCTGAAGAAGTATTCCCATAAGCCGACCTTGTTTTCATATTCTTTTTGCACCCCACCAGAGGCACCTGTGTCACTGTTTGTATTAAATTCTATCTATTGAAGAAAAAAAAACAAAACAAAAAAACCCACACCCACATTTTATTGAATGCAACCCTCCTCTTTTATTAAAAAAATAGAGCAAAGCAAACCGCAGCTCACTATTTCTGTTTCATATACTTACTGCATCCGAAAAGCAGCTGTCATCCAAGAACAAAACCCCTATAAATAAAGAAGGAAGTTTTTAGGAGCTAACATACAAAAAATACAGTCTCTAATCTGTACAATTAAGAGAAGTCTTTCTATTAAGACAATCTCTTAGTTAAATAGCTGGCAGTTTGTTGCTCTGAAATCATCATTTAGAAACATATAGAAAAATACCTCATATTCTACACACTTTTTACAAGGTAATTCATATGTCTGTCTTCAGAGAGTATTTAAGGGTGGATTTTTTTATTACTTGCATGTTTATTGCTTGGGCTTCTTAAATTTATACAAGTGTGTCCAAATACCATCTCCAATGAACAGAAGTTAAGATTGAGGCTTTTAAGGAATTTTTTTAAAGGATTGTTTTAGAGCAGAAAAGGTGATTATTTTTTTCCCAAAATCATTGCCAGAGACTCTCCAATTTCAGAGACAAGTTCCGCAAGAGTCTAATAGAAGTTAATCACTTAAACAGTAGTTAGAAACAACGCTGTGATTACGTCAACAGAAAGGCTTCTTGCATAGATTTACAAATCCTCCTATGAAACTGTACAGCTGCGATCACATTTCACTGAATATTCCAGTATGGTTCAAAAAATCTTGTCTCTCGAAAGGCCTCTTCTTTCAAGTGAATAGTATCAAGCTAAAGAGACACATTTTTATTCAACAGTTGAAATTATAAAGTTGCTTTAGAGTTTTAAAAAAGATGAAGAAAACTACACAAATAGCAGAGCAATCCTGATCAAACACCAGTAGGCTTTTGATGCTCACACAATTATTTAGTTGCAAGGCTAGATATTAAGTTGATACATAAAATGTTTAACATAAAATGTTAAAATGTAGGCTGCCACCATTGGACAGCTCTCACATGGTTTGTTCCGAAGCTGTAACACAAAATAATAGAGATGTGTGAATTCAAAGAGAGACCATGGATGGAATCAATTAAAGGTTTGGAGCGGAAGAAATTTTTTTGGCCAAACCAGTTTTAATATTAAGAGCACATGACATTATTACTAGCCTCACACTTGCATCCAGTTTTCTCATCTTCATGAGGAAGACAATGTACTATAAAGATCAATTGGGTATTTTTTTGCAATGTGAACATAACATAACTTTTTGAACTGTTATTTAAGCACAAATTATTTAGTAGTCTTTTTTTCTTCCCTGCCTCCCTTTGAAATAACATATAGTCCCCATCCTAACTATAAAAAAAAAAAAAGTCACTTAAAAACAATGACACAAGACACCGGTTTGTGATACAGCCACAGTTTATCAGGAAATAGATTACTAATTCTTCCACATAGATGGTCTTCCAGTTTAATGACTGGTTCATTTGGCTAGGTAGAACGGCAAATTATAACAGATTGCATTAAATGGTTTACATTAAAAAAACCATACCAAAACTCTAGAATACTTACCCTATCATATTCAAGATCTTCAGGTACTGATGAAGATGTTGACAGTCGGTTGTATCGTGATTCACTAAAATATATTAAATGACATTTTTAAGCTTCTTTTATAATAGATAACAGAATTCCACAAAATTTTTAAAACTTTAACAATTCTGAAGTAACTAAGGGAAGTTGTACAAAAAACCCCCATCTTTTTCACTTATGAAAGTTGTGGTTTTAATCTTGCAGCTTATGCTTAATTATAGAAACTTTTTCTGTCTCATGTTGAAAAGGGAGGACATGTGAGCTCCTGACATGAGACCATTTAACTGAACTAGAAAGAAAACTACTACTACTATTGGGATATTAAACCACAGTAACATAAGAGAATGCAACACGGGTTTTGGAAGCCTAGGGAGGATCAGATTTGCAAGGCAGCTTCCTGTTCAGATATTCCTCGTTACAAGACATCACCTCTTTTCCCTCCACCTCTCTTCCTTCATCTTACAGCCACTACTCAGAACTTCTCTGCACAATTACATGCCTTACCTGCAGGGCTACCTCCTCACACAAATTCAGTCCTGCAGCAAGGCTCGAAACGTTTAGAAACTCTGTAGCCCTCAAATATAGCAAAGTACCTGTTTTCAGTTTGTTGTTAAAAAGAAATGTTGCAATGGTGATGAGCCCATAATTACAAGACAATACATGCTAAAATGGAGTGCATCCATAGGTGTATCTATGATAATTTTGACCTAGCTGGCTCAGGTCACAGTCCAGCAGGGACAATAACACAGGCTCCCAGGCATCTGCTCAAGGACCTGTTTGTCCCATGCAGCTCTCTACAGCCCATATGAACGCCTATACCGCAGCATCTTCATTCTTCCTGCCTCAGTTATTGCCCATCTTTTTTTTTTTTCCACCATCTACTTTTCACAATTGTACATGGATTGCACCTAAAAACACATTTTGAGTCCTTTTCTGTGGCTTAACTGTGAATTTACCATCATGTGGTTACACCACCAATACCAGGAAGAGGCTCGCTGTTAAAGTTTACCCGCTTCATAAATAGACAGCTAGCTTTTAAACATCCCAAGACATCATCCTGTAGAAGTAATATTTAAAAAAAATAATCAAAAGCTCATTTGCAGTATTACTAAAAATCAGTGAAGAATTTCAGAAAACTGCAACAACACATTTCTTTTTAAACCCTTCAGAAATATGGCATGGGCTAGATAGGGAGCTCTGGGAAGACACTGGGCTAGAGCCAAGATAAACAAAATAGTTAATACCCTTTTATCACAGAAACACACTGTAAACATCAACCCGTAGTTATGTGACACTTTAGCAGACAAGCAGCCTATTTTCTTACCTCCACTTCCTTAACCCACAACTGTAGAATGAAATTTGTGACAGTGCCAAACACACAAATTTATTACTGAAACCACAAAGAGTAACTCTGTGAGTGGTACGTATTTCACACAAAGCAGCGTGAGGCCATTTTTAACAAATATGTGCATGTGATTACAAACATATCTAATTGATACAAATGTACTTAATTTAAGCCCTATTTAGTGTACCTACTTCCACAGTCCCCAAATGGTTTCAACAAATCAGTCTGCATATATTTTTTACCTTTGAGCTTCTGACACCAGAGCAACACGACCGTAGTCCCAGAATCTCTTTCTTATGATGGAAAACAGTAATATTAAAATCTAGAAAATAAAACCAAAGATCTTTGAATATTTATTTTTCCACTTCATAATAATTATTCTTAGGTGTATAGGAACTGTCAAAAACACGCTGTCCTAGCCCTTAAGTCAACTGCCATATGTTAACCAATCCAATGGTGGCCATGCCACAAACCAACCTGTCTGGGACCCAAGGATCAGAACACCTGCCTTCCTGCTCTAATTCATAAAGGAGGAGAACTGCATGCAAAAATAGTTCTGAACTGCAAGTATATGAAGGTTTCTGACAGGAAAAGTAGCAAGTAGTACTTCAGAGGAAGTCAAAACCTTCATAAATACACTTTTACTACTACGCATTACTTAATGACCAGAGCTATGATGGAAGACTGGCAATTTTATTTTATTTTTTAAAAGTAAGGTAAACAGGCTGCAGGGGGCTCAACTCTTTTCTCAAGTATGAGAATTATTTTTAACCTCAGTAAAAGTAATATATTATTATAACTCATAAAACCCGCAAATTTATATTTGATCTCTGCAATGTATTTTTTATCTCCCCCCTGTATTTTCACTTTTTGAAAGAGGCTAAGAAAACAAGAAAGAAACCCCAATGACTATGTATTTTATAGATGCATTTCTTTTTTCTTTTTTTTTCTTTTAAAGAAACGAGTTGCTCTGTACAAAGCAATAAAGCAGAAGTAACAAGGCCTGTTTTCTATGCATATGTAGCATACGCCCTCACCTTCTAGCCCCTCCTACACCCCATACCTGTTTGGCTAGAAAGTGGTGCTAGTGACGTAACTTATTTGGATCTGTGCAAATACCGACTGGCCAGCCAGGATACATGTCAAGATTATCTGTGTGTCAAGATTACACAGCTAATTTCCGTATTTCACAATGAATATAACCTTCTTGTAAGAGCCTTCCTCCCAACAAGGAATATTAATTTAGATCTTTCTCCTTCATCTGGCTATTAAACTCCATGCAAGCAGGAAAGTTCTCTAGACTCTGACAACTTTGGTTGAAATTGGCTAACGTATTCTATGGTTGTTAGGAGGAACTGCCAGACAAAAATAGGATGACAATGCAATATATAAACCTCACTTCCTTAGCAAACCAGCCTAGAAATAATATTCATAAACCCATCAACTGTCAGTTACTAAAGGGATCTGCAATAAACTTGTCATGAAAATAGGAATACAGGAGCTGCTAAATAAATCGCAGTACTTGGTACTTGAAGAAGAGAGGAGCCTTCTACACTGCCTCTAACTCTCTACCTAATGCTGTTTGAGAGGAGAGTTCAATAGCAAGAAACTCAAAAGCAGAGACTCAGTATCTTAAAATTCAATCACAGCTTTAAAAAAAAAGAGTCCCCCCAAACATTCCAACTAAATCTTATTAAATGCTGTGCCACCAGTCACACAGAGCAGTAAATACTGTACATCCTCAGAAAATGGATTTATGATAGCATGCTGCATACAACAAATCAATAGCAAAGAAAGCCACTACATAACTTTTAGGAATGTCCTGTATGTTCCTACAGAACTACCAGCTCAGACCATACACAGGTAGTTTTAAGTTTCTCCGCAGTAGCTTTCTACAACTCAGGAATTATGTTATCCCTTTAGTCTCATTTTACTACCACAAACCTAACTTATCAAGCCAATTTGCATGTCTACAGCTCTTCTTCTGGTGGCTTAAGACCACCTAGACCAAACTCACAGAAATAACCATAAGTTTTATTGAAGTCTCAGGCCTGCCCTGGAGCCTCCAGGCCACAAAGTAACCCTATTCCTCCTTTTGTCAGGACTAAGCTTATCAGTACGTTATTTCCTCAACAGCTTCAGGAAATCTAATTTAAAAAAAGTTTTTGAAATTACAGGTTTTCCATATTGTATATCCTTTTGAAAAAACAGTCAAGTTACTAATGGTGTTCCCTTCCTGAAAATGTACCCAGGGTAAGGAATAAAAGTTCTTGTAGTTAAGACAAAACATAGAAATTTGAGCTACCGCTACAAAGCTCACCATGACCCCACATACAGACCCTATGATACTGCACTCTCTCTACATCTACACATCCAACATATAGCGACACTGTCATCCCACATGTACGCAAACCTTTATCAGCACTTTTCAAAAGTGCTTTGATGTTCTCAGGCTGGCCTTAGCATATTTCTTATTCTGAAGATTCTCGGAAACAAATCTCTACCTGATAAATAAGAGAATTCTGAACAATCTAACTTTTGAGAATACCAGAATTATTTTCAATACAAGAAATAGAAACTGGGCTTACAAAAAAGAAGGTTACATCAAGCAGCAGGACAGTTGGGATTCCACCAAAAGTTACTCCTTGGAGCACGGTGCTGCCCCGGGCAGTGCTGTAGCAGTACGTCTCGTTTGTTGAGTTGAAAGGTACACTTCTATTCCAGAAGTAGACTAGATGAGAATGTCCAAAACCCAGAAAAAAGAAAGGGTTCATTTTGTCTTTCCCTTAAAAAAAAAAAAAAGGAAGAAAAAGTGAAACAACCATGTAAAAAGCTTGCCTGGTATTTGTAAGATGTACTAATATTACAAGCATAAAAACTGCAGGAACATTCAAACAGGAAACTACTTCGGAAGAGAAGTCATATTTGACAATCTTTCCTCTTCTGCTGTAAAATATTTCGCAATAACTGACAGGCTCAGTTATTACTAGTGCCCAAGCCAGAATTCCAGACGTCTAACCAACCACATCCTCTACAGACATCCAAGAAGACTACAGACGACTCACACAAAACAAACTGCTCTATCTTCTAATCTATAACATCAAACTACTTATTCCAGCCTGGATCCTGATTCTAACAGTAACATGGGGCATTAGATATTCCAGCAGTAGCAGTTTGAAGATTTTGCTCCTAGTTGATGGGCATGTGAGAACGTACTGGCTTGTGAACTTTGTATTCAAATGTCAAGACCTTGAGATTATTAACAAATCTGCCACTAATTCCACAGAAAAGAACTACTACACAAATACACGTTCCTCTCTGTTCTTGGAATATTGCGAGATTTTCCTTTTTTAATAGGAGAATTCAGCTGAAAGAACAGCACAGTAATTACAATATAACATGAACAAGAAAGAACAAAGAGTATTTCTAATTTTCTAAAAGAACAGCCATCTACCTCATTTTAGTCAACTGACCTGCTCAGATAATGTAGTAACATACAAGAACGCACAAGATTTGGCTGTTGATACAAAGGCCTTTTTATCAGTGCAGGCAATTTCTCACTTATTTTGGGGCTTTCCACTTCAAACATTTCTTTTCTTCGGTCTTATTAACTTGATGGCTCCCATGTACTTGGGACAAAAGCACGCCTCATGCAGAACACACTTCTGACTGATAAAGTCGTAAAGAAAGCATACCCCAAAAAACTCTATCCTTTGAAAGCAAATATTGTAGGTTCTCATCACAGGTCCAGGGACACTACTTTTCTGATATCGTGTTTCTGTAAGAGGAATGCACGTGCCTCTGATGACAGCGCTATTCTGGATGCTGAAAGCAAAACAAAACCAGAACAAGATTACGAATAACTACAAGTTCTCCCTTTAAACAGCAGGGAAACAACATGGAGAATACTCCTCCCAAAAGAGCATTTAACTAAATATTGTGACTGTGTGACACAGCTCGGAAGAAATTTTGGGCAAACTGGTGTGTTTCATCACAGGAAAAAAAAAAAAAAGAGAAAAAGACCCAAGAACAACAACAAAAAAAACCAACACACAAAATTTTGTGCCACCCAACCTATCCTTGCTTTCTACGGACTGAAATTTAGTGCCAACAGAAGTATTTTTGAATAAAGTATTTTGGAAACCTTCGCCACAACAACTGCAGAGGCGGCACGCTGGATCTTATCAGCCACGGCTCCCAACCCTCGAAAGCTATCGTTTTTAAGCAAGGCGGCTGCCGGGAGGACACCGAGCGCGGCGAGACCTCCCACGGGTGGGGTTTCGCTGCTCCCACCCAAGCAGCACGCCACCACCGGCACTTCGCCGCCCGCACAGGGGAGGCGAACACCGGTGCGGGCACCAGTAGCCAGAAACCAGCCGGGGAGAGCGGGGGGGAGGCCCCCAGGAGACGGCCCTTTCCTCAGGAGGGCCGAGCGGCGGCGGGTGGGGGGCGGCGGGCCCCGGCCCCCACCGGCAGCACAGCGGGGTTGAACACAGAACCCCCTCAGGGCTCACCTCGCCCTCCCCTCTCCCCTCCCCGCGGCCGGACCTGCCCCGAGGCCGCCTCACGCAGCCCCGTCTCGTCCCGTCCCGTCCCCACACAGCGCCGCCGGCCACGGCTGCCCCCGTGGCCGCGCCGCTCCCGCCCTCCATTACCTGCACCGGGGCGGCCGCGGCCTCCGCCTCCCGCTCCCCTCTCGCCCGGTCACCACACGGGGCGGACCCACCGTCCCGCTCTCAAAGTTACGAGCCCCAGCAACAAGTCCCGGGAGCCGCGCATGCGTAGCCGGGACGGGCCCTACCGCCGGGACGGGCCGGAGCCGAGGCCGGCGGTTGGTGACCGGGGCGGCGGCCGTGGATGGATCCCCCGCCTCCTTCCCTCCCTCACGGGGCAGCGCAGCCCCGAAGGCGGCTAGCGGTTTCGGTGGGGGTCATCGCCACCCTTCGCCTCTCCCGCCTTCTATTTCCAGACCCTGAAGTGCCGCTTCCCTCAGGGAGGGGAACCCGTAGTAAAACAACGCGGGGTGGGGGGTGGGGGGAAGACGCCGTCATTTTCCTTGCGCTGCTGCCCCGTGTCACCTGCCGCCAGCCTGACATGGCGGTCGAGGAGACGAGGTGCCCCCACCTCATCCAGAGGGGTTCTGTCCTGGCGGAGGAGAGGCCGGGAGCTGTGCCGTGTATTCCCGCCTGCCAAAGGGCTTCGGAGTCGGAGGCCTGCGTCTGCCTTCACAGCGCCTTGAGCCAGGCTTTGCCTTCGTGCAGTACCGTCGAAATTATGCCTGTAGTGGTTTACAGCAGTTATTTTAGTTCGTAGCTGATCTACGAAAATTTTGTGCTGGACCCTTAAAGACCAACGCTCCAGTGAAGGATGAAGGATTTCCTCAGTACTCAGTGATTTCTCAATGTTAATGTTAGCGCGGACTGCAGTGCTCTGGTTTAGAGGAAACCCTTTTGTGCCTCTATGACTCACATTAGCCATTAACGTAAAAAAAAAACCCCGTAGATCCAAACAGAGCTTTTTATAGCAAAAAAAAAGGAGGAAGATATGTGAGATTTCAGGAGAGATTTCACAATTCCCAACCTGGTAAAGCGGGCAGGCGTGCAGGTACAAGTGGAGCAGGCCATACACTAAGATAGGTAACTGAAATAAACTAAGTAATAGCAGTAATATGAATGTTCCATGAAATGTGGAAAGCCCCTTGTCTCCACATACACACCTATAAAGAGAGAAATAGCATTCAAATGTTGTAAATTGGAAAAAAAAACGAGACCTAGGGAGTTGCACTTAATGTGTCTACGACAGGGCTGGGATGAGACTGGTTCCCAGCCACCCACAAGAACGTCCTGTGCTTTACAGGAGTTAATTGCTTTCAGCCAACAAGCCAGAAACATGGTATGGCAACACCCCACCATCCACCTCTTCTCCATCCTTTATTTTAGTGTTCCCTCAACAGCCATTTGATACCCAGCATTGCCAACCATCATCATCCTCCTGTGTCTTCATCCTTGGCACCTGCTTGGCATGATGGACCTCAATGAGTAGCAGGTACCTGAGGAAGAAGAAGATTATGATAATGATGAAAATGTAACTGTTCGGGGGGAGGCAGGGAGACCGCTTGCCTTCAGAGATTTGCACCCTACCTCCAGTTTCGTGGATGAAGCAGCAGTGATGTTTCAGAACAGTGGTCCGCTCTAAGAACAACCAAAATTATCCGGGTGTTTGCAAGCTTCAATCTGATGTTACACTGATCAAAATCCCAGGCCAGTACTCAGTTATCTGTTGACTTTTATGTTCAAAAGAAATGAGCACCCCAGCTGCCAAGAAGCCAGCATCTCCTCTAGTTGACAGTCCTGTTCCTGCCTCTCCATCTTCAACCCCATGTGTTCAAACTGTGTGCATTACTTAGGGCCCTGCATCCATACCCGCTGTCCTGCTCCCTGCCATTTTATTAATCTACAATTGCTTCGCTCTGTCAAATCCTTGCTTCGCTTTTCAGGAGTGCCTGCTCAGTGGAGAGCAGCATTTGGCTGTACATGTGCTGTGTGCCTTCTTCCACTCCATCCTGCAAGAAGCGAAAAAGTCCCAGTTATCTGCAGTAACCAGGAGACATCTCAGGATACGATTTCGTATTTTACCTGGCAGCTACTTTGTAGATAATCTAGAATTTTAAATTTGCTGTAAACATTTGTGTTAGTTAGAAAATGGCATAGAATTCCTCAGCTCAAAGCAGAGAGGTTCAGATTCACTGCTGGAATAAAGAAATTCCACTATTGTTGAATGATGTTAATGATTTTAGCTTTAAAACACGCTCTATTCTACTTAGGGCTATGTTGGTGGGAAAGTTGTTTGCCATGAGTATAGTAGAGTAATTATTCCATCCTAACTTTTCTGGAATAACGCTTCCTGTGGCCATTTTATTTCAAAACAGGAATCCAAAGTGGAATAGTTACAACCACTTTCTTTTAGATTAAATTTCACTGATGTAGCTGCAGCGGAGTAGACCTGCCATGTAAGTGAAGCCTCAGTGTATGCTTGCAGCTCTTATACTTCTAGGACCAAAACCTGTTTGGTTGATTTTCTCACTTATTTCCTAGGCTGTTTGTACTTTTGATTCTTGTGTTATTTTTCAGAATTGAGAAGGCCTTGCTCTGGCTGTCTTATTCTGTACTGTAAAATAGGTGATGTTCAGCGATCTTGACATTGTCGTTTTGACATTCTTTGTTTTGAAGAATTTTGCCCAGCCATAAAATAATTTTTCCCTCTCTTTCTCACAAAAAAATAACATCAAGCTTTTGTCATTTGCTTTTTTTTCTTCCTCTGTCTAGACAGGCTCTTTAGCTAAGTGGTGTGATTTTGTTTATCTCTAATTTCAACAGCAGAGTCACATTTCCCTCCTCCCTACCTCTTGTAAATAGGGTTTTGTTTACCACTGTCTGTTCTTTTGGTGACAAAAGCCACATACTGTCATTAGTTAGCAAACGTTTAATTATGTTGCTAGAGCAGATGGAAATCCAGCCTCAGGACCTAGGGAGCAGGTCAACAGAATTTTAAATTCTTCCATCTTTCTCGTATTTTGCATGTTCCATATCCACTTCAACAGCTCTTTAGCACCAAGTTGAACAAGTGTGCGGGGTATTTACACTTACGTGTGTGACTCTTCCCTTACTTTATTAAAAGACCTTATGGCTGAAGAACTGCGCTGTCACTTTAGTTTGATTTATCACAGCAGGACTTCCCTTGATGGGTGAACTCCCACCAGGACATCAATAGTCTCTGGATGTGAGTAGCAGGTGGCCTGATGCTTTACCATGCGTGGCAGCTCTCGCCGTGGTTTCTTCTCTCTGAAGAAACTCATCAGCCCAGCTTGCTGTTCCTCACTTATCTGCCTATTCAAATATATCTTAATGGATTTAATTTGGGCTCCTAGCCTGGGAGCCCTTTGCTGTCTTTTAATCTTTGCCTTCATCTAGCAATCTGTTTACAAGCCTCAGTATACCAAAGGACTTAGTGTGGGCATTATGGAGTCTTCCTTCGAAAGGCCTGAGCATTAATATGTTTTTAATAAAAACAAACAAATAGAAAAACCTAGACAGATAGACAGACTTAAATGAACTCTAATTGTAATACAAATAAGCAAGCAGCAAGTAGTGACTTAAATTAACAATTTACACTTGGCTTCTCTCTATACTTATTAATTATTTTTATAGTGTTCCTTCTCATTCATAGATAATATGTTGATTTTCAAGGTAGAAATAGCCTTGCATTAAAGTTGGAATGTATTTCTATTAATCAAGACAATTAACTATTATCAAAAATATTTTACCGAATATATCTAGCGATATAGCATAGAAATTTGCCTCGCTTTTCTTTTACATTTTGTGTCAGACAGGAAATGGTGAATGGGGCGTTGGTATTGATACTGGAGCATGACTAATTTTTCTCATGATCTTCGTCAAGTTATTTTTGGATGAAAACTGGAATTTTATTAAAATGCGCAATCTAAAATAGCAATACTGAAAAATACGGCAGAAATGTACAGGAGAAAAAAGTAAGCTTATTACAACATATTTTGCATTTAAACTTGGTTTATGAAATGGTAAAGCATTGTCCCTACTTTGTGCACTGAGCTCATTGGTTTTGATCATCCCGGTTATGTCTAAAGAGGTGTCCCTGTGAGTGCTCCTAGGTTTCTGTACTGATACCCCAGCTACAAATGCTGCCAAACCCAGCTGCAACGACTGCTGAACCTTGCTGTAGGCTAAGACAGACTTTACCAGGGGGCAATGCATCGACTTCCTCATCGCTGACCTATACGTAGCGTGAGGCTTTAAACCTCTGTTTTGCGGATAGTTGCAGCTGTGGAGAGTCTTCTGCTGATATATAGGATTTTTAGGTTTATTGTTAGCTTGTCAAAATGCAGCCGCTGTTGATGTGACACACTTTGGCACAAAACTAGGACAAGGTGACCTGAAACATGGATGACTTCATTGTTTTCTGAATATACATATTATCTTAATGTCTATCCGTGCGTTAACCCTGTGTGTATAGAAGCTGAAGGGAGTTAATGCATAGGTGGCATAGCACTAGCTATAATTAAGGCAGCTCCCTGAGAGAGCGGGAGATGGAGAAACCATCTGTCACAATCTGCTCTCTCCCACTGAAGAGGACAGCACCTGGCCACGTGACCAGTTGGATTTAGGTGAATCAGGGAGCAGGTGTATTTGTCATTAGCATAAAATATCAAACCACTTACAGCTGTTAATGTTTTCTTATTCTTGGGTACAATATACATTAGTTTTAGCGAAGAACTCTAGTGTCCTCAAGATCCTCTGTGCTCCATGGCTGTCCTGACCATACGTAGTAACTCTTGCTGCAACAGTACTGGGGTGAGACCTGGACAGACATCACATCCTTGCCTTAGGCTCTGCTTTCTCTGGAGGAGAAAGCTGGGTGATTGTTTGTGCAGGAGCCACAGGAGCCTCCAGGAGATCTTGCAGTCCAAACCATAGGAGGGTCAAGTCAGCAGGGTTTGCTGGAGCCTAGGATTGAAAGTAATTTTTTGTTAACCAACCTCCCAAATCCGGTTTTTGATCAGAATAGATCAGAAGGGGAAAACTAGTTTTTCCTTTTTTTTTTTTCAAATTCTACTCAATTTGACGACGTTGAGCAAACTAGTTATGAAACTGGTTGGTCTGCTTTATCCACTCTATAGCTGCAAAGAGACCAGTGCGATCCCCAGCTTTTAGACTTAAGAACTGGGTTCTAAGGCCTTGGTGATGACCCTTCCTGGTTCACTGGTTTGACTTCCCTTAAAATGTCAGCATCAAACACACTGCTTGAACATTTATAAATGTAATTTACAATATTTTTAATGTGTCAAAACCTTAAGGCTTAATATAGGTGGTTATAATTTAAATAAGTATATTTTAAAAAATAAGAATATATTTGAATAGAAATCTGGATTAAATAATTTTTAAAGGACTTTTAAAATGAGTAATCTTTTATTTTCCCTTGGGCAAGAATTCCCCCTTCCCACTCCTGGGTTTACAGATGAAAAAAATTCAGAGTACAGACTGTGAGGATTTCAAAGAGCTTTGATTTTATTTTAATCTCAGGTTAACTCAAAGCAAACTAGAAGCAGCGGAATTAAGAGTTACGCTCTATTAGCATCTGTGCTCTGCCTAGGAGCTTGCACCAGTAATTATCTCTGTAGATTTGTTTGTCTCGGCCTTTAGAAGTGGGCCTGATGTGTTAAATTCAGATTTCAGCTTTGCAAAGAGCCGAGAAGGTCCCTGTTAGGTTTTCCGCTGCGGCAGCGCCTTGGCTCCTTTGCAGATACACGCCGCAGCGGGTGAGCGCGGGGGGGCCACTAATGACAACAAGATGATGCTGGTGAGCCTAAGCAGGGGGTCAGGTGCTGGCTGTGCCAGGCACAAGTGTCCGGGGCAGATTTGTGACAAGATGCAAAGTGGCTTAAGCAGGAAGCCGTGAAGAGCTGTGGCAATGGCAAACAGCCATGACCAAGGGCAGCCTGGCTTTTTTCCAGCCAGGAAGATCCTGCATCCGAGGCCTGGCTTTCCTGCAGCAGCACCCAACCGGTTCCGAGCGCACAACTGCTGCTCGAGGCACACTGCAGGCATCTGGGTCCACACTGGGCACTTTCTGGCACCTCCACTTTCGGGAAGCAGAATAAATACTGCCTAAATGCTTGCCTAAATACTGGCCATTCCTTAACGTGCGGTCACCTGTTGGACATATTATCACCATGCCTTCTGACTTTCCCATTCTCACCTCCCCCTATCCACTTTCATTCCTCTTTCTGTAGTAGTTTATTTTCTCCTCCCATTCATCCTTTCTCATATTTCCTTCTTTGTGATGATTTTATTTTCTCTGGAACACTTTCTTTTGTCTCTGCTCCATCTTTCTCCTTTCAAATGTATGCAAAAGGGTATAAAGGTATTCCCTTGCATCTCTTCCAGCCGTACACAGCATGTTTGACATTGCCTCAGGAGTAAGAGTGTGGCCAGATATGTGTAAAAAGGGAAAGTAATGTAGTCACTGCAAGCTGACATCACATGCGTGATCTGTGGACCAATGGAGAACTTTCTTCCCTGTAAGTAAGCAGTAACAGATGGCAAGAGGGATATCTCTTGTTTTACTAAGATACTTTATGTACAGTAATTGTTACAGTCAATTGGTGATTAGGGTTTTGTTGATAGAAGCTGTGGTTGGCCGGTGCCTTTGAAAATCAGGTTATTTATTTTGGTGCCTAAATATGGACTTGAAAATTTTGGCCAAGGCAATTTGCTCAAGGTCATTACCCTGACTCAGGGACAGGACTGGGAAGAGAGCCCAAATCTTTTCAGCACTCCCTTCCTATTGATATTCTGTACAGTTTCAGTAAAGCAGATGTTTATATATTCAGATTATGTGCCAGTTTATAATGAAGCGAGTGATCAGAATTAATTTGGGAGGAGTTAAAAGGAGGTCCTGTGAAGTGGCACAACCACTCTGTGGGAGTTTCTAGAGTGAGACAAACCCAGAGCAGAAGAAAGAGTCCATGTTGCATGGGAGCACCTAGGCAAACTATTCCTGCCTTCACAACATGGTGCACCTTTTCTTTTACACCCTGTCTGGATCAGTTCCTGGGACTGTCTGGGCAGAGCTAAGAGAGTAGGTGTGAGCTGACACTGCTGCACGCGGAGCCCTGAGATGAGCAGACCTGAGGTTTAAGGCCACAAATTGCCAACTGCTCTGGGGAACAGCGAGCCAGGTTGATCATAGTTCGTTTGCACCGTAGTTCCTGTGAAGATTAGAAGGGTTTCATACGTCAATATAAGACCTTGAAATTATTATTCAAATTATCACAGTGAAAGCATTTCTCAGAGGACATGAAATGATTTTAAGAAACCGGTTCCCATTCACTTTCCTTAGGAAACAAGACAAGTGTGTTCTGTAATTGCTGCAGTTTGTGGATCAGTTTCAAGGCAAGGCCAGGCAATAGTATATTTTCATGTTCCATTATGAATCTGAGCTTTTTTTTTCTTTAGAACAGCATATGTTTAAGAGTTTACCAGCCTGGGAACATAGTGAAGTCCAGAGGTAAGCTTTCCTACCACAAGGGACTGAGAACAAATCAAGCAGCGCAGCCTCCAAAGTTTCGAGAGCCAGTCTTCCAAGTCTGCTGCACACCGTGATTTTCAAATCCCTTCCATTGGATTTGCAGAACCCGAACTTCATTGAAAGCACCGTTTTCCTGTAGTCTGCCTTTCAGCTGTTCTAACAGATCTGGTCAAACCGAGTAAGTATCCTAAACTAATTCCCAGGTCATCTATGTCTCTGCTCTGATTGTACGAATTTATTTCTAGTTTTGCTGTCACAGTGGTAAAATATTCCTTGCTCTGTTTTAGAATCAAAGCAGAGAAGAGGGACTAGGCATCCAAGTTTTGCTCAAACCAATGAAAAATGGACTCTGGGTTCTTTTTTGTGGCTTTGAAAATGTTCTCCATGTGTATGATTTGTGAAAAGATCCTGGATTCTGTACTGGCAACTGCTGAAGCTAACAGCCATGCTACATAAAGAAAGCAAATTTTAGTCGCCATGTCTTTACTATAGTTATTCAACCTGGAAAGCTGACAGATACCAGCTTCAAGTGCATGGCATTTCCTGCAGAATCTCGTGTTGAATCCAAAATTAAGGTTCAGAAATGCATTTGGTTGCTATGTGGAAATGTTGGCCATTCCTGGATTAATGCTTTTGAATAAGCAAATGGCTAGGTAAGAAAAAAAAACAACAACCAAAAAACAACCCACAAACAAACAACAGAAGTTTGTGTTTCACGCTTCAAGTGACCTGGCCAAGTGTGGCTACATTCCCTTTTAAAATCAAATGACCATGATGCATCTCCCAGGGTCCTGTAGTATGAATGCTAAAAGGATTAAAACTAGTCAGGCCACACGGCTTTATTTCACTCTTTACAAGGGCCATGTTAAATCCGAGACTTTATACCCTTTGTTTACATAGATATAGGTACATGGCAGGAAATTACATAATGTAACCTGTGCCATGAAGTAAAATATCCCTTTGTGTTCTGTTTTGGAGTCAAATACACAAGGAACTGTATTTTCTGCAGTTCTTTCCTACTGAAGTCTTTTTCATTAAAAAGTAATGACTTACCAAAAAAGTTACAAAAGCAATACAACGATAGTATAAATATTTAAGTGAAAACAGCTTTGTAGTAACTGCTCAAGTAGAAGCAGTCTATCCACACACCCTCCTTTCTGAACATTGCAGCATTGTTGGAAAGCAAAAGAAAATTAGGGGCCTATTTGCTATCACTCAGTTCTCAAAGGTGTAACAAGGTACCCAATCTAGACAGAAGGGGAATGGAAAGAGCAGGATAAATAATAAACCAGCATAAATAGTAAACAGCTCACTAGGTTTTAAAAAATGAGTTAATGTTAATGATTTGAAATTTTATTAACAGATTTAAAATCCTTGAAAATGCAGCTGAAATACTCTATAGCACTTTAAGACCATTCTCAGAAGAGAGAGCAGAACTCTGAAGACAAAGATGCCTGCAAAGTTCGGTGCAACGTTTGCAGCTGGTTAAGCCTGGCTCTTTCTCTTTAAAAAAAAAAAGAACATTAAGCGTTGGGATAAGGGATTATAGTCTGATCCAGACTGTCATTTCCAGGAAGATTGTTTTGTACCTCTTGAATCTCCTGCCCCTCCCGAAACCTGTCAGACATCTGACCCCAGTATCAGCCCAGCTCACCCAGAGCTCAGGCAGGCAGGTCCGGTGTTGTTGCTGGACCCGTTTGGAATTCCACTTCATCATCCTTTTGATCACGGCACTATTGTGCTGTTGACATCGAGGAACAAAGCCATGTGCAAGTAATTATTTTGAAACTGAATACATCTAGGTTCCACGGTGTAAAACCTACTGACATGCAATAGCCCCAAAGTCACTTCAGCAGCAGATGTTACAGATGGAAAACAACTATATAAGTAGTTTAACTTGTTTTCCTGCTGTTGTGGGTATCTTTTTTCCAATCAATATATTTGCTAAGGCACTGGCCAAGTTAATTTTAAATAACTCGGTGAGGACTACTGGAAGCCTTTGGGCAGTTACTCCGCACTCTGTCAGATGTACCGATTAGAGAAGTCTAAAGTATTTATCAATTCTATCTTCTCATCTCTGTGCATGTTATGACCTAATTTTATCTTCTACAATCTTGCACTGGTTTTTGTAATTTCCCATGCAAGGAACAGCCCTTTTTCTTTTTTGCACTAAACTAACAAATTACTATTTTGCATGACAGCTCACAATGCTTAGCAGAAAAGGTTCCTTTTAGATCTCACTCATCTTGGCCTTTCATCTTTATTTTTGGCCTGCAGAGAAAAAACGTCTTCCAGCAAAGTTAGTAATGCAAATTATTCAACTTTCATTAACATGTAGTTCATAATCTTTCTGCCTTTGCAGCTTCTCCTGGCACTAGAAATAAATTACAGCTGCTAGAATATAGTGTTATTCTTTCTCTATCTATCTGAGTTGGAAAAAAGTGATTTGTTTTCTCTTTTTCTCAGCAAAAGAGGAAAGTCTGTTCAGTGAAGCAAAAGTTGTTAGGGTTACAATTAACTGGAGGAAATACAATCCATAATTAAGCCAGGCTACTCAATGCCAGAGATGCAATATGAATAGTATTCCAAGTGTATTCGCATGACAGGAAAATGGGGGCATTTCTCAATTACTGGAAGACACAATTATTTGCTACACAAACTTGGCACAGAATCTGTTAGGGGTACGGGACACGCACCAAACTTTCAGAAGTCCGTAGAGCCGTCCAGCTTCAAAGCTGTGTCCACAGCAAGCCCAGCTCTCTTGATAGCACTGTGTGCATTAAAGCCTTCATCTGCCGCATTTTGCTCCAGCGTGACTGATGCCTCCCTCACGCCCACGTCCCGGTGACATTCGCCGGAGCATGTTGGTTAGAGCCCAGCTCGGCAGCCACCACCGCCAAGGGCAGGGACAGCCTGAGCAGCCTCTTGGAGCATCGCCAGTACTGCCTGGCCCGAAGGTGGGCTCTCACTTGCATCGCTAAGGCAGGAAAAATATACTCTTAAAAAAAAAAAAAAGCAGATAAACTTTTACAGTGTAAACACACAGCTGCAAAAAGAGGGGGAAAAAAAAAAGCACCATTTTAACTAGACAGATAAATGGGCTCTTATTAGAAAATTAAGTGGTGCTCCTACAAAATACAGTTATTTCTCAGTGTTTCCTCAATAAAGTGGACTGTGGTGTAAAGCAAGCAATTTAGGGCCGTATGCTTATTTATCCGATTCAACAGCATTTGCTAAATGTCAGCGTTTTTGCGAGCAGCCTTTTCTGTAGTCATCAGAGTGGTAACAAATCGTGCTTCCCCAGCTGCAAACAAGGCACGGACTAGGGCGGTGGGGAGGAGACTGCTGAGGGGACAGAAAAAGCTGTATTTAAACAGTTGTGTTTGCTTTTCTGTAAAAAAAAAAAAAAAGAAGATATCTTGGAGATCTCTTTTTCTGCCAGAACACTGCCACTTTGCAAATGCTGCCAACACAAACCCTCTGAGCAAGCCAGCTGACATCAGCTGACCAAGGACATGGTGGGACTTCGGACGTTTTATCCATTCCTCTTCAAACAGGCGGCCTTTTGTCTGGGCTGTTTGACCAAAACAAGCCCATGAGTAAAAGCAGAAGCCTGCCCATGGAAGGCATGCTTAAGTCGATGCAATCTAAGATACACAGCACCAGAAGTTACGTGAACTGAGCTCAAGATCAGTCCACGTTTGCAATCTCTTTCTCAAATAAAATGGAGTTTTTACTGTACTGGATACACTGTGGGATAAATGGGTAAGGGAACATTATCCCCGTTGCTGCCAGGGGCTTCGCCACCAGCATTTGTGAGAGGAACCCAACAGGACATGTGACCTATAAGATATTTCCATTGGAGATGGCCAGTGCAGTCTGGCTTAAACTGGCGATGAGGAAGAGCAGGCTCATGTTCTTGCCTAGATTAAATGAAATGGTTAATTTCGGTGTAGCTCAAGCACATACATGATTGCTTGCACCACAAAACTGGCCACTGAAACCAGCTCCTTAGGTGGCAGGCGGAGTAAGCGTTAGGGACTGAGGCTGTCGCTGCAGTGTCTTTGGAGTGAGATCTGTGCACTACCAGGTCAGAATAAACATGGTTCGGCTCAGACGTGGGACATAAAGTTGTTTTTCCCAGCGTTGTATTAGCCAGACTTCACAATACGGACATAAAGTCCTTTTTATGATGGGGGGGATGCATGGAGGTGCATGTGTAAGGACAGGTAAGTCAGGCAGTACATGATTGAGCACAAAGCCTTTTGGCACAAAAATTAACACGGCCAAACTTTTGGAACAAATCAGAACCCACAGGAAGGATTTAGTGCAGATCAATACTCTGCATTGAGTGGCTCTGCTGTTCTCAGTCTGGCCCTGGGAGCCAGGTTAAAGCTGGATGTCTTGTGCTATCAGGCCATATCTTACGAATCTTTTCCAGGCCAGATCCTTGCAGAGCAGGCTGAAGCGGTGGGGAGCACCCATGCAAACTCCAGGGAGCTGTACTGGCCCCACGGAAGCCCTGAGTGCTGTTATTCTGGCTCTGTACACTGCGCAAGCTGTGCATGCCCTCACGAAAGAGCGGCTGTCTCTAGAGGTAGAGGAGGATGGAAAGCCACCACCTGGGCAGGATAGTTTCCCAGTACCTTTCAGCAGGCATATGTCATTTTCAAGGAACAAGTACAGTACGTATCGGAACATTTCTAGACCAGGCTGGTGGCTGGTGGTATTAGGAGCTGAAAAGTGGCAAACAAAGCTCAACATGAGCCAGCAATGTGTGATCACAGCCCAGAAGGCCAACCGCATCCTGGGCTGCATCAAAAGAAGTGTGGCCAGCAGGTCAAAGGAGGTGATTCTGCCTCTCTACTCCACTCTCGTGAGACCCCACCTAGAGTACTGCATCCAACTCTGGAGTCCCCAACATAAGAAGGACATGGACCTGCTGGAGTGTGTCCAGAGGAGAGCCACGAGGATGATCCAAGGGCTGGAGCACCTCTCCTATGAGGAAAGGCTGAGAGAGTTGGGGCTGTTCAGCCTGGAGAAGAGAAGGCTCCGGGGAGATCTTATTGCGGCCTTCCAGTCCCTAAAGGGGACCTCCAGGAGAGCTGGGGAAGGACTTTTTACAAGGGCATGTAGTGATAGGACGAGGGGGAATGGCTTTAAACTGGAAGAGGGCAGGTTTAGATTGAACATTAGGAAGAAATTTTTTACTTTGAGGGTTGTAAGGCACTGGAACAGGTTGCCCAGAGAGGTTGTTGAGGCCCCATCCCTGGAGGTGTTCAAGGCCAGGCTGGACATGGTCTTGGGCAACCTGGTCTAGTGGGAGGTGTCCCTGCCTGTGGCAGGGTTGTTGGAACTCAATGATCTTCAAGGTCCTTTCCAACTCTAAACCATTCTATGTTTCTAAATGGGGTAGTAACCCTGTGGCCTGCTCGCTTGCACTTTGTGCCGGAGGAATTTCCCAAATTTCTCAAAGCTCTTGCACCTGTTGAATAAGAGAGTCTTGTTGAGGAATTACCACTAGTCTTTTTGCATCGTCCCTGAAGCCACACCGGGTGGATGGAGGGAGACGTACATTGCCCTTGTCTCCTGCACAGCTCGAGAGATGGGAAATGGAAATGCTTTTTGCCTCGGTCACTGCTTGGACATAAGGCCTAAAACCCAGATGAAGTGAAATCCGGCCGCTGGCAGCGGGACACCTTGCTGGAGTGGGCTCGGTGGGCTCCACGCTCGCTCTCTGGGCTTGTTTGACACAGGGATGATCCCTGCAGAGGAACAGGGGTCCCACCAGTGGCACAACGGACTGTGCCAGTCAAGAAGGAAGCCAAAGACGCCTGTGAAATGCCGGTTGAAGGTGTGTAGGCTGGGTTCAAAATGCCAGTGGGAATATTAAGTTTGAAGCACCAGCTGGTGGCTGTTGGGGTGTATTGGTGGGGCAGCACGAGAAGAGCACGCCTCCATGCACATCCTGCAGTTTACTTCCGCTTTTGAAACCTCTAACCCAGCACTTCACATGAGCAGCCTATTCTGTGGTTTTTTTGTTTGCTATGTAAAACTCGGTGTGCTTAAGACTGAAAAAGAGTAAGAAACAGCAGCTCTGCTTGAATTCTTCTTCAACTTGCCACGTTTATCCCTGCATCTTAATCGCTATTATTTTTATTTCCATATTCCTAGATTCAAAAGACCCTGACTTTGGGGAAAACCAGTGAAAAATCAACATAGAGATGTGCTCCCATCTCTATACGATAAGCCTGTTGCACAAAGCAGGGCATTCCTTGGAGCACACAAAAATTGTTGCCTTTCACATCACTCCAGCAAAGGCTGTTTCAATATGGGCCCAACTGTAATACAAAATAAGTATGTCTATGGAAATTCAAATCTTGAAAAATTAAATATTTGGATCCTCACTGACACACTGCAAATGCATTTGAAACATTCTTGTTTCCAGGATAATAGCTATATAATTAGGCTAAGCCTTTCACACTTTCTCTTTTAACCCATTGGATTTATTTACCAAAAATCATTGCATAGATATGCCCAGCAAATGCCCTAGAGAAGTGTTTGTTAAATAGTTTTAAATTAAAAGCTTAAATATAGAGGTTCTCTCTTCACAAAGTGCTGGCTTTTATTAAAACTGCGAGCTGCTCATACTTCATCCCTTGCAGCCTCTTTAAATCCTCTGTTTGACATTTTGAATGTGCCATGCAGGTTCTAATACACATTACACAAAAAGAGCTATTATAAAATTCCTGACTTTTTCTTGTTTGCATGACAAAGAGGGAATGGCAAATCCTCCAATTGGACCAGATAATCACTCTCCTGTGAAAAGCCTACAATCCACATCCTCTGTTTTCTTCTTAGCTGAGCTTCAACTGTGTTTGGTCAATAATTTTATTTTACTTGTGAAGCCCATAAATCATCTTCCAATACACATTGGACAGTGAAGAGTTCTGGTAGATAAGACATCAGCCACGGGAGAAATCACATCCAGGTCCAGGAAAGTCGGGTGCTGCTGGAGCAATCAGGGATTTTCATTTCATGTAATCATGTTTTTTTGAAAAGCCCTCGCTACATAGTAGGGCTACTCTCCAGAGCAAAGACAAATTGGATGGGTAAAGGTTTACGGGATCATGTCTTCTGACATGTTTAGAGAGAGACCATTACAAATGCCTGAACTGCAGTTTTATCCTTTTGACTCTCACTATATAAACATAACAAATTCACTGCTGAAACTGAGTTAGCCAGCTCTTATAGAGCATATCTGAAGGAAACTTTGTCAGCCACCTGAATGCTTAGATGCAGTTTGCGACCAAAGCCTCCAAAGCGTGAACTGTATTTGTCCCATGCCATGAGAATCAGTAATGCGCCGTTTAGCCGGCGAGGCAGCCCAGAGCGAAGAGCCGGGCGTACGGAGCCTTCCTCAGGGGCCGAGACAGTCACAGAGATTTCAGGAAAAAACTCTCCCTCCTTTTCTTCACAAGAGCAGGAGTTTTTGACATGAGTTGAAGTTGAGGTGGTCAAATGAAGTGGGTATTTTTCACTGCTATTTGTGTCTTGGGAATGAATATAACAGAAAATATTGATTTGTTCAGAGAAATATGCTGCACAAAGAGAAAGATTAAAGAATGTACTGCTCTGGGCCATGCACAAACTGTTAGTTTATAGTCCATGTTTCCATTTTAGCCTTAAAACTCGATTCAACTAAATAAGATGCCCCTTTAACATCTAATGGAGACTTTATCATATTTAAGGAAACAAGTTTCTTAAAAGGTTATGAAGACAAAATGAGCAGTAAAGAAGGGTTTAGTTAGGCTCTTTCAGATGGCTTTGTTGCTTTTTTCTGTGTAAGAAACATGCTGCCTCAGCTGACACTTGTTTTAATGAGGGATGAACCACAGCGGGGTGCTTTTGTACAAGTTCATTTCATCGGGTCCTCCAGCCACACTTTTCTCAGCGCACACCATTCAGCCTGAACATTGGATGAAACTGGACCAATTTTTGACTCATTCACAGAGACATATGAAATCCAAAGATCTTTTGATGCTGAAGATATTTGTATGTATACTCAGGCCCTTCTGTACTTGTTACTGCTGGAGAGGATGAGAATCTGCCCCAAGTGCTGTGCTCCTTCACACTTTTATCGACCACGGTTTATTTTTTTCAATTCACTTCTCCTGGGATTGGTTTCAAAAATAGACTTCTGCATCTTATGCCTGCAAAGGCCAGGGAAGCAAGGGATGTGAGCTTCAATTTTAAAGGTTGACTTCAAGGCAAACAAGCAGCCCCCCCACCTCAGCCTCCAGGTCGGCTTTGCTCTCCAGAGACAGCTCTCTGTTGTGGTAGTTGATAGCGTTCAAAATACCAATATTCTTCATCCATGTTGTGGAAAAGCAGAGTGGTTTCTCATGTTCCCGAAAGGTGATCTGCCTTTATATAAAACCTTCTTCTTTTAAGCACAAGTATTATTAAACCCACAGGAATCCATAAAGAGTGATGGGACATTTTTCTAAAATGTCAGGCCTGTACATCTTCCACCTTCTGTGATTCAGAAGCAGCGTAAAAGGCCATAAACCATTCAACTGCTGTGATTCACTGCCCTGATTCATACACTTGATACAAATATTCAGAGATCAAAGTGGTACCTACCCCCAAAAAAAAGATTTTAAATGATTTTTTAATGCCTGCCATAAAGAAGGACTTACAGCTAAAGCATTATTCTCCTGATTGATATTGGCTATTTTAGGTAGCAAGTTCCCTGCGGTAAAGATTGACGCTTCCTTTAAGAATCGTATGGTGCAGTACATAAAGCAATGTACTCTGCAGATGTGTTTCCTCCCTGACCGAGGCTGAACATGAGACACTGATCACTCAGAAGTTTTCTGGGCAAAAGTTTATAGGGAATCAAAAAAGGATGGAAACTTTTTCCCTGTGGAGGAATCTGAAAGCTCCCCTAAACCTTGTTGTATTAACTTCGCAGTAGATGAAGGTGTTAAACTGGCATGTGTCTACTGACAGGGGAGTGATCCTTTTAAGTTCTCTGCTTCGTCCCCACTTGTGGAATTTGTTGTGCCAGTGGGACAAGACTGGCTATAAAACCCCGGTGCGGGGGACCTCCATCCCGCTCAGGCAGCCTGCCACCACACCTCTGCCGAGAGCAGCCACGGGAGATCCCCCCTCCATCTCTGCCACGCAGGCAGCTGCTTCCCCGACAGAGGAGGATGGACCCGAGGTTCACTCGGATGCTCTGCGTGCTCTGCCTGGTCGTCACGGTCCGAGCGTTTACCCAGGAAGGGTTCAAGGAGGTGTTGCTGAAGCAGCTGGGGCTCTCCGAGGTCCCTAAACTTCATAAGAGGGACTTGGTGGACCTGGTTATCCCAGACCACATAAAAAACAAATACATCTCCATGCTGAAGCGCCACAGGGTGAAGCGCCGAGCTTCGCCGAGCCTGGCCGGCATCCTCAGGGGGATCCCTGGCAACGCAGGTAACGTTTCTGCCGCCGCCGCTGTCGGGAACTCGCAAAGGGCTGCGCCGCTGCCAGGGGAAGCTGCCCACCCTCGCCCGGCAAGCCGCAGGATGGGCAGAGACAAAACCAAGGGGGGAGAGAGGTTTGGGTCCGGCTCCAAACCTGAGCCGGGTAGAAGAGGTGCATGAAACAGCATCTCAAAGATTAAGACATGTTAGTAACTCCTTGCACCCGGAGAGGGGGGTCCCACAGCGCTTGCAAAGGGCAGGCTGCTGCTGGAGCTTGATAGAAGAGAAAAGCCATGGTACTCAGGCAACATTTTGGGCAGGTGGAAAAACAATGTAAAAAAAAAATGTTGGTAGAAAGTGTAGACATGGCAGTCTTTTGGTCAAAACTCCAGAAAGTCCCCTAATAGCAATCACACCTCTTTGAGGATGTTTCACTCTCCCCTGTCTTTTTTTTTTTGGTTTGGTTTGGTTTTTTTGTCTGGGAAAATATCAAGGAGGAAATCAGCTGTACAGACACAATGAGGTCTGCACAAGGACACTTAGAGCTTGTTTCATTTTCAAAAGATGTAACACCTTGGGCTGGAAGTGAAAACCCTTTTTCACTGCAAGTGGCGCAGTTTCCTGCTTTGGTGCCCACCACTGGCACAGAGAGATGGGCACCTTTCTGTGTTTGCTCAATTTGGGGGCAATTTATATAGGAGATTTCTTTCCGTGGCCTCCAAGTAGCAGAGACTCAGACACAGAAGAATAATTAGGGCATTTGCAAGACATTGATTCAAGTATGCATTAGAAAAGGTGTGTTTAGTGGCTGTGTCTGCCACAAGGGCTGGAAGGAGTGTGTTGTGATGATAATTTTGGACGAAGTGTGGGGGCTTTGCTCACCAGGATGGCAATGACAGGTTGTCTTTTTTTTGTTCCCAACGTACACAGGCATGGCAGGAGAAGTCCTCTACTCTGACACCACCACACGCCAGAACCTGATCTTTGACATGGAGGGCAGAATACCTAAAAATAGTGAAGTGACAATGGCTGAACTGAAACTCTTCAAAAAGCCTCTGGACAGAGCAAACCTGCCTGCCAAGCAGTCTCACAGGCCCGTCTCCAACGCCAGAGTCAGCGTGTACTGGGTGCAACGGCACCACGATGGTACCAACAGGACCTCCCTGATAGACTCACGGTAAGAAAAGGACCTCTCCTGAAGGCAGGACCCTGCTTACGGGTTATGGGTCCTCTGGGCTGGGTTTGGGTGTCACGTGTTTGTGCCTCCAGTCAGTCTGATGGGGTTACATCTGTAGAATCGGGCTCTATAGCCTCAAAACCCAGAATGAGTTTGTAAGAACAGATATTAGGTTAAGACTGCAATGAATTCATTGAAATAATCTGTGTCAAATGATGGTGTACTGCTAGGCCTTCCCTTCTAAAAACCTCCACCTGGTTCACTTCTCTCTCCCTCCCTAACTCACATAGGTTACTGGCTGCTAGTATTCTTTCCATTGGCCATTTCATTAGCTGGCTCAAATAAGTAAATTATGCAAAAAAAAAAAGCATCTGATTCTGTAGCCTTGAGCTCTGTGGAAGTTTTACAACCCTTGAAGGCAGAATTAGACATCAAACCAATTTTCTGGGTGGGTAGAAACTTATGGCCCTAATACAGCTGGGACAGGAGCGGGTGTGAGCAGTGGTGTCTACCGGGCTGTCAGCACGAATTCTGAGGCTGCGTACAATCCCGCACCGCACCTCATATTTCTGTATGAGTGTGAATGAATACCTTGACATGAGCATGAACAAAGGGTTTTATTTAGCCCTTCAGTGTCTGCTAGATCTGCATGCTTCTTTATTGAGATGTGAGTTAATTGCCATGGGTGCTTGCCCAGAGTGCTCAGCAAAAATTATCGTGTAATCAAGGCACATGACAAACTACGGGAAGCAAATTATCCTGCTGCAATAACAGCGCTGCGAGCCCGGGCTTTATCTGATGGGCTTTTCTCTAATGCCAAGCCCCTGTCGTGCAGGCTGGTTCCCATACGTGAGTCGGGCTGGAAGAACTTCGACGTGACGCAGGCCGTGCATTACTGGCTGCGAAGCAAGAGGCGGGAGCCGATGTTCCTGGAGGTCTGGATTGAAGGAGAAAGGGTAGGCAGCCATGCCTCAGAAATGGCCAAAGCCGTGCGGTTCACCTCTCAGGACCCCAAGGATAAAGCTCTAGGCAAACCTGAACTGGTGCTTTACACCCTCGACTTGGAAGACTACGGGTACGTATGAAACCTAAATATATACTGTCTGTGGTGTAAATTTGCCCCTGAATTATTGTACTGTGTGTGCCAACCCAGGGCATGCAGCTCTTGACCTCTCAAGTAAACCACTGTGAATGGAGGAGTCAGAAAGCTGCTGCTGAATCCCACCTCTCCTCTTCCCGTATTTGTTGCCTGAATATTCAAATGAAACCTGAGCGTGGTCCAAGTTTCCCATCTCAGGGCCCGCCTGTGCTATTAACGGTGGGGATTATTTCTCCCACCTTTCCAGTTTCCAGTTACGGCATCAGTTCTTGTATCTCCCTTGGTGCGCAGGGGCCCCGGGGACTGCAAGGAGGAGGCGGTGATGGGGAAGTCCACCTGCTGCCGGCAGAAACACTACGTCAACTTCCGCGAGCTCTCCTGGGCACAGTACTGGATCATCGAGCCGGCGGGGTACCAGGCTTACCGCTGCTCGGGGGGCTGCCTGCAGCCCCCCAGCCCCCTGTGGCACTTCGGCTACGGGCAGCGCGCCTGTGCCGTGGCAGAGAGCTCCCCACTCCCCATGATGTACCTCGTCAAGAGGGGCAACCGCACTGAGATTGAAGCAGGCGAGTTTCCCAACATGATCGTTGAGAAGTGCAGCTGTGTTACAGACGGCATGGCGCTGGTGTGAGACGCGGGTGGCCAGCCGGGAACCCGTGGCTCTCACGGGGATGCCACCCAGTCCCCCGATTCCCTGCAGCCCTGCCCAGAGCCACCCTGGTCCCCAGCCTCAGGGCCAGCGATAAAGGTCCTGGGGGGACCCCCAGTTACCTGCCGGCAAAGGTCAGGAGCAGCTGGGGCTGCGGCTCTACCACGCACCCCACTACCCTGCAGAGGGGGTGCACTTAAAGGCACTGTCTGTATAGATGGGCTCAGAGGAGCATCCATCTTCACATATACCCATGTGAGGGGTACCTATGGAGCCTAATGTTTCCTGAGGCCCCCTTGATGCTAGCCCAATTTCACTGAATTTGATGGAACTGCATCCAATTTATTTCAGTCCCCACATTGGGAGTATTGCAAACAGCTACAGGCAAAGGAGGAGTGATTATCACCGGGTGAAGAAGTAATGTGTGGGTTCAGCTTTTCGTTCTTAGACTCACGGTGTTTCATAAGTTTTGGTCTTTGTCTGTCCAAGTCATGTTTATGGTGACTTGTAGAGCAGAAGCACTTACATGTATATATTGTATACACACACACACGTGTACATATATATAGTATATGAATATATGTATGTATTGTCTACATACATATTGAATATATACATATTGTCTACATACATACATATATGTACATAAAATACTGTCTAGAGCTCAAAGGAACTTGTATATGTGCGTATATACCATATACATATATACATGTACATAAAATATTATGGGAATTCATAAGATTATAGTTTTGGCCCCTACACCATGGGCTTAGCACAGTTTTAGGCAGAATTTAGAGTTCTGAAGTCAATGGCAATATTAGGAATTACTCACATGAGTAACACTTTGTAGAACCAGGGCCTTATTTTTCTGGTTGTATATATAGTTACTTTAACCTAGGGATATTTTCCATGTTTTGTGTGCTTTCAAACTCAAGGAAACAATAAAATACAATTATTAAAGTAGCCATGTGTTTGCTTATATTTGTTCTTAGCTCTAAAAGTGGAGGGAAAAAATCTGTCATATTTCTGAATGTACCCTAGTGCCCGGCTCCTATAAACACACACAGAAACAGCTCTTCTCAGTCACCTGTGGGGTCCCGTCTGCTTCTGGTAAAGCTTCTCTGCTCAGGCAGCGACTGGGCTGCATTGGCAGGTGGAGTAGAGCCCACACCGCCACCGCTTCTCCCTGAGCTGCTGTGGAGTTTAAGCCAACACTTTCTTAAAGAGAAAACCTAGAAACGTGTCTGACGGGCAAGAGGTGGTGCTCTCTGCGTGAGCTGCAGCAGTGCGGCGCCAGAACCTGCAGGCAATCAACTGGAGCTGTAGTGCAGCAAGAGGTGAGCTGCCTCACGCCCACTCCCTTCCCAGGTGAAGTGTTTTAATCCTGACCCTTCCTGATGGACATCTGACCAACACATCCCCTGGAGAAATGCAATGACAATGGGGTTTCATCCCTTTTCAAACTGTACAGAACCGTTGGCCAGGGTGTCACCAATGATAATGATTTCCACACTTCATGTCAGACTCCTCTCCTTGGTTTATAACCGACTGAGATACTGGTGGCTCTCGGGATGAAGTGGTTGCTGCTGTCCATCTCTGTGGGACGTGGTCCCCAAGGCCCTGGCTGAACCCGCCAGGTAAGAGGACTCCAAAATTAGTTTGTCTGGCTAGACAGGGTGGCTATGGGCCACGGACTAGGTGAAAAGAGGCAGCCGTTGGACTCTGCGATGGCTTTGGGTCATTCATCAGGAAGGCTGAGATGTCAAGTGTTCCTGCTACCCTGCAGGCCCCCACGTCTGAGGTCACCAAGGCATCTCTGCTGTCACCTTGGCCCATGAGTAGGCTGGTACCTTTCACTTGTGTAAACGCCTGTGGCAAAATAAGAGCTTTAAGGGGAGAAACAAAGGCAGAAGCACAGACTCACCAGTCACCAGTGCTGATCTACAGCACCATGGGTTACTACCATCAGAATTGGGTGAGCCGGATCGATCTCTGGCCGTTTTCTTCTCAACACTATGTAGCATCTATCTCAGTGGCATTGGCATTGAGCCCCAGTTCCTCTCTGCCCGGCTTGGGGCAGGGCATAGCCTGAAGGCCATGAGCTCAGCGATTACCATGAAGAACAAAGCGGAGGATTTACCCACACAGGCTCCTGGGGAAAAAAGTGTTTGAACTGGTTCCTGCTTGAGAATGAAGAGCATTAACCCTGGCTTCCCTCCAGCCTCCAGCACTTGGACTCCAGACATCATCATCCCCCACACCTGGGGGAAATCCCATGGTGCGATCAGGGCCAGGCTGCTGCGGGAAGCGGGGAGCAGAGCATCACAGCAGGGATGCAGGGCTGGGGCCAGCGGGGTGGTCAAGCACTGAACCTTCTTCTGCTCCCCTCCGCCAGGATCCTGCACCGTGTCCAGCTCCCCTTGCTTTGCGTCTGGCTCCCTTTGCTCTGGTGTCCTGTGGACACAAGGTACGTAACAGTGAGCGGTGGGTCTGTGTGGATGCGTGTGACAGCTGGGGGAGATGGGGAGGTGGTGGCCGAGGAGACCTGGTGTTACTGTGGGAAGAACTGTGGGTATTGCAGTGCAAGGACAGGGCACAAATCTGTGAGCAATCAAGCCCTGCCAACCCTGCCACCAGCATGGATACTTATTTATTGCTAGGGGAGCTGCACAAATGTCACAGCATCTCCCTCCTCAGTCCCACCACCCCTCTACATTCACAGCCCTCGAGCCCAGCGCGTGGTCCCCTCCAGGGCCATGGGGACAGTGGTAGGCACAGAGCAGAGGCCTGGGGGAGAGGTGATTTATAGAAAGCTATAAACTATCAGATAGCCCAGGTGGCTACGTGCCAGGCTGGGCATCACTAGCACCCACGTCCGTATCTCTTTGTGCCCACAGTCTGTACCCCTGTCCCTTCCCAGTGGCCACTCATGCGGACTCCGGGGGACTCCCGGCACTGCCCAGACCCTCCCTACCCCGACTCTGTGCACAGCATCACCGTCATCTGTTAAAGTGGCTGAAAAATCAAGCTTCTTAATTAAAAGTTAACCAGTTCTGCTTATTGTCTCAGTCTGATGGATGCTGTGGCTAGTTTTTAACCCACATTTGGATTGAAACGTCCCGCTTTTTGGGGGGACAGGGCACTGCTCCTCAAACTCCAGCCGGCTTTGCAGTGAAAATGCAGCAGGCTCGGGGGTCAGGCTGATGTGGGGAGGGCTCCAGAGATTTCTGCAGCGCAAACTCTGAGGCAGAAGGCTGTGGATGAAATACTGCCACACCTGGGGCTTTTTCAGATACCAGCCCGTGCTGCGGGAAATTATCTCACAGCCTGTCAGCCTCAACCCAGGCTGCATTTGCTGTGATACCCTCTGCGCGCTGCCTCGCTGCTTTTATATCGGTACAACTTGTAACACACACAAAGCCTGTCAAGCTGTCATGTTTTCCTGTTTTCCTTTCCATCTGAGAGGCACCACAGCCTCTGAGGAAAGGCAGAACATCTCACGTCCCTGGCACCAGCCTGGTTCAGCATTAACATTTATGCTGTGCTGTAAAAAAAAAAAAAAAAAAAAANGCAGCAGCGTAATAAACCACATATAAGCAGAAAGGATTTCAAAAAACGTAAAGGTGTTTTAAGGCAAAACCAGCATTAAAACATCAGGCATCCTCCTGCATTACTGAAAGTGCAGAGGGCCCACGTTGTACTCAAGGAGAAGGAGGGGTGAGCTGTTGACATTAAGGGCTTCAACAGCCCTGTTAGTCCCACATTTGAAGTTAAGCTCCTGTGTGAGCGTTCGCAGTGGCAGCGTGTCTGAGCTACAGCTTATCAGGAGCGTGAGCTCTCAGCTGCCTTCACAGCACTGCTCACGCGGCGATCTGTGGGGTCCTGCAATGTTTAACGGAGCTGGACATGGGGAAATCTATTGGTGTCACAAAAGCTTTTCTTATGGGAGAGGCTTGGGCAGGACCACAGCACTTTCTCTCTCCGTTATCATTACATTTTAGGGGAGATAAAAGTTTTAAGCCGTATTAAATGCCACTGCTATCTGAGTTGCATTGCTCTGTCCGATCCTTCTACAGTTTCATGTGAACCAAGGCTGCTCTCCCACCTTCTTTCAAAATCTCTGAGAAGTTGCAGCTTTACCCTGCTGGTGAGACCTTATTTCCTCTCCCTCTCTTTTTTTTTCCCTTTGCATTTCACAAACTCCTACCGAGAGCGTCTGACACTTTGCCTTTCAGGGCAGCCCTCTAATTGTCGCTGTAAGTGGAAAGTCAAATGCCCAATCCACATCCCATCCAAGGTGATAATCAGGGGAGCTCCTCGGCTTTGGCTGGGAACAGCTGGAGTCTGGGAAAGGGGAACCCGGGGCAAATAGAAGGGGGGAGGCGGGGATCCCAAAGGACTTTGATATTTTTAGAGGAGCCTCTTAACAGTCTCCACAGCTCCTAGTTTTTGCCATGAATTTAATGTGAAATTAGCTCCTGTGCAAAGTGCTGGATTTGCAGCCAGGACCTGAACTCTTCGGTCCATTCCTGGAGCAGGTGCAGGAGAGCAGGAGAGCAGCCTGCACGACATCAGCACGTTTCAGAATAAAACGGAATAAAAAGCTACACACAACCACTGCCATCTAGCCTACACTCCAGGGGTACAAGGGCACTCCAGAGCTGCGTGGATGCTGGGGTTTCCTACAGCTACACCAGCAGGGACACGACGGGCAAGAAACAGTTTTTTATCTGGAGATACTGGGCACTGGGAAGTCATGTCATCCATCCACAGCTCTGTGTCCTTTTCAACAATTGCTGAATTGAGTCACACTTTTTTTAAGCTGTTTAGTAATTTTGTTTTAAATATACTCCTCATGTTTGTGTTTTTCTGTTTACATTTTTCCTTCTTCTAATGTTATCAGCGATGACAAATCTGCCCCTTTGAAAAGTGAAGTACCTGTATCCCCTTTAAAAGTTTGTTTTCTGCTTGCTGAAAATGAACACGATCAGTTCATAATCGCTCCTTTTCAGATGACTGCCAACTTCCAGCCCTGTGGTCAATAACTCCGTCACCCTTAGGAGGTCTCAGCTAGTTACTGTATGCTGGATATAATATCGCACAGGCCATAAGGTACCATCTATAGACACCAGACATCATGTTTTCACTGAGATATATAAAATTGCCAGCTGATGTTTCACGAGCCAGCTGGCTCCTTATAAACACCACTCTTCTTTCCATACATCCCAGGTAGGTCTTTCAAGAGCTTCGTACTCCTTTTTGCGCTCCAAGTTTTGTGCAAAGTCCTGGTTCCTCGTGCCTGGTTAGAGACACGGGGCAAACACAGCGGGGAGAAGCAGGACACACAGCTCACACATTCGGGCCACCAAACAGGCCCAGCAGCTGGGTCTAAACCCAGACTAGCCATGCCGGACCAGCCAGCCCCTGCTCAGCCCCTCCTCAGCAGCGGGAGGAGGAGGTCAGAGCAGTTGTCACCTCCCCACCTTTAGATGCCATTAGGTATGTTAATCTGCAAAGCCACCCTAATTGCTGAGCTATAACTGAAAGCAAAGCCAGCTGGGGTGCCTGCATTAACTAACCAGGATGCAGTCTTTAACATCTCCGGTTAAATGTTTTGGAGGAACTTTTTAAGATTTAAAAATAGCACCTTCCTGAGAATAGGCATCACTACAAACAAACCTTTAAAATGTCAACATTCTCTAGAAAGCAAAATCTTGGATAAGAAGGAATTTCAAGTGGATTGAAATGATTCATTTTGGCTGTTTCTGGAATAGGCAGAATGACATAAAGGTGACCTAACACCTCGGCTCTGCAGCAGCACGTACGTGCGTGCCCACCGCGGGGCAGAGCCAGGGACTGTGGCCAGGTGTTCTTCGAAGGACTGAGGGTTTCAGCAGCGCCGCTGGAACCGGACACATCTCCGCCGTTAGTTCAGTGCCACCTACAGTAGCAAGTGCAGAAGCTGTCAGGCTCAGAAAACCACAGGAAGAAATTCCTGCACACTCCAAGCAAAGTGCTGTTTAGGTCAAAACACTGAAGCGGCTTTTTAGTCACTCATTTATTTGTCCACGTTGCAGAGGACTGCGTAGGCGAGGAAAATGGGAAAGGAGCCTTTTGGCTGAAGGCTGGCAGCTGTTGCCCCGTCTGCTGGTGATGAGCTTTAAATGCCTCCACAAGTTGCTTCTCTGTGGCTCAGTTTAGAGTACAGGTAATCAGTCCTAATCTTACAGTGTGCTCATGAATAGGAAATCTTCAGTACTTCTTACGCTGCCAGGAGATCCCAAGATGGAAATTATTAGTGGAAATCAAACCCACTGTTAAGCCAAGCCAGGTGGGGTTTTGTGATATTTGATTTCTCTGAAGTTTTTTCTTCTGGGCTGGGATGAAAATACCAATTTTCACTTAACAGCAGCAAGTTTCTGGTCCTTTGTTTCACAGAAAGAAGCCAGAAAAAAAAAATAAATTATTCAGGTTTAGCTATGAGTGCATCTGTTTGGCTATGTTGGATGGTCCAGAGTGTTACTTTTTGGCACTGACACACTGAGCAACTGGTAGACCAAAGGTTTATTAGAAAGCAGCACAGAAGGAAGCAGTATGCTCCGATTCGGAACTCGCCAGCCAGAAGCAATTTCTTATCAAATTTGAATATTTTGCCTGAGTAACGACCTGCCCTGTCCCCTGCTATTTTATTTTTTTTTGTGTATTATATGTGCTTATATTTCCTTCCAGAGTATAGATAGAGGTGAGGAAAAGCCCTCCCTCAGGTTTGTGCCAGTGCTTTCGCTAATTTTTTTCAGTCAGTAACTCTGAAATGCAAGAGAAACACAAGGCAGTGCTCTAGATCTTCTAGACGTTTGAAATAAGTGCACTTAAATTGACACTTCAGAATTCTGTAAGTCACACCACTTGCTTGTTGGGGAAGTGTTTGTGTGGGAGCATGAACCTTTTCTCTGGAAAGATGTTCACAGTTTTGGTGCATTTACAACCAGAAACACTTTTGAAATCCAAAGCTGCATTAATCCTTGGGAAAAGAAAGATGCAGGCAGGGCACTGCAAACTCTGCATTATCCTCTGGCCCTGGACTAGAAAGATCACCTCTACCTGAAGGCCATTCTGTCCTATGGAAATGGACCCTGGTCGGAACAGTTTCAAGGTGTTTTTTTTTACTGGTATTTGTTGAATTCTTTCTTTTCTTGCCCAAGCTCTTAAGAAAGCTTCAAGCACTTCACCTGCTTGTTTCTGTTCTGTTGAAGGATCAGTCCAAGTCCTGTTTGTTATCCAGCTATTTTCTGAAGGATACCCTACAGACACATTAAAGTCTAGCCTTGCCAGCAAGTGCCCATACAGCTCTCCAGACACAGCATTGCTCTAGGCTAACCCTTTATGTGGGCATATCCCAGAGCGAGGGCTTGTTCCTGTTTAGCTCAGCAGGAGATAAACAATTCCCAAATAAATGGTGCTGAAGCGTGGAGCTTGTTCAAGGTACGCATAAACTGCTGTCCTCTAACACAGATGTAGGGTGTTTCTTTTAATTTTGGCACTATTGAAGACACAGTTGACCAATGCAGTATTTGGCACTACTGCTGGTTTAAAATATTTCAGTTGCCCCTCACCAACCAGTGTTTATTCCCTGCCCTATGTAATGCTACTTCAGTTGTGCCGGCACAAATTTGTTAGAGCCACATCATATGCCCCATCAGGGAACTGATCTGGTTTCACAAGGAACCCACAACAACAAAAAAGGCAAATAGGTGACGCATGGGGTAGACTTGGAAATGGCTGCGTCAGTGCAACTGAAGCAAGAGTGCAATTGCAGTGAGGGGAAATAACTTATGCAAGAGTTGTTGCCAAAACACATCATTAAACTGGCCCATTCACTTTTGGCCCACGCTATCCTTGCCATACTACAGAGGAGCCTGAGTGTGTTCCTATAGCTGAAGGCTCTCCTGGCCCAAATGATGTACACGTGTTATGACAGCTGGCTGTAAGCACACTGAAGGCTTGCCACCCAAGTGAGACTGCTGCCCATATGAAACGTTCCCAGCCGACACATTTACACCAGCTAAACTTCCATTATGTTGAGGTGACCTCCCAGGTACCCTTCATTCCAGTTTCCTAATGAAACATATTCCGTAAACAAAACCATTTCCTTTTTACCCAGGGTCCACTTCAGCCCCCAAAACTGCAGATGTGTGCATCTGTGACTTGCAGAGTTTCAATGTTTCTTTAG
>VUYV01000338.1:691226-720774 GCA_008711295.1 Anarhynchus alexandrinus
CCCCCCCCCCAAATTTTTCCAAGACTCCCTTGTAGATTAAAATGTCAGACATGTCAAGTGCTTTACTGCCACCAAGCACCTTCTTACCTAATATATAATCTGCGGCATTTAAGTCACAGCTCATCATATAAACCAGATTAATGATAAGCTGCAAAATGTTAAATTCATTACTTTTGGATCCCATATGTAGGTAAACAGAGAACAGTTTAAATGTGCTTTAACAATTTAGCCCTCAAGTGCCATGATTTATGTTTAACACTCTGTCAAACAGATCCCCAACTGCTGGCTTTGTGTACAACAGTACAATTCCACCACTGCAAATACATGCCCATCCTTTTCATCACTCCTTGATATGCTAATGAAGTTTATTTTGTGAACATGAGTATAGAAGTTGAAGATGCTCAGTTGAAAAGATACCAAGGATTTTTATTTAACCACAACAAATATGCTTACAAATAGGTAGTCTCAAATCCATTTTACAGGTCAAAAAACTATAGCATGTGCAGTGTTTTTGACTTGCCTAGACATCATCTGCTGCTTTAGAAATCAATTCCACACTTCACAATTCCCACCCCTGTCCTCAGCAGGACCAAGCCCCGTCTCCTACAAACCAGGCTTCATGCAAAACAACAGGAGAACTGCCTCCTGGCCAGCTGCTGAGGGGGCCAGGGCCCCTCAGCCCAGGCCCGCAGCGACACCAGCTGGCACAGGGCTCCTGTAACCCCCACCGGGGGGGACACACAAACCTGCAGGACACCGAACCTTCCAACATCATTTTATAACAAGGCGTGCCTGGGAAGTCACATTGGTGAGGGAAGGGATAAACTGTCAGGTTAACCAGCATTTTGGAGCAGCTGCACCAATAGGACTGATTGAACAGCTTGCCTGTAGAGTTCATCAAGAATAAATCCTTGAGCTTTAACAGCCTCTCTCAATCCAAAACTTCCAAGCATAAAAAAAAACAGCTTCTGGGGATAGAGGTCATAAGATTGTATCTAATATTTCAGTCAGTTTTGCAAACTGCTTGTGTCAGAAACATTAAATACTACACGAGTGAATTGATTTCCTATCATTTGAAGCCCATTTCCTACCAGTATTGCATTCAAAACTTTACAAGTCAAACTTTAAAATGGTATAGTACGGATAAATGGATGGTATGATGTCAGAACAGGAGATCATTTTTAATTTTTCAAGCATCTCTACAAGAAAATCTGATAAGCAGATCATAAACACAATATTCTCCAGCATATTGTGGTAAAATCTGAAATCTGAAGCACTGAATGAAACTTCTTAAAAGCCTCAAACTAGAGAGGCGGCAGCTGCACACGCAGTCATGCGAGCATGCTGCCTGTCCAGCAAGGGGCCCTTTCCACCTTACAGAGTAACTCCCAGCACTGAGCTGTAAGATACTGCTCTAGGATAAAGCACCAGCACTGCAGGTATTTAAGTCCTTGGGAGACAATTCCATCACTTTTACCATTGGAAAAAAAAATAATTAAAACCCATCCTAAATTTCCCATTTCAGCTTCAGATGATCACTCTGTATCTCACTAACCTTCAGCAGCCAGCAAGTGTACCTAATTTCTTTTTAATTTCTTAAGGATGTGATTCCCTCTTGTCCCTCACTCAGATACTTTTCTAGAGCAAAATAAGTAAATACCCTTATTTAACTTCTTCTAAAAGAAATATTTACATGCATTAATAATTTATATCATATTGACACCTGGCATCCCACAGAAACTCACAGCAGAGTGTATTTATTTATACTGACCTCATCCATATAAAAATGTTGTTTTTATTTAAAGAAACTTCAGCTTTTAAGCTTGGATCGTAAGTTCAGTGTTTCTCATTTGACAGTTTTAACTGCACTAACTGGAATACACATTAAAGGAGATCCAATGTAAAGCTAAGAAAGGATTGATATTTTTCTTAAAATAGGTGATGACAGTGTCATTTTGCAGAAAACATTCAGATTATTTCTTTCCATATACAGAGAGTTTGTTCTACCTGTTGCATTAAGACTTGTTATAACCATTTTTAAAGCTTATCAAAAGATAGTCGTTTCACTCCTTTAATATTTAATGTATTGAACGCATAACTAACTCACTATCTAGCAACTTACTCTGTGTTACATTAACAGAACTTTATTAAGAATAGGAACAAAAACCATCCAGGAATGCTGAAGAATTATATAAGGCAATACATGACAACAGAGTAAGAAAAAATTAAAAGCACATGGATGCAAAATAATTTTTTTTAAATCACTTTTTTTTCCCTTTAGAGGGCTTTGCAAATAAAGCAGGATCAATCTGGTCTCTAGACAGACCTCTCACTGAAAAAAGCCTTGCAGCTCTTTCCTTTAAAGTGCCTCCACATTTCAGTCCTAAAGACATCAACTCCATCTTCAGTTTATCTAAACCCAGGGATTCCAATTCAGCAGCAGAGTTGAATGCCAGTAGGTCTATTGGTTCCACCTCCTGCAAAGAGAAAAACATCCCATCAGACTATTATTATTTTCTTCCTGATTGGGAAGGAACAAGTATAGAGAGAATGCTTCACTTTACAGAAGACCTTCAATTAGGATTATCTCAAACTCCTAATTACTTAATAAAGTTCAGCAATATCTCAATATGTATTATGTTGGATGTTAGCCAACATAGTAATTATTGGCAGAACTTATGCTACCCAGGCAAAGTATTACCACATCATGTACAAGCAAATTTAAGCTAGCTAGCAGCCTAATTGTAAAACATGCAAATCTTAGGGGAAATAACACACCCAAGAGCGGGGTGAATGCTCAGGTGAGCTTTGTACCCGGTGTCCAACTGTGCTGCTACAACTCTACTCCGCGCAGTGCCTTTGTCCAGACAGGCTGCAGATGTGCTTAGGCTTGCAATGTACACATCCTCCAAGACAGAAGCACTGGTCATTTTAAATGCTATAAACGCCCAAGGTCTTGTCCACAAAAGAATATGGACAAAGACTGGATAATTCAAATGCTGGAATTTACTAACACAATAAACACCAAACATTAAAACATCAAAAAGGACACAAAAATCTAAGCCCACTTCGTTCAGTACTTAAGCACATATTAGTCTTAGGGTACGTATCATGATGGAGTTATCAAAGGGACTTCAGAGCAAGTAATACCAGCAGGGGAAATGAGACCACCCCGTTATGAACTCAGCAAATATAAGTAACGCTAGCAGAATTAGAACCTTTGTCCTGCTAAGTATACAAAAAAGACTGGTTGCCTCATTATTCTCATCCTACTTTAAAAAAAAAAAATCCATCAAGGACTTTTATAAAAATATTTCCACCTGCAATAACAATCTGCCACAGCATTGGTGGAGTTTCCTGTTCTAGGAATAGACAGTCTCACAAATACTGAGCAGAAGGTAAACATTGAAGAAAGGTAAACATCCTGTTTAAAATTTGCCAGCTCTAATAGTATGGTAGATGACAAAGTTCTAATTTATCATATTACATCCTGGGTCTTTTTGCCATTTAACTGTATTAAACTTTCGCTTATCAGAACTCAGTCATTTGCAGTGGCAACTGATGGCAGACTTTCTGCTCAAGCTGAAACAAGGCAGAAAATCCAAGCAACCCTTTAGCCTGAAAGAGTGCCACATTTTGTTTTACTGCTAGAATAAGCCTAGATTCATTACACCCAACTAATTCTAATAGTTATATTATGCAACAGGCAATGAAGCACAAGTATTGCCACCTTTTACTGCCAAACATGAGCCAGGCTTTTATCAATTCAGTGGGAAAAGCTATATTCTTTCTTGGCTGGAAGACTAATCCAAAGCCTCTTTAGCAAAAGAATCCCAGCCATCCTCCTGTCAATCACCAGAGAAGGAACCTCATGGTCAGCACTGCTCCTGATCTGGCTGAAGGCTATGACACCAACTCAGATTGTCAGCAGAGATAATGGTATGGCAACACTACAGTCCTGCTTCCACCACGCATACACCAGATGATCAATTTTAAAACCATTCTTCCACCATCCTTTGCAGTTCAGATGAAGGCCATCATTTATACTAATTCTGTCTCCCTAGTGAAGGAGCTGCTGCTTTCAGGCTTTTGATGGTCAATGACAAACTAAAGTTTGCACCAGACTACTAGGTTTCTCTATGAACTAGACTCAAGTCTTTTTATAATAAAAACCAAGAAAGACCGATCAGCTGATTAGTTTAGGGGGCATCTACTTGGAACAACTTCTAATTTAAACACTGAGGTAAATTATAAACATTAAGGTCAAGCTAAGTTATAAATAAGATTGGTCAAATTAGACAGTGTTAAGTAATGACTTAAAAGTGTGGATAAGAGTCTTTCATCTTACAGAAGGATTTTATTTTCCTTTTTTCCCCCCCTCAATAAAGAATTTTGGATCCAGAGTGTATCTAATTATGTAGGAGGAAAAAAACCAAAAACAAACAAAAAAACCCACCACCTAGGGGAAACATGGATCTCAGAAGATACAATACTAGACAGGCAAGGGCAACTGCATCTTAGTAGAAACTCTATAGACTATTAAAATCTTAATCTTATAAAGTTCTTCCTTGACCCATTTTACTTAGCATCTCTCAAGACAATGCTACCATTCTACAGTTCAACTTTCTCCATGGAGACACTGTCAACCAAACGCCTTCTTCGGCTGCAGTTTCCATTAACTTACTACATTTCATTTTCCTAAGTCGCACGATGCATCTTCAGTTAAGCTGGTTTTCCTTTTAAGCTTGGGATTTTTTGTGCTCTGAATCAAGCTCTGAAGATTCTATCAGCTTCTTAGGGAGATTGTGATCCTAATTCAAGCACTTACATCTAATGCATTGAAGTCATAGGATACAAATCCCCTCCCCTTTTCTGTGATCCACAAAGGGAAAAGGGATTGAGTAAAATCTGCTGAAGAAAGAGACATATCACATTTCGTACTGTTTCATACTTACAGTGCTCTGTAACTGGTTCGTCTCCTGTGCCTTAGAAGAAATATTTTCTTGCTCCTCTTCTTTCAGAGCTTGCGTTAGCTCATTCTTTTCTTGGACCTCTTCCTTCAAGGGCTTTGTCATTTTACTGTTCTCATCAGCTGGAATTTCAGGTTGCCCACCTGCGTGTGTCTCTCTTTGCAGATCTCTTCCAGTACCTTCTGGCTGCTCCAGTGGTTTCTCAGTTGCACTGGTACCTGGACTATTCTCTACCGAATCCACAGAGCTGCTTGAACATTCATTTGAATTTCCAGCATTTTCATGATATCTGCTGCTTGATGGACAACTTCCATCAGATGCATGAGGGGAGTCATCTTCACTGTCATCCTCACAATCTGAACTGTCACGGTCATCCAATCCTTCTAGTCCCAGCCTGGAACAAGCAATAAGTTACTAATGAATATTAATTTATTTTTACTTTTTTAAAAAAAATATTTTTATTGTCACTTTTCTCTTTCCAAAACTCACTTCAGTGAGCTGCAGTGAACTACTCTAGCAGCTATTTAGGATAGTTTAGTTAATGGAAGAGCTGCTGATATTGAGCAAACTACTTTGCTACTCCAAACACCACTGGAATCATTAAGGCTTCTCTTTCACGTTACATTAGGTGAAAAATGACTTTTAAGTTCATTGTAAATTTAATTCATTAATGAAAAAAAAGACAATGGGAGGTAGCAGAATATAACCATATTAGAAGGGGGAGCTGAGGGGAAGAGTGCCTACTTTTGCAAATAAAGTTTGTTTGCTCCAGTTGGGACAGAATTATATGAATGCAGCAACATTTACTTTCAGCTCTCTGATTTAATAAGTTCGATTTACTTATTCCTATTTAAGTCTACCTCTCTGATAAGATTACTTGTATGTACCTAACCTGTCATCCTGTTCAAGGCTTAATACTAGAGTATAAAAACAAGGCACAATGCTTACCAAAAACATTTTCTTTTTCGAGATTTTGTTCCATTCTTTCCAGATTCACCTGGACGCTTCCGACTCTCGCCACTTTCTGGTGACACTATTTTGCTTGAAGTAGCCTGCAATCCTTCAAAACGAAGTTAAAAGTTTACTGTGTGTCAGTACACAATTCATATATGTTGTAAATTCTACTTATCTTTTAATTTCAGATGCAATTTAAAACACTAACTGAAAATAATCACTACTGATGCACATTTACGTAGACTCAAAGCTTCAAAATAAACTCAGTAGTAGCAGAAGATTTTCTACATGGTTTTACTAAGGCACAGAGTCAATTAAAATTGGATTCCTGAACTGAACTCTTAGGTTCTACACCCTATTCAGCCTCAAGTTTCACTATCAAGCTGCCAGCAAGGGAAAAATACATAGATAAATAAAATAACTACAAAGAACAGTATGTGAAACAAGGTATTTTGTAGTTTGATTAATTTTCTAGTTTTTATGTAAGACCTGTTTCTATTTTATCATTTCACTGAAAATGATGACGTAATTCTTACAGCTAAACTAGCAAAACTACCTTCCCAGAATTTTGCTTTTATTATGAGATGACACTGTAGCACACCAAGATGAAACAACACTTGTATCTGCGTTACACTGTTCAACACAATTTAAGAGAAGCAGCAGCCAAAGAAGAAAAATTTAAAAAAATAAAAAAAAAAACTACTGGAATTTAAAATTTCATTCAATTGAAAGAGTTACTGTCAGCAATTATTTTTTTTTTTAAATTTTCATACTGGAGGGAGGCTATAGGAACTTTTAGTTTGCTTTATTTTTTGAGAAGAGAAAGTCAGGTTAAACTGCAATACCTTTAAGGACTGAATCTTCTAGTCGCTCAGCCATTTCATGACACTGCTGCTGGTAGTCTGGATTTGTAAAGAAGTGCTTTGGCTCTGCAAGTTTCCGCTGCAGCCTTTCCAAGCGCCTTTGCTCTTTTTCTGCTTCCCGTTCTGCTTGCTGCTTCACCCATTCAGCCATCCTGCAGATGACAGAACCATGAAAATGAGAGTGTTTCCAGCATCTAATGTAATATCAGTTTGTTGCTTTGCGATTACTGAATGCATCTACCACCTGCTAGGATGGAAGACAATGGGAAAAGACAACTAACAACACTCAGGGGAATTACTGAAGGAATATATAAAGATTCTACTACAGAGAAGAGAGTAAAGTTTATTTTAGAAGCCAGAAACGGCATTAAGGTCACATATCCCCAGTATCACAGTCTTGCAGCTTCACAGAAAAGAACTGTGAGAATTCCAGATGAGAAAACCAAGAGGTGCAGAACAGTCCCTCAGAAGCAGGCTGCAGTACAATCACATCTGTTTTGCAGTAATGTAATTATAGTCAGAAGAATCCTGTTGGCTTCCAGTCTATCTGTGCTTAAGATTTCACTTTTGCTCTTTTTACTATTCAAAATAAAATTTCATTGCTACAACAGCCTGTCATTTGAGCTTTTTTGTTAACAGTGAACTACATGGTCAGTTTATTTTATAATTCTAGCTTCTAAAACGCCTTACGCTTTTTCATGATTGACATCCCGAAGTCTCCTTCCACTGAGATCTCGGCAAGCCTCTCTATTTGTTGTCTTTTCAATCTGAGCACCAAGTGCTCGCAGCATAGATCCAAACCCTGAGAAAAAAAATAATCAAGAATTATCCAAACAGAAACAAATGGGAGATGAACTAGTACGCAACAAAATAATTAATTATGGAAAAAGAGCACAGTGAATTCAACGCTTTCCTCTCCTCAATGCAACTGAAATAAAGCGTAAGTTGAAAGTTGCAACATGTTGGAGAATTGTCACTGGGTGAAATGCTGAAACACTAAGTGAAAAAAAGGTATCCAGCGTTTACCACTAATCTCATTTTTGTACTCCTGATATCACACTAGATGGACTCCAGATATACTAGAACCTGTGCAGCACTTCTGACATGAAAGTGTATTTCTGGACTCCCCGTTTCATCTCAAGATAACTTTTTGGGTCCTTTCTAATTTAGGCAGGATACACCTCCCCCTTGAGCCCCTTTAGCCCCCACCAATCTTAAATCCTCTTTTAAAAATCTAACAAAAATAAAATAACTTTTTTAGGAGATAGCCTTAGCCACTTCATCAAGATGATCATGATGTACAATGTTATGCTGGAGAGCTTCCCCCCCAACAGATTTCTGTACACTCCTCAGTCACTAATTACTCACAGGCAAGACTGCTAATTTCTCTCACTCGGTCCCACCTTACGTTTTTTCCAGCTGGAGAAAGACACTTGTTCAACTACCTCAAAGAAACACAATGTGGATTAATAGTAATATAATCCTTCAAGCAATTTGAAAGTGCCAAGCACTGTTTAACTAGAAGCTGAACAAAGCTATACTTTTCAGTGCCCCAAAAGTACCTTTAAGGAGTGTTCCAAACAGTAACCAATTCAGACAGTCTACTATATCACGAAGCAGAAAAAGCAGTGTGTTACGCTAATAAAACCAATTGCTGCCATGGGCGAGCAGAATTTCTGTAGCTTATGGAACGTGCTATTGAATTTTACATTCTGAAGAATGAGGACCTAGCTGCTGCACCTAGCCAGGCACGCTCCCCAAAATCAACAGTAATACATTCAATAAGGTCACAGGTGCTGAATTAAGTCTGATAATGAAATGCTCAGTTCTCTTTTAATCCTGCATGATCTGCATTTACTTGAGATCTTACAGTAAGTCTCAATAGTTCTAACCTGTGTTTGTTTGCCCGTTTTTATCAAGCTTTTAAATTATAAAGTCAAAACAAAAGGAACACTTTAGAAAGCAGACAAAATTGTTAAAGAACAATTTTAAACTGACCCCAATGGCACATCAGTAACACAAAGTGAATCACAGAACACGTATCCTGTGTCATCCCCGGATAACTGAAGCTGACAGACAGTAAGTAAGGAAGAAGCATCCTATACTATGACCTTGTACTCTATGCACCACTTTTAGGGCACTTAAAAAAAACACAATACCTCATAAGCTATAGCAACAATATTTACTTCCAGTTGTATCTAAAACTGAAGAAGGCAAAGTAAGCCGAGCTGCAGTTTGATGCAAGGCTGCACAATTATTCAGCATTTTAGCTTAACAGCTGGAAAATTCTGAACTGGATTCAAAAAGCAAACATATTGACTCCAATTACACTCAAATACTCTGCTAAACTTGCTTCACCCATCATATTCATTTTAGGGAAAGCCCACACTGTCAGTGGCTGTATTGTTTCATATGATTAATATACACCTTCCTTAACACAGTTAAAATATTTTGTTAACATACAGAGCCTAGTTTAGATTGAATTCTTTAGTTCCTAGGCTACTGAGATCTTTGTATTTATATGTTTTTCAAATCAACTAACAGACTATTTGTACCTGGAATATTTGTCCTAAGTGACCATCAATGAAATTGAGGAGCCTAAGAAGCCAGGTGCTTTTAAACACAATTCCAACTCTGAAGTCACTTTGATGCACGTTACAGATTTCTACTAGTAGAGCTAAGCTGACAAGGGACACGAAGAAGAGCTATGCCAGCAAAGCTGTTAGCTGAACAGCAGCTTCCCTGGTCAATTCTCAGCTTTGCAGGTAGACTTGGGTTTCAGCTCACAGACATTATATTACAGTCATCCACGTTACAAGAGATGTGCTAATAGATGAGGACTGCTGCTGTCAGTATAGACTATGGTATAGTAAAAGTTTTTCAACCTAAGAATCTTATCAATAAGAAGCAGTTAAGCAACAAACCTCCTTTTCCACCACAAAGTCTTGGTTCCAGGCTATAAACGGCTCCATTCTGCAGTACCTCTTCATCATTAACCAGTCGCCCGTTACATTTCACATACAAGCTTTCTTCAGGAATATTCTAAAAAACAGCAAAATTGAGTTATATGGCTGATTGAAAATTAAACATTCTGCCAAAGTAAATCATTAAGGAATAATGTTTCCTTCCTTCCTATAGGAACAGAGGGGAAGCAAAAATCAGATGATCTTAAAAGCATAAACATTCTCTATGGTGCTTGTTTTAATTCCTGTTTACTCAATAATTAAACACAGTCTAAATCAACTTGTAAATATGAATGGGGGAAAGTCATGCTATGGGAAAATTTACAGTAAGTATTCAAACACTCGGTATTAAAAAAGAAAGCAAACAAACACCACATTTTTCAAACTGTAAAGAATTTAAGATCGATATTGGAACAAGTCCAGAGGAGGGCCATGAAGATGATCAGAGGGCTGGAGCACCTCTCCTGAGAAAACAGGCTGAGAGTTGGGGTTGTTCAGCCTGGAGAAGAGAAGGCTCCGGGCAGACCTTATAGCAGCCTTCCAGTACCTAAAGGGGGCCTACAGGAAAGATGGGGAGGGACTTTTCATCACAAAATGCAGCAATAGGACAAGGAGTAATGGTTTTAAACTGAAAGAAGGTAGATTCAGATTAAATATTCAGAAGAAATTCTTTATTGTCAGGGTGGTGAGACACTGGAACAAGCTGCCCAGGGAAGTTGTGGAGGCCCTATCCCTGGAGATGTTCAAGGCCAGGCAGGATGGGGCTTTGAGCAACCTGGTCTTGTGGAAGGTGTCCCTACCCATGGCAGGGGGGTTGGAACTAGATGATCTTTAAGGTTCCTTCCAACCCAACCCAAACCATTCTATGATATCTTCCTTGTAGACGCATAAAATACATCTAAGAGACTACAGAACTCTCATATAGCAAACCCTCCTGCTCAGCTAAGCAATAGCAACGAGAAGCGTCCCCACAGCCGCGACACACAACAGCCCGTCGGTGGCCCCGCCACCGCGGCGAAGCCGGAAGGGCAGGCCTCAGGGCGAGCGGGGATGGGGCGAGGGCAGACACGGCGGCCTGCTAGCCATCACCGGGAGCCCAGCGCCCCCACCCACCCACCCGAGGCCTGAGGGGACGCCGGCCCCCACAACCGCCACTGGTTCCCTCCCTTTCCCCCCCGCCTTTCACTCACCAGCTCCCGAGCGCGATCGCGGCGGAGGCCGCGCACCGAACCGCCGCCGGGGGGCAGCGGCAAGAGCCGCGCCCGCGAAGCCAACGGGTCCCGCACCAGCAGCGCCATTGCTCCCCGCCTCCGCCGCGCAACAGCCGCCGCGCGTGCGCCTGTGACGACAGCGGCGCGCGGTCAGGTGACCGGTAACGGCCGTCAGCTGGGCGGGAGCCAAGCTGAGGCGGGGGGTGGAGGGAGAGCCGCTGAGGGAGGCGGGAGTCCGCGGCCCCGCTCCTGCCTGGCGGCTGTCGGTCTTTCTGCGGGGCACCCTGAGGCTTGTCGGTGCGTGCGAGGTCTCTGCCTGTCTCCTCGGCTGCTAATTGCTCTTAACTGGGATTTTGGTGTTGGGTCCCCCCCCGCCCTTAATTGGAGTTTTAAAATATATCCTAGTTGCTGGGTTTCTGGGTTGTTTGGGTCTGTTTTTTTTAAGAGCTGGAGGCTCAGACTGGGCTTAAGGCAGCCTATATTTCTGATATTTCAGTCAATCTGATGTCTCAGTCCTTTTAGGAACCCAAATTATCATTTTTACACCTGCAACCTGTAATATATTTTAAACTTTGGAGTCAGTCAGACGTTTCAGTCCTTTTAGGGACCCAGTTTATCATTTTTAGACATGTAAGGTTAATGAGAATCCAGGTATTTTTGGTGGTCAGTCTTTGGGAATGAAAACACTGGAGCGTGGCACCCTTGCGTAGGAGGGAATAGATCTGATCATTCCATACAGGGTCTTACACACCGTGTCCTGGAATCTTGTTACAGGAAATGTCCCCAAGCACTGTTTGTCTGGAGTGTGCCACTCAGAGAAATGTACCATCTCCCAGCATATATGTGATAAAAGAAGCCATCCTGGGAAGCAGTGTCAGTCCTTTACCTTTTCTACATGAGGCAGCCCTATCATTCTAACTCAGACCGCTGTGTGCAGCCTGCCAGGTTGTAAAAAGCCTTTACAACCTGTCATGTCGGCTCTGTGAGGATGAAACAGCAGGCAAAATGGACCATGGCTCCCAATGTGCTCATCTGCTTTGCCGTTTTAGTAGTGGTGGCAGCAGCAGCATGAGAATGGAAATACTCATACCACCTCAGGCAGGTGGGAAGGGGCAGTGCTGCCATTGCGAAGCGCTGCATGTGTAAGAAATGTAATGGAAATGTGCAGCTGTTAATTGTCCAATCAAATATAGTGCAAATTTCATGTAAGGACTTGCAGGATGATGGAGTCTGTGTCTATGGCTTCTTTGTCCTGCTTACTCTTACATGCGTTTTAGCATATGGATGGGGAGAGGCCCCGAACTCTGATATTTGGGGTAGATTTGGTTACATAGTCACATAAAATGTTTTTAAATCAGGGTGAAAGTTGAGCTGGAGCAGGAGGCCACACTCAGCTCTTCATGACAAGCAGTAACTACCTGTAAGCAGGAGACCGAAGAAGTTGTTAGAAGAAAACGCACAACTCTACCTCTCCAGGAAAGTACGCATACAGAGGTATGATGGTGATCCAGGCAGTGTAACTATTGCATTCTTTGGTGGCTTCAGATCTCCTCCATGTCTTTAACATAACCATCCAGCTAGAGGATATTTGAAGGTAGATTGCTACCAGCTGTCTCTGATGGGAACTGTTGTAAACACTAGCGAAGACATGGTTTGGGCTGCCCAGAGATTTGCGGTGCAATACACCTGTCACCTTATTTCCAAATAACGATGTTACCTGCAGTGCCTTTTTGTTCAGTAGCAGCATGGGCAAGGACTTGCTCACAGCATAATCTGCCTGCTTCAGCTCTGCCCCCACCCAAGGAGGGCTCCCCTGCCAGGGGGGCACCTGACACACAGAAAAACCCGTTAGCAAATGAGATGGGTGCCTATGTCAGAGCCTGCGGCTAAATTCAGGCCTTAAGAATCAATGCTGCTTTGAAAAGACGGGACCTGTGTCTGAGCTGCTTGGCTGTTCCAGACAGTTTAGAGCTGTTGCTGTCACACCCTTTTTGCTTGTGGAAGAGCCATGCTGCTTGGCCAGGCCTGCGTGAGCATCGATAGGTAGCTCTTGTGCCTGGCCGGCTTATGTTGATGTGCTAAAAAGGGAGGAAGCTGGGAAACAAAGAGGCAGAGCGGTGACATGACCCAGAGGTGGGGACTTCACATGCAAATGTAAACAAATTAGTAATTATTTAATTAAGGGGATTTCCCTATGGTCTTGTCTTCGCTAACTCACAAATCAAACTTCGCTCACCCTTTCTTATGCTATATTAATTTTAGCTAAAATATTTTTGCAGGGCGTTTTTCCCCAGTCTAGACCATCCCTTACTGTCTTTCTATAACAAGTTGATATTTCTGAATTATGTGTCATGTTGCCACAGTGTGATCATTCAAACCTGGTGTCCGTGTAGCCTGGAAAAGTTGTGGTTATTTTGTGCTGGATCGGGCCCAAATTCAGTTGACTTTGTATTTTAAGTCATGCGGTACTGCTTGTTTCATTTATAATCACGTGCCATATCTGTGGAATGCCACCTAATGTTAAAATTCCACTAGATTTGGGGTATTTTTATTCATATGCAGTATCTGATTGAAATGTAATTGGCAATATGTGAGGTATGCACAGATACATATGCAGATGAATAAGTATTTTCTTAGATCTGTGGGATTTCAGTTGCATTCCGAGGGCATGATTCATTTCCTCCTCTGAAACTCCGGCTATTGGCGCTGAGGGTGTGGAGTTTGCCAGCGCAGGCCAAATAGGCGGAGTTGTCCAGGAAAGAGTTGGGCCACAGGACTGTCCAGTGGATGTGCTGAATCAGTGTTATTCACAGGTCGTTTGATCCACATCTTTTCTGAATGTTTTGAACTACTCTTATATCTGTGCTGATGAATTCCTGTCCCTAGTGAGCAGTGACTGAATTATAATTTCCCAGTGAGGAGTACCTTAGCTAACACAGCTGCCATCACAGGGAAAAGAGGACCAAAAAGAGGTCCCACTGCACCCCAAGAGGAGATGTGTGTCAATGACAGCTGTCATTCGTAACTGATGCCTGGATTCTGCCTGCACATACATGCTAAAGCTGTGGTACACCTGTGAGCAAGAGAGCTGACAGCAGTGGAGCCACAGTGACATAAATCAGGCCTTTTGTAGATCATACATTGCCACTGTACAGGTAGTTTTGGGCTGTCTCTCTGGTTCTGGGTGGCTATATCTGGGTGGCTATACCTAGGTGACATGCAGAGATCCTTGTGCGTAGTCAGACTACAAGCAAGTGACATCTAATAGGCAGAGGAGGAGTTTTCTTTCAGCTTGGTCCTACAGCAGTGCTAGGTATATAGTCCCCGTTCTCATGATTTATGCAATGCCGTTTAGCTAGTGCCACATTAATGTCAGTGGGCGAGTGTTCCTGTAGCTCTTGTTCTTGATTACACTTCTATTCCTAGAACTCATCAAAAATCTATTGCCTTGCTCCTCACAAAAAAGTCTAAATAAGTCAAAAAGGCTGTTATAATTTCCATTTGAAATGCGTTTTATTAGAAATGTTATTCTCTTGATAAAACAATGATCAGTCTCTGATTCTGCAGTGGTGTTTTAGACTTAATTAATAAATCATGCTTGCCACTTTTCATTGAGAAAGGATTTTGCAGACATAATTAATTAAACCTGACAGTATCCTTGTGGGATAAGTAAGCACTCTGACTTTTTAAATAGTGACACTCAGACAAACTGGTTATACTACTTTCTCAAGTTAGTGGAAAGACCGAGACTGGAATTTAAAACTTCCTGCTATCTTGACGTAATTTAAGAGATGAGACTACCCATCCTTTTCTTATTTCATTCTGATATCCCTGCATGTGATGCCTGAGTTATTGGGTGTGGTTGTGTGGCCTATTGTATGCAGTGTGGTAGACAAGACTATTTTCTGCTTAAAATCTATTACTTGATTTAATGTGGAACACCGCTTTTTCAGTATCTCTATCTGGAACCATCATATACGCATCATCATCAGATGTGTAACCATAATAATGCTGCTGTTGATTCAGTCATCCACCCTTATTGTTTACTCCAGTATATTCCATTTTAATAGTAGTAGCAGTGCTTTATAGTGCTTAATAACGGTCTTTCACGACCAAGATCACATTATGCAAGACTCTGAGAGAAGGTGTAAGGTACTCATTGGCCCTTGACTTCTAATCTGCACATGAAAGACACCTGTGAGAGAGAAGAACACAAAAACAGTTGTTCACAAGGTACCCAGATTAAAAAAGGATGGATCAAAAGTTGCTCTGATAAGAATTCAATGTTTCTCACTTCTAAAAGTGTTCCTAGACGTAGGAGAGAGAAAGATAGAGAGATACCACTTAAAATACGAAACAGATGTTCCTTTTAGAATATTCTAACTGCACAGAGATATCTACAAAGGTAAACTTTGCCCACTGAAGTCACTTCAAGAATTTGAAAACGTCTTCTAAGAGTGGGTTTTCTGTCCGGTAAACAGTTGGTCATGTCATATATATGGTCATATATATGGAGACTGGCTCATCTGGGTATGTTTTCTTTCACATTTTAATGGTATCCCAAAGTGTAAGTTGCAGATAATGTATTTGCGAGACTTAAATGTGTTACACACTTTCATATTATTTTTACATGGAGGACCAGGATAGGATGAAAAGAAACCTTTGTGTGCATGTTCTCAGGACAATAATTAAGATGCTGTATGACATGAGGGAACATTTTTTACTTCAGATACTATGATATCATACCATTTGACAAAAATGTAATTAACTGTAATGAATCTAAGTTGATATTTGCAAGTGCAGCTTCCTGCCAAATGTCAGTAGTCATCTGCTTCAGTTTGTGTGGCATCAGCGCAATAGGTAGAGACAGTATATTAAGATACCTTATACTGGGTTGGGACTGGATGGGGGAGAAATAAAAATGTTACATGACTCATGTATTAATAAGTGAATATTAATATTCACTTTTATAAATAAGTTAATATAAATATTAATTATTAACTTGTATTAATACAATAGCTACTGTTAAATATACCTATTCTCTCACAGTGAATGCATAGATATCAATCTCCTAACAAGTCAGTGGTGAATAACTGTATTTTATTCTTCTTATAGCCCACAGTTGGCAATAACACAGATACTTAGACACAATCAAGATTTTAAAATAGCTGTAAAACTGGTTTTGCCCTCACATTAGTCCCTTGGTTGTGCTTAGTATCTTTGTCTCCATCCTATGCAAGGATATTTAAACTGTGTGTCCTTTCAGCGAAGGAACACATACTGCTCTGCGCATATCTATGTATTGAACCTGAGATACTAAAGTCCCTTTTTCTTTGGCCGTAGGTATTATCAGCACAGTCGGCTTTGTTAGTGTTAATAATAATTTTAAATTTGGCAGCAATAATTTGAGGTGAATTGGCTAATTAGACAAGCAGGTAATATTGTAGAAGTTAATGCTTCAGATTCTAAGATTTCCTTAACCTTGTGTCTCCTTTGATTTGCTAGCCTTAGTGCTCAGATTTGGCCTGTTCTGATTGATTTTAACTGCATACAGCTGGAGACCAGTGAATGGGTTAGTTTTAGTGTATAGTATATTTTATAGGAAAACAATACCAAAAATAGGTCTCTGCCTCTTTACTTTTGCTCTCACTGTAATGAAGCTAGCTGCTTTTAATTACAACTTGCAGAGACACTGTGCTGGATTACTTAATCGCTGTGTAAGGACTGGATTGTAGTTTCTTAATTGGCATCTGAATGTTTGGCAACTTTGCAAAAATCCAAAGCTAAAAGTGAGCATACGGTACGAGATGTGTATTATGTATGTGGTAGATCTCTATTATCTGTCAGAACCCTATACCTTAAAGTTTTTAAGAAACAGAAGAGCATGAACATTGATTGTGTTCCCTTGTAATGTGAGTTTTTCATCCAATTGTGACACAGTTTGCAATAATCTGAAGCTCCTAGACCAAAGTAAGTTATACACTGCTTGAAATGATCAGCTGAAGGAAAAAAAAAAAAACAAATGATCAGGTATCCTATTTTGTTTTTCAGCTGAGATGAAAGTTGATTTGGAAATGTTCCTTGCTAAAACTGAAGTTGCTTTTCCAGTAGTTGGGAGGAGCTCCCAAATTACATTACCCCACCCACATCTGCTTGCTTTCAGTTTACCTGAGGAGAGTCTACAAAGAAACTGAAGGAGAAAAGGAGGACAGCAGCAAAAGGGAGAGCGCACAGGACAGGTCTAAAAAGACAGACATTTATGCAGAGTGCCTCAAGTGGGTAAACTCTCATTTTGGGTTATGTTCAGCAGAGATAACATGTGGTTAGCAGTCTGTGGCATGTTGTAGGTGTTCATAAATCCTGTTTAAAGCAGATCATGTCACTGATTTGTTCATCCCTTGATAAAATGTTATGAGTCAGATCCTCAGCTAGTGTAAATTTTCAAAGCTCCATTGGCTTGAGGGTGAACTGTCTGAAGTTAAGGATCTAGTCTATAGCCTCATTCTTTGGGTGCTGAGTTTGACATCACTTCCTTTTGACTGGATCATTATAAGCTCCACTTACATTCAGAAAACATTCTTGTGATAGTAATATTTATCTCCTTGTGTAGAGAATGTTTTGCTAGCTTAAAGAGGACCTACAAGTGTATAATAATGGATGCAGGGTTTTATTTGTTTCTGTTTAAAAGAAACCATAGAAATAAAGTTTAGGGAAAATGTTTGGGCTTTTTCATTTTTTATACAGTAAGTTCAAGTTGGAGAATACTGGCTTTATAACATTACAGATGTGTGTAACTTCTTGTTGGCTCAATATTGGAATGTATTGCCATTTTGTTTATACAATATCTTTTTGCCCCCATGCAATTGAAATTAAACTGTTAGTATGGTGTTTAAGGAATGTCACTGTTGTATTTTGGACGCCCCTCCAGTGTTTCTTCTAATCCTTTCCAAAACAGAGGTAATTATGTGTCATCCATGAGGAATTTGTAATACAGCGTACTATGCCCCTTGAGGATCTTTCTTAAGTCATATGTATGCGACGCCTGGAAAAATCATGTCCTCACATGGTTATAGTTGAATATTAGCAACATGACAGTGATACAGCTGTGCATTTGTTCCTTCGTGTTCCTGTCTGACTTGGGCTTTGGCCTAGAAGTGATGTCGGTGTCAGAATATGTCAGATTGCATGTTTCTCAAAGCAGGGATATGAAGAAGTCTTGCCAGTGTGTGAAAGTCACAGTTGGAAAATCTTGTTGATGGTGATTGGGTTTTTTTTCTCGCTGTTCTTCTTTTGTAGCAGGAAGTTAGAGGAACAGTTTGTCGAGAGAAGCCTTCATGCCACTTGAACCATGTCTCACGTCTGCAGAACTGGGTATGGCACCAAAGTGTGTTCACTGCATGGTTTGTGTGGGCGGTCCTTTACCTGTAAAGGTTCTACAGGTGATCTTGTGGTTCTCATAACCAAGAATCTTAAATATTGCAGACGTGGTGTGACCAATTTTCCTGGCCCTCTGAGCCACATACCAAAATTTAGGTCTGCCGGACAGCCAGCTCATTCTTCAGTGAACCAAGGGAGAAGGGCACTGCATGCTTTTTGCAGGTGGGAAATGACAGTGGCTCCCAGGAATGCTAGCTGTCCATTGTGGGTCAGGGCTAGGCTGAAGGGTGTAACTTCAAGATGTAATGTCAAATGTGTAATGTCAACTTCAGTAGCATCTGATAAATTACTCCCTCTCACACTGGGGATTTATCCTACATAAGCACAATCCCTCTGTTGGATGTGGGACAGAGTGCCAGCATGGGAGCTGTGCTTGAAAACCTTGTAGCCCAGGGGAAACAGGCTGGCAACCTTTCGTGTAGTTCTTTGTTGCTGAGGTTTCAACTGGTGCTTCCTTCCTGCCTCTGTCTTGAGATCCATGTTTTGTGCTCTGCAGTGCATTGTTAAACCCAACTGATGTTCTCCACTTTAGTTGCGTAGATTGTGGCTTGTATTTTAATATCACTCATACACTTTAATTAGTAGTGCCAGGTCTTAGCATACAAAAACTGTCGTGAGCCCCCACAGAACGTAAGATTTGCCAGAATCATGCAATATTAGCACATGCTAAATTTGTGCATTCTCATTTACCTTCTGCTGCTTGTTTGTTTGTTTGTTTGTTTTGGTGGGTTTTGAGCTGCTAGGGGATCAAGCTTGTCTCTGCAAGCACAACTGCCTGACACTTTCTTTATAATTCAAAAACAAAAGATGAGGTTTTGATGTTATCACCTGTCTGCAGGGATTTGGGGCTTTTACTAAACTTCCCAAACCCGCTGTAAAACTTAAGAGGGGATTTTGTGAGCAACTGGCAAAGACATACAAGTCATATATGAAGAACTGGTGCTGCCCGAAAAATTCTTCCTGTACACCAGGGATCACTGGACTCCTTTAAAGCAGCTGGGCTCCAGGAAAGCGGCTTTGCAGTACCCACAAAGGGTGAGGCTTGGCAGGCACCATTTGATCAGAAGGAACTAGCTATTGCCACATTGTTCCTTTGCACCCTTGCTTCCGGCTCTCTTCTCTATCACAAGAGATGTGTGGTCAGAGCATGTTTCGGAGCCAAGAACTTCTAATTCTGGCTCTAACACCATCTTCTTCATGATGTGAAAGCAGGTATGTGGGTATTTTTAAAGGATTTTTTAAAAATAGCCTCTAATTGGGGTGCCCACATTTGTAGTCAAAGCCATACTAGGCCTGATTTTCAGAAGTGGTAAATACCTGTGAATCATTTTATTCTCAGCTGGGGTTGTAGATACCCAACAATGAGTAGTCAGGGCAAATTAGTCATTCTTTAGAAGGCTTGAACGTGAATTATTTTACATAAGTTTCTAAGCATTAGGAAACTAATGAGCAGCACTTATATTAAGCACTATTCTTAACAGCAACTGCAGTTTTCACATTGAGGTGCCTTATGAGATACAAATTTGAGAGGAGGAGGAGGAGAAGAAATGAAGAAAAATGATCTAAAAATGTGATACAGTGAAGTATAGTCTACAGAGTGTGTGACTTACAAAGAATGTGGAGAAAATAGGAAGTTTTCATTTCTTTACAAAACCTCCAAAACTCTGTAGTCTCGTAAGACTGAAAATAACTTAATTAATGCTCTTTGCTGTCACTTTAAAATATACTGTCTGCCACTCCATCTTCTCTTTCCTTTTTCTGCTGTCTCTCAAGAGACTAGTTCTCCAGAAAGTGGGTTTTGAGATTTGGGAGTACTTGTTAAGAAAGATGGGATATGGCAGAACACTTCACAACTGTGCTAGGGTCAGACCTCAGAATAATATTTTCATTTCTGAGACCCTTCCTCAGCTGACTTTCACAGATGAGGCTTGCAAAGCATCAGTGCCATTTCAAGACAATCTTACTCTTGTGCTTTTACAAGGAAGAAGCAGATTTATTTTGAAAGTAACCAGTCTACAGAATATTGTTCCAAATAAATTGTGATATTGGGCATCATACTTGATATTTTGGTCTGCTGTTTGCTGTTGGAGCCGGACTACTGTGGTCTGTGCTGTTTGCATTGTACTACAGTATGGCTGAGTTTCACTCTGACTGCTATCCCCAGGGCCCTCATGAAGAAGAGATTCATATCTCATGAGATTACCCCACTGAGCACAGAAATGAAATAAATAATATTACTCTTTTAGTTCTGTCAACTATAGTAGCTCATAGAGCCTTTCAAGGCAGTGTCAGCATGGGCTAGATACTGCATCAGTGCATAAAAAGACATCCTTTACAAGAACAGTGCTGCAAAATGAGGCCAATGTGAGCCTAATGGGTGGTGGAAAACAGTGAGCCTTTTTTTTCCCTCCCTAATGCAAGCCTGCAGGGGTTTATTTTCCAGCGTGTGTGAGTCTTGGGGCAAGTCAGCATGCTGAAATTCTTCTACAACAGGAGCTCCGAGTAAATCACTGTAGTAGTAGGGATCTTATTTGGGAACCAATTAGAGCTTGTGCTGGTTGTTTCTCCTTGGCAGCTTTAATGAATCTATCAACACAGAAGTATGAGGAAATAAAAGATTTTACAGTAGTCTCCATTAGGATGAAGCCCACGGGCTATCCAGTTCCTTCCACAGTACAATGCAATGCTTCAAAAAGACAGGAAAGGTTGTTATGATAACTTAGTCATGTGTGAAGAACCAGGAGAACTAAAATGAGTTTAATAATTTTATCATACTGCAACTTTAGGAATAAATATTCCCCAGAACAATTGCTCTTCCCTGTACCACAGAAAATCTTGCAAAAGCCCACTTGAAATGCTTCTGTCAGTGCAAACTAACTCAAGCAGGTATGGTAAATTTCAAAATCTTGTATTATCGTTACAGAGAATAAACTCCCTTTTCTTTTTATTTGTCCACCAGTCCTTTAACTCAATGCCTTAGACATATTTTTATAATAAAATTTCACAGCATATCTCTGAAATACATTAGGACATTTGATCATATTTTATCTAAAAATCTCAGATACTCCATGTTGTATCATATAATTTCTAGTCTTTGGCAAGGCTGTACAATAACCTCACGATTATCTGTTGTACCCTATTCCTTATCTGGTGCTAGGACTCAGTTTCTGTTTCATTTAACCCTCTAGTGCACTCCAAACTGATAGCATCTGCTTAAGAAAAATAGCATAATGCTGTCCTGAGAAATGGAAGAAGAAAAGGCATAAGCTTAGAGAAGTCAATAAGAAGCTGAAGTTCTCTCGACAAGGGGAGGTCTGTGACTATGTAAACATGTAGTGCTATTTTATTGTTATTGTCCTTTATCATCCCATACATTGAAACAAATGAGAATATAATTATCCAATATTAAGCACATGAGTCATACAAAATGAAAACATAATCGAAAATAGAGGACAACTATTAAAAAAGCTGCCTATGTTTCTGTTTAGTATTTTTATAATGTCAGTAATATAGGAACACTGCCTTTTTTTTGGTGTAATATTTCAAGCCCTGTTTCCACCTTAAGAAAATGAACTGTTGTATACAAGCCCTTCAAACCTGATAAGAAAAAATGGAGACTGTAGTTACGGATACAATGCATCTTATGTACCTGGAACTGTTCTTAGCTGTTTATCGGGCAATTAAAGATATTTTTAACTTCCAATCTTTAAAAGGCAATGGACTTTATATTTTTTTTAAATAAAAATGATATTAAAATATTAAGCATATTTAAAAAGTTATTATAAATAAGTAAATAGGCAAACAAGGCAGGAATAGGAGTGGAGCTTTGAGATGTCATTACAGGGTGCTCTTAGAGGTTTTTTGTGTGGTGCTCTTTCCACCAGAAGAAACTCACTAGACCATGGAAAAGAAAGAATTAGCACTATTTTATGCAATGTTATTTACTCTTTCATGTTCCGTAGGATCTCATTAGAAGGATGAGAGATGAGTTCCAGCAGTGCATGTATGTTAATAATAGGCAGTACAAATGAGATTATACTAAGAGAATCCTGGATGATACATAGGGAATTAGAGCCAGGAGTCCATGTATAAAAGCAAGCACGTACTCAGTGAAACTTGGTAAGTCTTTGCAGGAGAGGAACCACAAAGGTGGAGGCTCAGTCAAACTCATCAAGCCTCCTAAAAATTACTGATAATCCAAAAAGAGAAGCAAAATCGAGGAGTCCTGAATCTTATTCTCTGTGCTATTGTAGGCTTATTTTCACTCTCTTAGAACTTTGTCCTTGAAATTCCTTCTGGGAGAAACTTTTCATTGAAACAGTGTAAATTAAAAAAAAAAAACCCAAAGGTTGGAGGAAAAACAAAACAGATTTACTGCTCTTGGGTTATGAGGTGTTAGAAAAACTCGATTTGCCTCCAAAAGAGATTGTGAGATTGTTCTGAATCCCCTGCACATACGTGTTGCTCAAAGTGTGAAAAGTAGTACCTTTGACAGGACTGATGATTTTGCGTTTTAAAGTAGCTACCTCTTTTAAGCTTTCCTGGAGAACCCAGGAATTCCAAGAATTTTTTCATGCAACACAGATACTCTTTGCTTATTATTTGAACAGGGGGACTTCCCTTAGGGATCAGTCTTCAGAGAGGCACTTTAGCACATGTGTAAATTTAAGAGTGTGTATCTTCCTTCCATTGAAGTCAAAGGAGCTTGAGTAGGTGCTTAAAAGTAAACATGTTTAAGAGTGGGACCATAATGTCTACTATATGTGAAGTATTGTAGAGAACAGCAAAAGTCAAAATACATGATTAAAAGATGCAATGAAAATAGATGAAAGGGAGGAAAAAGTTGTGTCTGCTACTATTACGCAACTTCTTATCTGTATTTCCAGTAGGTGCCAAGCTCTAAAGATAAGTGTACTATACAGCTGCTAGTTTTGGCTGGTGTATTTTTGGCCTATATTTTGACAGAGAGTATAAATAATACAAATCATAGATTCATGCACTGTGTGGTGTAATAGGCAATCCAGCATATCAAAGAATTATGCATTACAGTGGCTGCTGCTACAATACTATAACTTCTGTAGTATACAAATTCATGACATTGAAAACTTCAAAACAAATAATAAAAGAAAATTATTTACACAGATACAAAATTATTGTAAATAATTTTGAGGTTTTAAATGACTCGAACTTTCCTTCCTAAGTGTCAGTGATTCCTATCCTTAGTAACATCCTAGTAAAAACCCTGGAAGTCATTTATTTTAATCTTTTATGTAGATGATTATTTAGAAATACATTTAAATCTGCACCAAAATGTACCATTAATATGAAGTTAGGGTTACTAATGTTTTCATTCTGCTGAAATACATCTTAAGAGGAAGATAGTATAAAAACTTGCTAGCATTTTGTACTGACATTTCACTTTAATTTCCAGAAGAAGTTGTAACCATATAGCAGATGCAGCCAGAAACTGGGTGGCAGGCTAGCCAGGGCTGGAGTGAGGATGAAGCAACACTGGACCGAGCTGTTAAGGATGGAGATCGGAATTGGCTAGGAAAGGCTGTCCAGCCTGGGAGCTGCAGAAGGAAACACAGCAGGCGCGGGACTGGGTCTGGCTGAAAAACTAGGGGAAGGTGGGAATGGTTTGGCATGAACATCAAGAGGATGAAAGATAGGGATAGGTACAAGGAGAAAGGTGGAAAATGAAACTGCCTGAGCAAAGACATTGAATCAAGGAGGGTGTGTTACAGAATATGAAATCATAAAATGGCTGGCAGGCTGGGAGCTGAGACAGGGAACAGGACTGGGGAGGCAGAAGGGGAGTGCAAAGGGTGGCTGGAGGTTTGATAAGTGAGAGTAGAGAGATGGATCTGAGGGAGAACAGGAAGGGAGAACTGGGCCCGGGAGGAGTTATGTGGAAGTAGGAGTTAGGTGAGTATTGTAGAAAAATAATGCTAGTCTTTTATACTCCTGCCCTCATGGAAATGTCTGGATAGCTTTTTGCATATAATTAGTAACAACCCCCACTTCTCCAGGGTAGTAGTAGGGGATCTTTCTCTGTTGAGTTGGAACTAGACTAAGTCGTTTCGTTTTTTAGTTTGTGCTTTTGACGGTGGGGGGAGATAGGAAAGAAAGGTTTCTTCTTTGATCACAGACCATTTGGTGATAAAACGGACTGTGAATGTCTGTTGTAGTGGAAAACCTTTTTCAAATGTTTCTGGAAGATACCAGCAATGTTGCTTAAAACCAATCATACTCTGGGCTCCCTTATGCTCCTTTGTCCAGATAACCTCAAAAAAGGCAGACTTCATCTGTGTTTTGTTCTGGGGCTTGTAATCTGTGTTGTTGCAAAGGGAAGCAGCTGCTGCCGTCATTTGTAGATCTTCATGCAGTGAAGTGTGATCTTACTGGGGTTGATCTGTTAGCTCTTTGGCCTACAGGGCCAGTGCCTTATACCAGTGTTTGAAGCTCACTAGGAGCTATTTGGAGGACTTGAGCTTGAAGCATTTGCTGCAAAGGAACCTTTTTTTTTTTTCCCCAGTAATAATTTTGGAACAGTATTTTCAGCTTGATACAGTGAGTTGCAACTAATCCAGCCTAATATGAAAAATGCCTGTCTTTCTCTGCCCAGAGGCTCCTGGGCAAGATGAGAGAAAGAGTTTCCCAACAAGGTGAAGGTGAAAGAGTATTTTGGAAAATGTATGCTCCTTGGACAGCTGAACTGAGTATGAGCTGTGGAAATCTGCCTCTCTTTCCTGAATGAGGGCTGTGTACTTTCTGTGAACGGAGCTAAAAACATCTCGGACAACTTCTGATTTGAATGTTCCTCTTTTCTGTCTGGTATCACTTGAGTCTTCTTTGGCTCCAATCTGGACCAGCTGTTTTCCGTCCTAATCTTATTTCCTGTAGCAATCTGGACATGTTTGCAGCAGCGGTGGTTACGCTGGGAGAGGATGAGGTACTGCAGTTGTCCTTGCTGTGTTATTGTCGGTTAAACCGGTGGAATCTCATTAGGTTAGATTTCTTCATGGCCGCTGAAGGGTGGAAGATCCCTGTGGTCTGCAGAGATAAAGGCCTTTGGAAAGGAGGAGCAAATGCTTATCAGCGCTGCTGGTGAACGAAGGACGTCTGGAGTCTTTTTAGTGTGGGGCCAGCTCTTCCTGCAGCGTCCTATTGGCACACAAATACCATTTGTGGTAAAGCTTAAAGGGCTGCCCCAGGGTCAGACCTGTTCCCATAGCCCTGGAAAGGCAGGTTTTTAATGGCATTTATCAGCAAGGATGAAATGAGGGTGCAAAAGATGATAACCATAGAATCATAGAACAGTTTGGGTTGGAAGGGACCTTTAATGGTCATCCAGTCCAGCACCCTTGCAATAACCAGGGACATCTTCAACTAGATTGGGTTGCTCAGAGCCCTGTCCAACCTGACCTTGAATGTTTCCAGGGATGGGGCATCTACCACCTCTCTGGGCAACCTGTGCCAATGTTTCACCACCCTCAGGATAAAAAATTTCTTCCTTCTATCTAGTCTAAATCTACCCTCTTTTAGTTTAAAACCATTACCCCTTGTCCTATTGCAACAGGCCCTGCTAAAAAGTTTGTCCCCATCTTTCCCGTAGGCCCCCTTTAGGTACTGGAAGGCCACTATAAGGTCTCTGTGGAGCCTTCTCTTCTCCAGGCTGAAGACGGCTGGCTGGATGGTTGCACTCAAAGAGTTGCTGTCAACGGTTCAATGTCCAAGTGGAGAGCAGTGACGAGTGGTGTTCCTCAGGGGTCGGTACTGGGACCTGTACTGTTCAACATCTTTGTCAGCGACACGGACAGTGGAGGGACCGGGACAGGCTGGAGAGGTGGGCCCAAGCCAATCTCATGCAGTTCAACAAGGCCAAGTGCAAGGTCCTACATCTGGGTTGGGGCAATCCCAAGCACAAATACAGGCTCAGTGGAGAATGGCTGGAGAGCAGCACTGAGGAGAAGGACCTGGGTGTGCTGATTGATGAGAAGCTCAACATGAGCCAGCAATGTGCGATCACAGCCCAGAAGGCCAACCGCATCCTGGGCTGCATCAAAAGAAGTGTGGCCAGCAGGGCGAGGGAGGTGATTCTGCCCTTCTACTCTACTCTCTTGAGACCCCACCTGGGGTACTGCATCCAGCTCTGGAGTCCCCAACATAAGAAGGACATGGACCTGCTGGAGTGTGTCCAGAGGAGAGCCACGAGGATGATCCAAGGGCTGGAGCACTTCTCTTATGAGGACAGGCTGAGAGAGTTGGGGCTGTTCAGCCTGGAGAAGAGGCGGCTCCAAGGAGATCTTATTGCGGCCTTCCAGTACCTAAAGGGGGCCCCCAGGAGAGCTGGGGAAGGACTTTTTACAAGGGCATGTAGTGATAGGACAAGGGGGAATGGCTTTAAACTGGAAGAGGGCAGGTTTAGATTAAACATTAGGAAGAAATTTTTCGCTTTAAGGGTGGTAAGGCACTGGAACAGGTTGCCCCGAGAGGTTGTTGAGGCCCCATCCCTGGAGGTGTTCAAGGCCAGGCTGGACGTGGCCTTGGGCAACCTGGTCTAGTGGGAGATGTCCCTGCCTATGGCAGGGGGTTTGGAACTCAATGATCTTCAAGCTCCTTTCCAACCTAAACCATTCTATGATTCTATGAACCACTCCAGCTCTCTCAGACTGTCCTCACAGGAGAGGTGTTCTATCCCTCTGATCATCTTTGTGGCCCTCCTCTGGACCCACTCCGATGGGTCCATGTCTTTCCTGTGCTGAGGGTTCCAGAGCTGAATGCAGTGCTCCAGGTGGGGTCTCATAAGAGTAGAGGGGCAGAATCCCTTCCCTTGACCTGCTGGCCACACTGCTTTCGATGCCGCCCAGGATACAGTTGGCTTTCTGGGCTGCAGTCGCACATTGCCAGCTCATGTTGAGCTTCTCATCCACCAACAACTCCAAGTCCTTCTCCTCAGGGCTGCTCTCGATCCCCTCGTCCCCTAGCCTGCACTGATACCGGTGGTTGCCCCGACCCAGGTGCAAGACCCTGCACTTGGCCTTGTTGAACCTTATACATACTATAGATATAAAATCTTATTATATAATACTATAACACTAATATTGGCATAGTTTTTCCTTGGCTGGGCTTTCTGTCGGTGTCAGTCAGGCAGTTAACCCCTCAGTCCCACCTGCCGCATTTCTGAAGCGTTTTAAATCGTTCGGAACCACCAGCGGCAGGGCCGGCAGCAGCGCCGGGCCCCCTCCAGGAGAGATGAAGCTTTGCCAGGTCCCCTCGTTCCCCTCCGCGCGGCGCGGCCGGGCCGCCCTCTGCGCGGGGGACGGGGACAGGGCGGAGCGGGCGGCACCGGGGCCGGGACAGCCCCCGCGCCCCGCCCCCGCGGCGTACGTCATGGAATTCCAGGGCGCTTCCGCCAATGGCGGCGGCGCCGCGCCAAGGCACCGCCCACACGTGTGAGCGTCAGCCCCGGGGCGGTGGCGGGGGGGGGTGGGGCAGAGGGGAGCGCTCCTCCGGTTCACCGCAGGTGACCGCAGGGCTCGGTCCCGCCTTGCCTGGGGGGGGTGGGGTGGGGAGGGCCGCAGCCGGTGAGTCCGGCGGGAGAAGGAGGCGGGGATCACCGGGGAGCGGTAGAGGCACGGCTGCCGCCTCTCCGCGTCCGAGTTAAAGCTGGCAGGGGCGATCTATGCATTATTAATGGCTGGGCAGCCTCTCACGGCTGGGAACTAGTGCTGCCGGCTTCTGACTTTTCCAGCTGTTCATTACGGGGTGCGTGTGTCGCGTTGGGAACCGATGCCAATTTCGGTGCCCGGCTTGTGGAGCGCACTGGAGTATTTGCAAATACTCCACAGTATGGTACTGTACAGCTCTGAGTTCTCTTTCTGTCTGTTCAGTAGGCTGCTGCTCTCTCATAAAACGTTATCAATACATAAATTACTCCACTAATTCTTCTGTAAGAATAACTAAAATCCTTTTTAGGTTCTTTTTCCTGACAGTCATCCCTCATAAACTCACCGTAGGGTCAGAGGTGTGTGTCTGGTATGTCTGTGTAGTGCAGAAAGCTGTGTTTATCTGAGTACCAAAGCAGCCTGTATCTATTTTAGCAGGGTGTTCTGCCCACGATAACACTCTTTTCCTCGTCAGGTTTGATTAGCCCCAAGCAAATTGCTCTGCTCACATGGCTAAACTACTTCTGCTGCTGGAGGTAGCTTGGATGTCTCTGCACAGAACTGCATTACATCATCATCCATAATAAAGATTTTGCAAATCAAATACAGCTTCTTCTTATACCTAAATGACAGACAAGATGGTGGCACCAGTTTGTGTGAGTACAGAATTTGACTCTGTAGTTGAAATGTAGTTAAGAAAATTGCAAGCGACGGTTCAGTCATATTAGAGGTTGCTTTCCCATAGGGCATTTCATTTCTGACATTAACAGGAAAAAAAGTAAGGGTGAATTTTCTCGTTAAACAACATGGCAGCTGATACAACTGGATGGGATCTGCTGGCAATGACAGTGCTAAACTTACAGTTGCTTTTCTAATAGCTGCATTTCAAACTTGAAGTCGTTTGACAGCACTGATGCAGGGAATGAGACTCCTCTTCCTTCCCAAACATCAGCTTTTCCTTGTGAACCATTGTGTCCGCAGTTTGCTTCCGAGTCGGAAGTAACCCTGGCAGTCCCCTCCTGCTGCTCAGCTCTTATTTTGCAGAACGAGGAACATGGCACTGTCACAGCAGGTCCTTGCTGGGTTAGCCCCGACCGGCCTGTTTACAGTGAGAATTTTGGCGTTGCTTCCATGTAAAGAAAAACCAAACCCCAAAACCCCCCAAAACCCATCCAAAACCAGTAAAGGTGGGCTCCAGGGGGGGATGAAGAGGCGCCTCGTACTTTGGTGGGGGTAAGAGCTAGGCCTGGCTCTCTCTGCGGCTGCTGGCAGCCCCGTGCCACGCTCCCCCGGGGCTTGTTTCCCGGGACCCCGCCGTGTCTGCCGCCCGCCCGGCAGGGACGGGGATGGGGATGGGGGACGCGTACGGCTGGCGGGGGCGACCGGCCGTACGTGCGTGCCAGCGCTGGGGGCGGGAGGGCGCGGGGTGCCGGGCCCGGCGAGGGGTGCAGGCAGCCTGCCCCGCCCCGCCCCGCCCCG
>VUYV01000338.1:721081-814171 GCA_008711295.1 Anarhynchus alexandrinus
GGCGGTGGCAGCCCCCGTCCCCCGTCCTCTTCTCCGCGCCGCCTTCCCGGCGCAGCCGGAGCGGCTCCCTTCGCCGGCACCCCCCGGCCCCTCTTCGCGCGGTCGTTGCCCCCCTCTGCTCCCCTCGCCCCCGCTCCAAACCCCCCTCAGCTGCCTCCCCAGCCCCTGAGCTGCCTCCTCAGCCCGACATCTCCCGGATCGGGGCTGGGAAGCAGCCGCAAAGAGGAGCCGCTCGCCAGCCCAGGGTAACTCTCCTGCCTTCCTTCCCCTGCTCCCCACAGTTGTTGCTCAGCTTCACCATCTTGTCTCTTTTCTCTGGTCACCGACCATATTTTTTTTCCTATTGCATAAAAAACAATAAAAAGGGACAGAAATTCGCCGAAGGAACGACCCAAACCCAACGCAATTTTTTGGTTTTCGAGTGCAAACTTTTCCGCTGCCTCCCCCTTCATCTGCACCCACATGGTTTGGAGTTCCTTGCGATGTTTTTGGCGTTATTTTTCGCAATTTATTTTTTCCTCCTTTGCAAAAGGACTAGGGCTGCATTTCGTGATTGTTTCCATTTTGTTCTGGGTCTGGGAGATGAGTTTGCCTGTGAGAGGCGCTTGGGAGCGAGGCGGCTTTGGGGAAGCACTCAGAAAGACGGCACCCAAAAAACACCCACCCCACCCTCTACCCCCCCCAAAAAAAAAAAAAAAGTTTGTCGTTTTCTCGCACTTTATCCGGACCCTTTCCTTTTTTTGCACGATAAACACCGGTTCAGCGGCGGTTGCCGACGGGTCGGGGAGCGCGGGCGGGCGGCGGGGAGGGCCGGGGCTGCCCGGCGGAGGGCTGGCGGGGGCTACGGCTCCGTTCGTACCCGCTCCGCCGTGTCGGAGGAGGTTTTTGCGGCGGGTGGGAGCGGCGGGTGGGGTGCCGGTTCCCCACACGCACACTCGATGTTGGCCGGGCGGCGTTTGCAAACCCTCGGCAGGTGACGGGCGGCCGGCGGGGGGAGACGGCAGCCGCCGCTCCGCGCCTGCCGGCGGGCGGCTCGCGGGGCTCCAGCCGAGATACTGAATTCGTGGGCGAAAAAAACCCCCCTATTTTTTAATATTACGCGATCGGCAGACGTTTAATTTATAATTATTTTTTTTTTCCCCTCCTTCGGCGGTTGGAGGCGTTAGGCGGCCGCGCGCTCGGGGGCTAACGGCTGGCCCCGCCGTTGCGCGGGCAGGGGCGCGGGGCGGGCAGGGAACGGAGGGGGCCGCCCGCTCCGTGTGTGCGCGTGTGTGTCTGTTGGGGGCAGATACCGGCGGGGCTGAGCCGGGGGGGCGGCCGGCCCCTCTCCCTCCTCCTCCTCCCTCCGGCAGGTGTAAGGCAGCGACGCCGGCAGAGGCATGGCCCGCACCAAGCAGACGGCCCGCAAGTCCACCGGCGGCAAGGCGCCTCGCAAGCAGCTCGCCACCAAAGCCGCCCGCAAGAGCGCGCCCTCTACTGGCGGGGTGAAGAAGCCGCACCGCTACAGGTACGCAGCGCCGCGCACAGGCGGCGACGGGCCGGTACCGGGCGCAACCCAACNATAATAATTAAAAAAAAAAAATGCCCAGCGCGGGCACCGACCGGGTGTTTATCGTTAGCCCTTTGCCGGGAGTTTCGGTATTGGTGCCTAAAAAATCAGCACACCCCCACTCGGTGAACGCGTGTCTGCGATTTTTTTTTTTTATTTTTAATTTTATTTTTTTATTTTTCTTTTTTACTCCTGGTTATTTAAATACAGCAGCAGGGTCGTGCCGCCGCGAAGTTTATTGTTAGCGGCGCATCTTAATTTACTTGTGGGGTTCGATCCGTCCTCGGCGCCGTTCGGGCTCCCGTGGCCGTGTAAGAGCGGGGATCCGCCGCCAGAGGGCGCGACGTGCCCACCGATGCGCTCGGTCGTCCCGAATACCGGCGGCTGTGCACGGGGAGGGTAGAGGCGAGGATGGGCGGCAGGTCTTTGTGGCAGACCACTAATAACGGGAGTTTTCCAGTCCGTGCTCCGCGTGGAACGGCGACAGTCGTGCTTCAGCTCGGAGGATGGTGTTGGGCTAGGTGTACGTATTCCATGGGGAGGAGAAGTGGGTTTGAAATAGCAAACTTGATGTAAAATCTGTTGCTGTAGGTGTGAGGCGGTATTAATAGTCCAGGGGAACGGTAATGAAGCTGGAGTAGGAAAATACAAAGTTTCCACAGAAATAAAGGGGGATCGATTTCACCGGTCGACTTTGTGTCTGCAAAAGTGCCTTGTTAACCTGGATTTGTAGTTCTGACCCTGAAACTAACAAGGAAATACGCTAGGTAGTTTGGACCACTATTATAATACAGAATATAAATTCTGCTAGATCTGTGAATTTTTAGTGTCATAGGTCAGTGCGGAAGAAGAGCCACATTCACTTTAAAATTGAGTTCGCTCTTCAGGCTAATTGCTAGGAGGGTACCTATGGCACAGCTGAGCCAGTCAACTCATAGCAGTGCTGCGGTTTGCGATGGAGACATGTTAGTGTCAGGCAGCTAACCTGTGCTGCCCACCTTTTCTCCTAGCCAAGTCAGGGCTTTACATCTCTGCCTGAGGAATCCCTGTTGAGGCCAGTGGAATCTTGCACAGATCCATGGTGAGAAAACAGTGACCCTTTGCCAGGGAAACTGGGTTTGCACTGTAAACACTGGGACTCTTCTGGTGAAAATGGCATGTGTGTGGTGCTTAGTTTAGTTTAGATGATCATAGAATCATAGAATGGTTTGGGTTGAAAGGGACCTTAAAGATCATCCAGTTCCAAACCCCCTGCCATGGGCAGGGACACCCGCTGCTAGACCAGGTTACTCAAAGCCCCATCCAACCTGGCCCTGAACACCTTCAGGGATGGGGCATCCCAGGGATGATGAACCCATGTATTTAAGGTGCTGTAGAATGTCTTGAATACTAATTCTTTTTTTTTTAATTATTATTATTATTTAATTTTAAAAGGCCGGGTACCGTGGCTCTCCGTGAAATCAGGCGCTATCAAAAGTCGACCGAACTTTTGATCCGCAAACTTCCCTTCCAGCGTCTGGTGCGTGAAATTGCTCAGGACTTCAAAACAGATCTGCGCTTCCAGAGTGCTGCCATCGGTGCTTTGCAGGTGAGCTTACCGGGGGGTTAGTGCCCTGTCCGGGTGGGAGTCGGGCTGAGGGGGTTCCTGGGGAAAAGCTGGGGTTGGTGCTGTCAGTGCCCCCCCTAACACCTGGGGGCTGAAGGTAAGGGAGGGCTCTGCTTCCTGCCCCATTGGCCAGCTTGTTTCTAGGGTTAGCCCCAGCTCTGCCTGATTGGTGGGCTGCCGTGGTGGGCGTGGTCTCTCCCGGGTTTGGGGGGGGCTGACATGGGGGAATGTGCCCCTCAGCCTTCCCTTGCTCAGGGTGGACCTGGTGATGCCCTACAGGTACCACAGGCTAAAATAATGCAGTGACAGGTCCGCAGTTCCTTAAAATGGTGGGGGGGTTGCTTTTTTTTGGTTTCGTGGGGTTTTTTTGTTTTGTTTTTGTTTCTTTTATAGCCCCCACCCCTCAAGTAATTGCACTTGATGGAACAGTGCATCTTATTAAGATACTTAACGTAAATCTGTTTCCTTGGTCCTCGAGCTTTGTTAGAGGCTTTGCCTGCGAAAGCCGTGCAGTCCGAGAGGAAAGCGTTGTCATATAAAGCTTGTTCTGGCGTGTGCAAATGGCGGTCTCAATATCCTCAAATGCTCTTTAAAGAAGAACAGCTCAATAAGCCATATCTAAACACAGTTAGGGAAATAAGTGCTTTTGTATGATGTAGCTGATGCTAAACACATAATGTTTTAAATATATTAGTTAAATAACTTATTTAGAATATATTAAGGGTGAAATATTGATTACTCTTTCTGGCCCGCATTCTTACATCTAGATTACATCCCCTCCAAGACTGTGTTCTTATCACGGGAATGTTTCCCTCTCATGATAGAAATAACACTCATGATTAAAGATAGGACTTTGCTGTTCTTTTAGCTGTTGAAATATTGTTTCAGAACCTATCTGTGGTTGTAGAATATCTGATACCCAGGCAATATTGTCTTTTTTCTGGTTAATGACTTCCACTTAATAAGGGCTAGAACGTATGCTGTGAGATGCTGTAAACTTGAGCACATGCTTTGCTTCAAAAGGTGACTGCGTGCATTCACAAAGTTGCTGCTTTTGCTTTTGGTGGTTGTTCTGTCTTCACTGCTGTGAGTCAATGTGGTAGTTCTTAAATCCTGAGGTTTACCTGTGTGTCTCTTTGTCAGGAGCTGCTTATTAAAATTCAGTCAGTAGTTAATACGTTTTCAGAAGGCTGGTTTTGCATTAAGCAGTTGTTGGGATAGAACTTGTTCATGTATTATTCCTAGTGCTTCCTGCTTGCATATTTGCAAAAAACACTTTTAACCCCTTTGGTACCATGTTGTTCATGCCAGCATGGCTTATTTGGCAGTGTCTTTAACTTTTCATGTAGTGATTTAGCAAAACTCTGTTAGGGGAACTTATGGTAGCCATATCCTACTGGATATGAAATGACTTAATTACTACAGCAAATGAGGTCTGTAGTATGAATATTTTTCTTTCTTTGTGTTAAATGATCTGTGTTTTTAAACGGGAACTTTGAACTTAAGTTGATTTTTGCAGTTCCTGGTAACAAAATGGTTCACAGAAGCTGTTGTCTTGCATGTATTCTAGAAAGGTGGACCTCAACCTCCTTTCTGTAAGCGAACCACATCATTCTTGCATTCTTACCCCAACCGTGTGCTGTGTCCTGGTCCACATGCTGGTTGGATCTTGGCATACCAAGATGCTTCCTAGGAGATTGTTAGGTGTTAGAATTCTGTATCAACCCAAAAATGCATGAACAGTTACCATTGCTGTGCTGGGCTAATAGCAGCTAACTTGACATGAGCCAGAAGCACAATTAGGTCCAACAGAGCATCTGCCTAACCCAGAATCCTGTCTGCAGTGGTTCAGTAGCAGTCAACACTGTGGTCAGAGTTGTGGTTTTCCCAGGATAGGGCTTGTCCTTTGCCCTCCCAAGCGCTGGCCCTGTGATTGTCACAGGTGCGAGGTGAGAACCTTCTGTGATGGGGGGGGGGGCTACAGTGTGTGCCCCAAATAGACAGGGGTGCTTAGGCAGGAAGCAAGTATAGGAACAGGACAAGTGTCTGATGGTAATTGTCAGACTGCTCTCCTGTTCTTGGTGATTCAAGGAGTTCCTGAGTCAAAGGTGGTGTTGTCTTATATCTAATAATCCCCAGTACATTTTTTTTCCGCTGATTTTTGACTTCTGAATTAAGCCACGTCTTCAGTATCCTATGGCAAGGAGCTGTGTGCCAAAACTGTGTTGTGAAGGAATACCTGGTCTTTTCCCTAGCACCTGCCAATTTCACCTGATGCTCAGTAGCTATTACTGTGGAAGAGGCAGCAGACAAGTCACTTGACTAGTGTAATCCAGCCTTTAAAAAGAGAAGTTCCTAAACAAACTAACCTTTTGATAAGATAACCCATTATCTTGTAAGAGTCCCATCAGAATATTTGTTCAGTTGTGTTCTGGAGAATGTCTTCACCAAATGGCAGTAGTATGCAACTTTGAAATAGGATGTTATTTGGTGGTTTATAAGGAAATGGAGGCTTTTATTTTTTGAGAATCTAAAACTTTTGATGTTTCTGAGTAATAAAGATAGAAGCCTAAACTTAATGCTATACATGTTGTACATTCAATTACTATTTTTTTTCCTAGTGCTCAGAGAGTGAAAGTGTTCTTAACTCTTTTCTTCTACACTAGGAGGCAAGTGAAGCCTACTTGGTTGGCCTGTTTGAAGATACCAACCTGTGTGCTATCCATGCCAAACGTGTCACAATCATGCCAAAAGATATCCAGCTAGCACGCCGCATACGTGGAGAGCGTGCCTAAACTTCACCATGATGGGTTTGTCATTCTCGAAGCAAAATCTTCTTCCTGTTATTGGTAGTAATGAACGTTAGATATTTTTTCCATGGGGTTACAAGGTACCTAAGTATATGGTTGCAAATGGAAAAATAGGGGACAGAATTGGGTATTGGCAAGTTCTTTTCCATTTTCATTTGTGTGTGGATTTTTAATATAAATGAGGGGACATAAAACGTTAATGCGGTCAAAAAAAGTTTCGGTGAACAAGTTTCAACAATTCAACTTTATAAAAAAAAATTATAAATAAACCTGTCAAATTTTTCTGGACAATGCCAGCATTTGGATTTTTTTAAACAAGTAAATTTCTTATCAATGGCAACTAAATGGTGTTTGTAGCATTTTTATCATACAGTAGATTCCATCCATTCACTATACTTTTCTAACTGAGTTGTCCTACATGCAAGTACATGTTTTTAATGTTGTCTGTCTTCTGTGCTGTTCCTGTAAGTTTGCTATTAAAATACATTAAATGATGCCTGCTTTTAGTCTTGATTTTTAAATATTTCATGTGGGTTGTATTTGATTAAAAAATAATCAGCCTTCCTTTCTCTTTTTCTTTTCAATATGTGGCCAAAATACTTAGGGGAGATCTAGGAAACGTTGGGGATACTACCTTGGCTGAAGTAGTATATATGTGAGGGTTTTTTTAAGAGTCTAAAATTTCTGTCCGCTCTGTGTGAAAGTAAGTTTGGTGAGTATATTACTGGGTAGAGTCTGGAGCTGGACTGAGCTCTCTAAGCTACGGTCCCAAGAAAAAACAGTTTTTTTGCTGTTTAGATTCCTTTCTCACTCAACTTAGTGCTGAATTTGGAAGCGTTTCTGATTTTCATGTTCTGTTAGTATGGTATAAGTGGTGGGGTGTGGTGGTTTGGGTTTTTTTGGGTGTGCTTTGGGTGTGGTTTTTTTTTTTTTTGAAACCCTTTTGCACTTTGGTTTCTCAGTTTGTAGGTGTTCGCTTTTTGGTTGACTACCTTTGTTTCAGTCACACCCTCTAGCATGTTTGAGAGCTCAGTTCACATGTGATTAGTTTCTGTTTGTACACTCTAATCAAAAGACACTTTTCTACCATTTTTGTTAGTTACAATACTTCATAGAAGTAGTACTTAGACAGGAGCACACATTTGACACTTACTATTTTTTTTATACTCCTCCTCCCCCAATTGCTGATAAAAGTTCCTGTGAAGAAATTTACTGCTGAAATTATGTTCAATAAAAACTTGTTTTTTTCACCTGAAACTTGGTTAAGGATTCTGATGGACTAGTCTGGGAATGAGTTATGGGGTGTACTTTGTGATAGCTCTTCTGGATAATGAAGTGAGTTACAGAGAAGAAAATATGCAGGCAGTGAACAGATTTCACCTCTATGCTAAGACTGCTGCAGAGCTTATTTGCTGCTAACTTCTTTCAAGAGGTTCTGAGTGAGCTCTGAGCACATGAGTGAATTTGTCTCAAGATTTCCAAAGAGGATTAATAGAGATGTATTATCTGCTTTGGTATCTTGAACAGAGAGCCAAAAATTACAGAATAAATCACATTATTCATAACTTGCTCGGCTCTAGTAATGAATGCTGTCTGCCAGGGTTGTGTGGAGTAAAGTCTATTTAAATGGAGTAGCTTGTCACAGAGAAAACTAATGCTAGACAAAATGTGATCACATCCTTTTGATGCCAAGCACTTCGTAGCTATCAACTGAAAATTAAGGAAGACTTGTCTTGGAGCATCCAGAACAACAGAAATATAAAAGGTGAGCAGCTGAGACTTAACTGATTTAAGATGTCACTTCTGTCTACTTGATAACAACCCTGTTAAACTTACTATAAATGCATCTAAATATAATTAACTACTTATTTTGTCCCATACTTCAGAATTCTGTTTCATGCATCAGTCAACAATCCTGCAACCACCTACACAAAAAGGTAATTAGGCTAGGTGGTTTGGGGGTTTTGGTGGTTTTTTTTGTTGTTGTTGTTTAATAACCTGGAATTGAAATACTGATAAGGAACTTAGTTTCTTCTTTATTAGGTATATTAGAACACCAAATTTAGAGATTTTGGTACTCAAAATACTGAGTTCTTTCTCTTAAAAGAGAATGGGGTGAGGAATATCCCAGTTTAACTGACAATGCAGTTAAACTGCTCAAGGCAGGAGAATTCATAATGGAAGCTGAGGGGATCGGGAACCTACGCAGTTGACAACACTTAATTGTGCGATGCTACACCTGCAGCTTAGGGATAACCTTTGCCTCTTTGAAAGTATTGGTTATGACGGTTGTGGTCCTAGAGATGCCATGTCAATCCTGTCTATGTCTATATTGATACCAAGTGTTGTCTTGGTTTTATTGCAGAGAATCTTAGGGTATCACTTCTGCTCCTCATTTGTTTTTTTCCAAATATGATGGATTTTAATTCTTTAGACTTTTCCACTGTTTTGCTGAACAAATTATTTAATCTCTAGCTTTCTCACCCCCTGCCCTAAGTACACTTTCTTTTTGTCTTCACTGTGCAGCAGCATGAAAATAAGAACAATTAAATCATCAGCTTTCTTTAAGAACTGCTTTTTAAAAATTGCTGGAATAGTCAGGTGTCAGTCCAACTTTGGATGGATCTTCTAGTTGATGCTGTTAAATGTTAATGGAGGAAGGAGGGTGCAAAAGGTGACATTGTTTTTTTTTTTTATGCTGAGAGTTTAGTTATTTGGGGTTACATTTTCTCCAATGGATTTTAGAAGCTATCTGTCTAAATATTGTTGGCATAACTCATCCAGAGTTGACAGTTCACTTGTACCTGGGAATCTCTCAAAGACAGGCCCTGCAATACAGAAAGAGCAAACCAAAAAGGTGGGGTTTGATGTTAATACAAAAGCTGCAGAGGAGGAGGAACAAGACTGTCTACTGTTCCATCAATTTTTTTTCTTGTGTATTAGGATTCCTACAAAAACACTTTTTGGAAAGTGGCAGAGGGACAGGAGCATACAGGGACAGTGCTACATAGCACTGGAGATCTGTAGTTAGGGCACACATCGATTGTTAGAGAAGGTAGGATACAGCATGTTATTTAGAGTTAAGCTTTAAGCTGCAGATGTTGTGATGCTGGAGTTCCCTTCCTTTGGTCGCTTCAGGAATACTGGTTCCTGCTCCCTGGGGTGAAGAAGGGCGGTCAAAATAGTTCTGATCCAGTTACATGAAGTGGTGTGGTTTAAAAATAACTGAAGAACTGTGTTTTCATCAATGCAATTTCCCCATTTTGCATGTTGCCACATGTCCGTCATGCTGTTTGGAGAGAGCAGTAGCTGCTGGTGGCCCTGTTAGCTGCCTGCAGGTTTGGGCCTTGGCTAAAAAGAAAATCATCCTGTAGTCCAAAGACTGCAGACATTTGCCAAACAGGCATTGCAGCTTGTGATCTTATTCTCCTGGGCTACTTTCTCTGGAGCTGGCAGGTGGGGAAATGGGTGGTGGGGCAAGTTAGCTGACCTACAGGATGCCAGTCCACTAAAAAAACATTGCTCTTGGGTGTCTTCAGTGTTCTTTGGATAAAGCAAGGGGTGTTCCTCTCAGAACTGTATATGCCTGCTGGTTGGGTAAGATCATTTTTGAGGAAACTATCGACGAACAAATATTAATGGATTTAAAATAACTTAAGTGGTTGTTGGTTGGGTTTTGTTTGTTTTTTGCTTTGTTTTTTTTTTCTAGAGAAGCACACTTCTTCAGCCAGTTTTGTAAGCACTGTTTAAAGTCTTCCAAGATTCTTAGTATCTACAGTTGCTGTATGTAGAAGAAATTGTAATATTTAAAAATGTAAATTCCTATTAACTTACAGCATTTGGGAGTTACGGAGAAAGGGAATACCATCAGACTTGAATGTGGGCTAATTTAACAGAGACAGAAAATGAAATCTGCTTACGTCACACGTGCTGCATTCTCTGCAAAAAGAAATTACGGTTTACATGTGACAGAGATGTAATACTGATTTAAAGCATTCTCATTCTGTGGAAGAAGTGGCTTCAGGTTCTTCTTTCATATCTGAAAAAAAAAAAGTAGGCTGAACTTCAGTTCCTAAAATAGTTTACCTCTTTTTTTTTCCCCATAGCAATTCTGCTATTTCCTGGGCAATTCAGTTGCAGCTGAAATTTTGAATACTAGAAAGGAGTTGTGGTCATGTGGACATCCTCCTGGGGAGGAGTTTAACAGTATGGGGTGGAGGGATGGATGTGACGTGGCTCCTTGTTAGTGACAAACATATTCAAAGGTTGATCAGCTGTTTAAGGCACATTGTTGCATGTATGTCCACATTGCAATTTCTGAATTATTTTGTGAAGTCCTTTATGACATGTATGTGATAAACTGGTTTTTAGGTCTTTGCTTTAGATTGGCACGCTAACAGCATTTACTGGTTATTTTCTCAGGGTAAGTACAAAACCTTATTTTTTTCTTAAGTTGGATGCTTTGTATTAGCAACACAAAAAGCAAGCTTGCCTACCAGAGCCAAAAATTAATGTTCTGGGAAATTATTTCAGACACAAGATCAGTTTCAAGCTTTTGTTTATAAAAGTAACTAATAGCAGTAGCTATTAGGTGATGCCACTGTCCAGGGACCAGATTCATTAATGCCTGCTCTATGACAGGTTGTAGCACCTGCTTGAAATTGGTAATGCCGTCTTGTTCAGGAAGGAGAGTAAGTGCAACTATTTCTGTTAAAATAATTGCTCACTAACAGTCTCTTACAGTGGTGAATTTTTTGGGATGCATTTTGTAATTTGGGGTTACTGTCCCAGGACATGCGTTCTTGCCCTCTGACTTTCATGGCGTTTTGTGACCACTTAATGATTTGAATCCACTCTGGTGTGACTGAAACCAGTGTGTCTCTCACACGTACTTCCTGTGCCACCATTTTTGGTTGATTAGCCAAATAATTTGACTTGGCACATCTGCTTGATCTGAAGCGGTAGAGCAGGCAGGAGAGTAGGACTATCCATTTCCCTAGTAGTAGTATACAGTTCAGGTTCAGTTTCACAATATGCTTAATCCGGACTTGTGACTGTGCTACCATTCTGATCCCAGCTTTCCCTGCCATGCTTGCCTATCTTGACACAGTTTATCTTCCGCAGCTTAATTTTAAATGCAGTGTTTAGTGAAGTACAGGTAGTGTTCAGATCACAGATGTTGATTGCATTGTTTACTGCAATTTTGTTTCTTCTTATATATAACAAACACACATGCAACTTTTCTTGGTCTTCATAATGAGTAAGGAGTTAAAAACACTTCACATAACTTGGCTTCAAAGGCTTGAATTCAGAGGAGGAATTCTAGTGTCAGGAAAGTTTTGTTCTGTTCTGGTTTGGTTTGGTTTTTTATTATTCTGGTCCAGATCACCCTTGTTGATATTGGGGAGCTGTTTGCTCAGCTTTTACTTGTGTGTTATTCCCGTCACCATGTGTAATGAGTCATCCTCGGTGCTGAGATTTTTCTGCACCAAGTGGATGTTGCAGACTTGTTAGTGGCAGGTTTGCCTACAAACAGACAAGTATTTTGCTGAACAAAAAGCCACTGTTTCAATATATTATTATTTTTTTTAATCTGAGGAGGCTTTGTTGTCTTCTGACCTGGATAACAGGATGTCAAAAAAACTAGCTCAGTGTGTGAAAAACACTACATCTATCAATAGTAGAATTAAAAAGGGACAGTTACTACTGCATAGGCTGACCTGCTTAATGTAAGCTGCTGAATTTCATCCGATGGTACCTAATCCAGTTCATATTGTCTTTTTGCATTTAAAACGTGTGATGCTTAGCCGTGCATGTAGCAGAGGCGAAAGACTTGCTATAAAAGACAGTGTGTGCACCAAAAACTTCTCTAGGGAATGCAAAGGGACTGTCTGGTTTCTGTTTGGGAGACCTACTGTCACATAGTTGATTAAAGCAAGAAATTGCTCTCAAAACTCCCCTGCAAACTGTAAGAATTTATTACTTTTTACATGTGTTTTGGAAGGGTGTCTCAGCATAGCATGAGCCCTCTTTTGAGGGCTGTATTTCAAGCAGTGATTGCCTGGTTGGGGAAGCAAACCCCCTCCGTTGCCTGGTCTGGTGTTGGGACAACTATTACTCAAAATGCATCATCCCTCCCCTGCTACCCGCATGAGAATAAAGTTGGGCCAGGAGACTTCTGGTGTATGGCCAAGTATCTACTCCCGATGAGACAAGTTGGTGATATTTCAGGGGCTACAAATGGAGAAGTAGGATTGAGGAGGGACACGCAGGTAAGGACATGTCTTTTTCTTCTCTTGCCCGTAAGGACATGTCTTTTTCTTCTCTTGCCCTTGCAGCTGACTCTTGCTTCTCACTGGACAGAAGTTGTGACCTATTTCAGAGGGACTTTCTGCATAGAAAATTGGTTTCTGGGTGTTGTCACAGAGGCAGCTGTTATATCTGGCTTTTTTTTTTTCTGATCCCTTCCCATCTTCCTGGCCCATGCATGGGGATTTTAATAAAATGTAAAATAATAATAGTGAAATAAAAATCACAAAACAAAACCCCAAAACAACAAATCTGATGCTTGTGGGAGATAAGTAGCACCTTTTCTTTATCCAAGAATTTCCTGTGTGTGCCTGACAGTGATGGAATACTTCTGAATAAATGGGGAAAGATGGCCCGAATTGTAACTGTAAGCGTGACAGGCATTTTGGTTGCCTCCTGCCTGTCATCTGTGGGAATATTACCTGTTACATCATCACAACTAAATAAATATACAAGAAATGATTTATTTAAAGTGAAGAGCATTGTCTAATTGTGAGGAAATGGCTGCAAAATGCTGAGGCTTAGGAATGCTCTCGGTTGCAGTGTGCCTAGACAGAAGTTTTCTGGGGTTTTTTTTGGTTTTTTTTTGCCTTGATGGTGTTGCTTGCTGTCCCTTTGCAGCAGTAACACTGAACATGCAGACGCTTGGATAAAATCCCACAAAAGATGAGGTTGGGGTCAAAGGCAGGTGTGGCGTGTGCTCTCCAAGTCACTCTTGAGTAGGAAATAAGCCTAGATTTCTGTCCATCTCTCTTGATAACACATTTATAGGCTTATACGTGTGCACACGTATTCTCTGCTGCATTGTCCCCTGCCAACAGCATCCCCCTCATCTCATGTAGGCACGCCATTACGCACAGCAGGATCCCTAACAGCAGGGGTGCTTTTATGTTTAAGAAAAAAAAAGAAAAAAAGCCTAAAAAAGAGACAGCACACCGCCCCAGATGCATTCCTACGGCTCTGGAAACCACTTGTGTCTGCTGCCGGTGTTGGGACTGTGTGTTCTTGTCCCCCTACGGTAAGAGCCTGTCCTCACCTCCTCATTGCGTGATGTTTGCGTTTATGTGGATGCTGTTTCATGGAAGTGTCCCAAATAAAATCCAGTTGGAAAACATCTATTGCATATACATCCCGCAGTGACTGCGAGCTAATTCCATACGCCCCAGTGATAAACGTTAACCCTTGGGTTTGCCCCCGCCACCCTTTGCTCATGAATAATTGGGCTAGCTGATCCACTCTCCTGCCAACCTGGATTTGTGAGGGATTTTGCAAGTTCAACTGCTTTTGAGTTTTCTTTAGTGTCTGTTGAAGTTGGTGAGGAGTGTAATTATTTCTTCTGCCTTTACGTTGTGGACTGCTTTGAGGAGAGGACAGGCTGAGACAACACAGCAGTCACCAGGTGAGAGATGCTCTGTTCTTTCCCCTGTACTGGAGGAGGAGGAGGAAGGCTGAAGAAATGATATTTACAGTCCTGCTCAGGCCTCCTGTCTTAGTGCATCACTGCCTGGCAGCTGATAGCCTGTCGAGCAGCCTGTGGGTGGGAAGGCTGCCAGGTGGACACATGGGCATGGATGCTGGCTGTGAGGAACGTGAGCAGGAATTGTGGATGGCAGGATGGGCATCCCAGCTGGGCGCATCCCCAGGACCGGTTGCTGCTGAGGAGCTGCGTGTCCCTACATCTAAAGGCTGGAGTGACTTCAAACGATCTCCGTGCCTGCTAATTTGAGGCATGGGAGAGTTGCCAGGCTGAGGCATGCGTAGCCCTGAGACCTCGGGCTTCGGCTTAGCCACGGAGCCGGTAGGGAGTTGGCAGCAGCGACGCAAGCTTCCCTGTGCTGGCTTGCCGACGTGTTTGCCTGGAGGGGCTGTCTCCATGGGTGAGTGGATGATGGCTTTTTCTTTGTGCCTCCTTCCATCTGCACCCCACTGAGGCTGAGGGCATGGGCCAGAGAAGATGCGCAGAGGAAGGGGGACCTCTACAGCAGGTCCTGGGTGTGTGGGCAGGCGTACAGAGCGCAGGGGCTGCCGGGCTGATGCCAGCACTTCTCTCCCGGGAGGACAGGGTGAAAGCTGGGACTTCACCAGCCAGACATGAGCAACGGGGGAAGTCCAGGGTGTTGGTTTGAGGGATACTGCCGGTTGTGTCAGCAGGGCTTTGGTGCGCTCTGAGCTGCGGTTACCTGTGGTAACTCTCGTAGTGTGGCTGAACTGACACCAGGAGTTGTGCCTTGCTGCTGACTTGACCTGGGACTGGGCTGGGTGAGGAGCTCAGGTGTTTCCCAAGATGTATAGCACCAAACAAGGAAACACATTATGTGATGTGTGGACCTGCAGTAGTTGTTGTTGGCTCCCTCCAGCCCGATTCTTCAGGCCTACACGTGCAAAAAATGAGCAAAAGGATTTTTCTTTGCCTGAGTTGTTGAGGAAGAGGAACTTATTTTCTTTCAGCAAATTGGGGGTAGGGTTTTTTTGGTGGTGCCAGCCCCCCTCCCCGTGACAAAGGTGCGTCCTTCCACCCTTCCATTCCCTGGTACACAAAATGCTTTAAATTGATGGGTACTTGCCCTTGTTTCGAAGTTACGGAGCCGGCTCTTTGATATAACCGCCAGCTCTGCTGTGCAGCTCAGACATAGTGAAGTTAAGAGATGTTTTCTGTCTGGTGTCAGCTTGAAGCCTCGCAGACACTGAATCCCTCTAGAGGAGGGCACATCTGTTCAGGAATCTGATCTCATTTCCGCCTTATACATTCTCCAGCTAAATGGACCATTTGCTTTCATGAAAGTAATTGCTTCGAATGCTGCGGAAAAATGAAGCCAAACCCACAGACAGTATCTAACCTTGCTAGTGTTTATTCAAAAAATTAATAAAATAAACACTAACAGAGTAGCATTCAAGTTCACAACAGCACAGTAATCTATTTTTAAGCAATCGTGGCTATTGCTAGCAGAGCACACCACACAGCAGCTGCTATCCATAATGTAAAAAATCTGGCTACGGGCGCAGATAGTGGTTGTAGTGCACCCACGAGCATCGTGGAGCCGGGGTGTAACAGCACCATAGCAACACATCTGTTCCCTGCCACGCTGATGAGGGGATGCTCTGGTTCCACTGCCTGCTGCTGCCAGCACCGAATCCGTCCCCCTGGTCTCAGTTACCTGAGGTCCTGTAAAATCCAATGCTAATACCGGGGGGGCTGTTGACCTTGGCACCTCGTTCCTGAAGCTGCTCTGACCTTCCTCCTGCCCGGCTGTTGTGCAGGCAGGGACGCGCGCTCCCGGCATGGAGAGCAGTGAGCTTGTGTCCCCAAATACGGGTCACTCAAACTCTGTGTCCATGTGCCTTTTGTGCTCTTTCTACAAATAAGAAAGGCATCATCAATCACATCCTTGCTATAAAGCTTCTTCCTTTCCCCACCGCATCACCTGGTCCCTCTCTGCCACAACCATAGCCTTCCCGCTCCCTACCTGCTGTAAGACAGAAATGCCGCTGCACACCCTGTCTGAAAGGAGCAGCAGGAACATCTTTCCTCCTGCACTAACTCCCTCGCCTCTCTGTCTTGTCACCGCATCCACCCAGTTCCTGGCCTTTCGGGCGGCAGGGAAGAGAGGCCTTATTTCTGCAGGTACCAAGGCTGCTGCAGCAACTTGCCTGGCTAAGGCCATGTCCTCTAAAGCTGGCAGCATCCTTCCATCGTCCTACTCAATTCCCCTCACCTTCTGACTTTGGCGGGAGGTTGGGCAGATGCTTTTTTATATGTTTAAATAATATTATGTATATTTAGATAAATGATAAAATATATAAAATACATAGAAATTAATGCTACTATTAATAAATAAAAATAATTAACAATAAGTATAAATAGTATTATATATTTAGATAAATAATAATATATAAAAAGCATTTTCCCAACCTCATAAGCTTAAATAATAGCTTTTATTTATATATATAATATCTATGATTTCATATGTAAAAATAATTTGATATTATTATACTTATTAAAAACATATGCTTAAATAATATATATCTAAAACCAATATATTATTATTTAAGCATCTGCCCAACCTCATACCAAATTCAGAAGGTGAGGGGGTAATTGAGTACATGATGCAAGGGTGCTGCTAGCTAGCTTTATATATGTATATTTATTTATTTAATCATTCCCCCCTCCCCGCCCCTGGAGGGATTGTAAGGGTAGGTCTCCCTTAGGTTTACTTGTTAATGTTGCCTTTTCTTTTTTCTTTTTTATAAAGGAGCAGAAGCTAAGTGGATTCTTCAGAAAGAAGAATCATTTTTACAGACGTACAGCTATTAAAATGGCACTAACAAAACCGTGGAGCTCACGGCTCTTACCCAGGCCGCAGCCACCAGGGGCCAGCCCAGGCACTTTCTTTAGGGGGTGTGACATGCTGCAACACAGAGAACTGTGATTTTTCTCCCTCCCCTGCATGGACCTGCTCTCTCCTGCCCTCTCCTCACCTTCTCCGGGAGCTGACTTTGCAGTTTTGAGGCAGATGCAACACAGGTCTAATGATGACCTCTTTCTTGGATATCTCTCATTAGACCCTAGAAGGCTCGTTTCGTTTCCCTAACGCCTGACATCCTATTAAGATTCCAGCATGTGCTCTGCAGAGCGGCTCAGAGTCAAGGTGTGTGCCTCGGGTTCCAGCCTGCAGAGATGGTGTGCAAGGGAGGTGGGGAATGGGGTACTGTAAAGCTGGTGACAGAGCAAGCGTCCAGTTTCAGCAGGCTCCTGGGTTGATTTGGTGTCACACGAAGATGCAGTTCCTCCTCATGCCAGCAAAGGTTTTGCTGGGTGGTTGTGTTTTTTACTGCCAGAAGGATAAAGGTGGCTCCAGTTGGAGACCAGGAGAACTACCTGCAGTTTCCTCTTCCAGCTTGAGGAATATGCATATCCATGCCCAAGCTGGAGCTTATGTGAGTAGATGACATTTCTCCCTCTGACTCCACGCCCAATACACGTGAGGGGAAGGCAGTGCTGTTAGTTTAAACTGTTAAACCTGCGCAAGGGGTCTTTGTCATGTGAAAAATGGTAAAAATTGGTAGGAAAAGTGTTTTAGTTCTGGGCTTCCAGAAAAGTACAACACCAAGCTAAAATGACCTTTTCAATACTTGACCAGTGGAAGAGCCTTGTCCCCAGCCAGCCTGGCTAAGGTGGTACCAATAAAACCTAGAGGTGACCCTCAATGTAAGATGCATGTGCTGGCTGCGAGGTCCAGCTGAACCTGGTCCTGCCCCTGTTCCTGCCTTGCTGAGATCATGTCTGCAGTCAGCTTTGCCCCAGGGCTCCAGTGTCGCAGAAAATAGTCCCCTTACCGCCCTCAGCACCCACTCTGGCACCTTCTTGCAGCTGGGTGATGGCTGCTCCTGCGAGCTGACCAAGGGAACTGCCTGTGGAGGTCTCACACCTGCAACAACTGCAGGTAAGCAAGGAAAGCCCACCGGCAGCTTGCATGGCATCCAAACAGCACCTACTGGGTACTGGGAAATAGCATGGGAGGGACAGTGCGGACCATGTTTGTGATTCCCAAGCTCTGAAATTGTTTTACACCGGTGTTTCTCCACTCATCTTTCTTTATACCTCTCTCCCCACCACATCCATACTCCTCTTCTTCCCGAGAATAGCTTAGGCAGGTTCTGCCAGGAGGGAGAAATATTGGACACCGTCCAGAGCTTGGTTTTAAGCAAGGTAAACAGGGAGCAGACAAGGTCCACAGTAAGCAGTTTGGCAGCACATAGAACTGCCTTTATTTAGCACCATGGTGCTACTGTCATCCTCAGGATGTGACCTGGCACTAGTTGCTTCTTCAGTTTGTTTAATTATGGTATGTTGGTCCCAAGATGCTGCTGCTTTTATACCAGTAATGTGACGATTCATATAGTTGCTACATCCCATGGGAGCTGCTGGACCAAGCTGCCAAATCTCAGCTCGTGAGTAAAACTTAGTAAGATGCTGAGCTATAGATTTGGGGTGGAGGCAGCCAAAATACTCATGAGACCCCACCTGAAGCACCGTGTCCAGCTCTGGGCCCCCAACATAAGACGGACATGGACCTGTTGGAGTGAGCCCAGAGGAGGGCCATGAGGATGATCAGAGGGCTGGAGCACCTCTCCTGTGAGGACAGGCTGAGAGAGTTGGGGTTGTTCAGCTTGGAGAAGAGAAGGCTCCAGGGAGACCTTATTGCAGCCTTCCAGTACCTAAAGGGGGTCTACAGAAAAGATGGGGAGGGACTTTTCATCACGGAATGTAGCCATGAGACAAGTGGTAATGGTTTTAAATTGAAAGAGGGTAGATTTAGATTAAATATTCAGAAGAAATTCTTTGCTGTCAGGGTGGTGAGACACTGGCACAGGTTGCCCAGGGAAGTTGTTGAGGCCCCATCCCTGGAGGTGTTCAAGGCCAGGCTGGACGTGGCCTTGGGCAACCTGGTCTAGTGGGAGGTGTCCCTGCCCATGGCAGGGGGGTTGGAACTGCGTGATCTTTAAGATCCCTTCCAACCTAAACCATTCTGTGATTCTAGAAGCCTCTACCTGTCAGTACTTATACAATGTCGCAGTTGTGACTAGTGCCTCACAGGTTGGAGAAGGGAGTGTTGGAAGCATTTCTGTAACACATAAACTCAGAACCAAGTACAACAAACCACAGGGTGGAGCAGATGTGTGGCGGAGATGCAAACAAGCAGAAGATGAGGACCAGGGAAGAGCTGCCCTGAGATGCGGTGAGCAGTGGGGAGACAGACACCTGAACTTGGTCTGTGAGCCCAGCAGCAGGGTTTCCCTTCCCAGTCTTGCCCTGAGAATGACTTCTTTGTCAACAGCTTTGGGCAAGTTACCTCACTTCTGGATTTCCTTTCCCTCTCCTAAAAACAAGGTTGCTGCTTTTGTGCCTTTGCAGTGGCTCTGGGAGGACTGGTACTGTTTGTAATGTGCTCCAAAGAGCCACCAACCACCATGTGAAACTTATCCTGGAGACAAGGGGTTTAGCCCCCAAAACACATCATCTTCCTATTACAGATCCTGTGAAAGCTGGAAAGGATGTTCTGCTGTTTGCAGAGCAGGAATTCAGGTGGGACTGTAGGGGAGGTCTCTCCTGGGCAGCTCAGAGAGAACTCTCTTGCTGATGGAAATCTGCTTTCTGCAACGTTGCTGAACCCCCCACTGCTTTAAATGCTAGTCTAGATGTTAACAGTGAAATTATTACATTCCTGAACAGATTCAAACAGTGGAAAATACACCCACCTTATTTAACGGCAGCTAAATAAGCATATTTTATCTAATAAAGCGCCATAATGCTCTTTTGGCATGAGACCTGTCCTTGGTCTCACAGGAACCAACCCGTGTTGGTTCCTGTGTCTCTGTTGAGTAAAGGGCTGCGTGGTGCTGATGTCAGCAGCTGAAATGTTTGTGTTTTTTTTTTTAATGAGGAACCAACATCTCTGGCTGAGGATGTTGGCTCCACTTTGTGACTGCAATCAGCCAGCGACGGGTGAAGATTATGACATTAAAATATATTTTTTAACTACAGTTAATTGATTCTCATGGGAAATTAGCATGCAATGGGCCGTTTACTCTCTATTTATCACTACACTTTGCTAAATGAACTCAGCACTGCTGTCTGCTACTTTATCTCCGCTGCGAAAGGAGAATCTCCCCGTACCTCAGTGATGCTGGGCTTTGATTTTGGAAGACAGAGGCTAACCCCAGCTGGGGCAGGCAGCAGCCACCCGGCTCTGCGGATGCCACTGGAGGACAAACGCTGCCGGATGGTTCCAGTTGTTCCGCGGATGCTGTGCCGTACCCCTGCGTCCCCATATTTCTTACTGCTGCTTTCCTTTTCCTGCCCCACTGCGGCTCCGTCTGGGAAGGCAGAGCCACGTGCGTGTCTCCAGGCTATACATCAAAACCAGGCTTTCCGCGACCGTGGCTCTGCAATAAACAAGGAGGAGAGCATGTCCCTGCTTGACTGGTACGTTAAGCAGATGTTCAGTATCTAGACCTCATTTCAGGCGGGCAGAAAAGAAAAGGAAGGAGAAGAGGATGATTTTCTCTCCTCCCTAACAGCCAATGATGCCCTTGCAAACCTCCTGCGTTTGCGACGCCAGCCTGCAAATTCGGCGTTAACAGCTGTTCTTGAGCTGCTGGCTGGATCGCAGGGATGCTGCCTCCCAGGATATTTGAGCGTGTGTGGAGCTGGCTCCAGCTGCAGAGATGGAAAGGGCTAAAAGGATGCTTTAGAGCCACTGAAGAAATGCTGAAAGAATAGGCTGGAAGCTTGGGGGTTATCGGGCTGTGTCACATCTGAGCTGACCGCTTTAACTCTCCTTCGAGCTGGTATCCTTTATATTTATTTCTTACAGGAGCAGCTCAATTTTTCATAACTTCCCCGTGTGAAAGGCTTGTTATTATCTGCTGTTATTATTCTCCAAGGTTACACAGCATCTCTCTGTGGTAGAAATGCAGCCCTAAGAACGAGCTGAGCCATCTTTGCTCTTGGTCCCGTTTTCACATCCATCCGGACACCTTTGCCCTCACGCGCAGGCAGCAGCAGTGGGGAAATCTCCCATTGACAGAGGGATTTAACAAGTGTTACTAATGTAACAGGGGTTTCTAGGTACAAAGCAAGAGCTAATTAATGTGTAAACGTGCTCTAATTACTTGGGGAGTCTATAAATACCACTCTAGCCAGACTGGACACAGTTAAGATGTGGTTTTCTCCATTTCATCTGAGGGGTGAGGAGTAGAGGGGGAGGTTCTCAGCCCTGTGGTCCAGCTAAGAGGTCAGCCTTGCTGGGTTAATCTCCCCCTTCCCGCCTTCATCTATGCAAACAGTTGTTAAAATAACCCCTCATGTTCCTATTTAAGGAGCTTTAACTGCACAAATGACTTCTATGCAGGTACAAGAAAGGCAGCAGTCAAAGTTATAGCCGATAGCTATTTGGAGAGCAGAGCATCCATGCGGCAGGCTGAGAAATCGGAGTTTTTCATGGAAGAAAATGGAAGGGCAGTGGTGCCCTTTTCAAGCTGTTCCAGAATAAATCCATCGCTGAGCAGAACCACTTTAATCTGCGTGCCTCATAAGGAAAAATTTCCTGCCATCAGCAGCACAGTGGTCACCACAGTGGGATGCTCGGAGCAAAAACCATCTCAAGGCTGCACCAAGCAAAGAGTCTGTGTTTCACAGGATGCCATGGGAGTGACAGTCACCAGGCTGGTTTACTCCACTTGGCCGCTGAAAAAATCAAAGAGCATCAGTCATGGTGACAATGGTGGAAGCTGTTTTGGGTAAATGCCTCAACTTCCCATCATATTAAAAGGTTTGTCCTGTACTAAGGTTTTTCCTTAGTCCTATGTCCCCGCGGAAGAGTGCCACTGGATCCAGTCAATGAGGCTATGCAGCTTCTCAGGGCTTAAGGGACTGAATTTGGACTTCATCAAAGGAGGCAACGGCTTGCTCAGCTTCAATTTGTTCCCTAATCTCTGCGTTTCAGAAAAGAATAAACATTTTACAAATTGAGGAAAAAAGAAAAGAAAAAACCCCAAACCCTCTTTGATTGATTACTTTGCTAAAGTAATTGAAAATTGCTCCTGCCCCTTATGCATCTATTCTGGGAGCAGTGATACCGAGGAATTTAGTGAGGAATTGAGGTCAGCTATTCGGTGTGCATGGGGGTATTTTGGGCAATTTTCTGTTCTTTTAGCAATAAGACAGAAAGAATTGGGGGTAAAGGACTCATCTGGGAGGAAAGCTGCCTGGGGCACAGAGTCAGGTAATAGGGTGCCTGCGTGCAGGAAAAAAAGTAATTTAATGGACCGCAGGGCTCCATTTCCAAAAGTGCAGAATAACTCGAGCCCGGGAGGAGGTTTTCACGAGAGCTCGCCCCTTGGGCAGTGCTCCTGAGGGCAGTGGCCGCCCCACATCCACGAGGCTGGGCTCCAGCCGCCGTGATGCCAGGCACCGTGCGATGGCAAAGGCCATGGCAGCTTTACCAGAGCACCCAGCGCTGATCGCTCGCCCAAAGAAACTGGCAACTGGGGCTGAAAAGGAGGAGGTGAAGGGAGGGGGAGGTGATTTTGGGTAGCAGGGGAGAAACCAAGGGTGTTTGCTCAGCAGATGTGCTGAGGCTGCCCAGCACCGTGAAAACTGGATCCCTTCCTTCCTCCGAGCCGGTCTCATCAAATGAAAACGAGAGGCCAGAGGCTGAGGTTTATGGCTGGTACAAATCTGAAACAAATAAAAGGAAAGAATATTTGGCTTGCCTGAGCGCGGCAGGGAGAGTGCCAAGTCTTTTGTGGGGGAGCACGGCTGAGGTGTCGCTGCGCCCTGGGTCGGGGGTGGCAGGTCCTGGCGGGCAGGGACCGATGGCAGCTGCAAGGGACGGGCCAGGAATCACAGGTAACAGNATAGACTATTTAGCTCAGTGAGACAGGGTTGGGAAAGGAAAGCTGGGTGTCACCCCAGGGGTCTGCGGTCCCTTTTAGGAACCTCCAGTTGCACTGTGCTACTTTTATCTCCTGCCTCCCCAGCTCCTTCCCCATCCCACCTCCCTCCTGCGGCAGAAGTTGGCTATATAAAAGGACAGGATTTTGGAGACGAAATGAAAATGGTCTTTAATTTTCTTCCATCTGTATTTGCTCACTCAGTTCTCTTTCTGACTTCCTAAGTCAGAATTTAGCACCTGGCACCTCTCCCTCCCAACCCCCCCTAATTTCCCTGCCCTGTGATTTGGGTTTTCCCTGGGCATTTTCCTAGCCCTTAGCCTGTGAAATTTCCTGCTATGGGCATCACTTGAATTTACATGCATGATGCAAAGGCTGACAAGGGGAGATGAGAAGCTTGGCAGCCATGCCAGGGAGATATTGTTTGTACAAAACTTCCAGAAATGACTGCAGAGCGCTGAGCTGGACAACAGGGATGGATGGCTCTGCAGCCTGATCCGACCACGCTGGGCCAGATTTCGGGTGGAAACAGGCTGGGGAAAAGCATCTCTCCTTGGGCAAGTTGCTAAAGGAGCAGCAGAAACTTTTGTGCAAGCTGAGCCAGACAGAAAGAAGCATTGTCGTGTCTATTTTAGGATTTTGTGCTGCTGCTTCCCACCATCCCATCCAAATACATCCCTTTAATGGATGTCGCTCGAGAGGAAGCACATACATTCTCCTGTGAGAGGGTGCCTGTGCCCGTAAGCCTGTTTTCCCAACACTATAAATTGCTCCTATAAAAGATGTTACCTTGCCCTGCCTCTCCTTAATAACTCGCTGTTGTGGCTATAACAACCCTTTGCCGATGTCATATTTTTCACTTCTTTTTTCCTCCTGGGTACTGAACAGCTCTCAGCAAAACCAGGCAGTTCAGCACCCCAACATCCCAGCATCCCAGCATCCCAGCCCCGGCGGCAGCCCCTGGGTAGGGCAGGAATGGCTGGGCACATGGTTGTGAACAGAGGGGTCTGGTGAGGATGCTTTGGCAGAAGGTGGGATGCTGGGCACAGAGGGGAGGGCAGCGGCAATGGGGCCGCACGAGACTTTGGGAGATGGGTGGGGGTGGCTCAGGTGCATACCGTGAGGTCCTGGGCAGCCCTCCTGGGACCCGGCTCTGGAGTTATGTGTGTAAACTCACCACTTTTTCAGACTCACCCTCCCGGGCTGATAGCACTGTCACCACGTCACAGTGCCCTGTGGGGAGCCCAGCCCTGAGACAGGAGCTGGAGGAGTGGAGGCTACGGGCTCGTCCTTGGGGACACAGCATTCCTTGTGTGCGAGGAGCATCATCAAAAGCAGTAAGTGCCTGCCTGGTGGATGAGATTGTCCTGTGCCAAACAACGTGAATCTTGGAGCAAGACGGAGCAGTGAGGGTGCTTGGCTGATGCTGGGGCAGGCCATCTCCTTCCCGTCCCAGCCCCAGCACACCCTTGGCACAGTGCCGGGGACCGTGGAGAACATCAGAGACCTTACTGATGGCCCTTGCAACTTGGAAGGGGAGTGGAAAGGGAGACTTTCAGTTTTATTTAAAAACAGTAAATGCCTGACTCCCCCCTCAAGTGACCAAGCGAGGAAATGCTCATCTGCACCCAGTTCCCCCCCACCCAGCACCACTGGGACTGGTAGCAAAATTAGGTCCTCTCTGCATGTCAGGCATCCAAGTTGTGGCACCTGCTGGGTCTTCATGTAACCATTACCTGGGGCTGCTCCTCTTCCTCGCATGCACGGGGAATGTAGCAGAGCAAATCACATATGAAAGTTCACATTTCTGGATTTCTTTTCCCCGAGGACCTCATAGCCCTTTCACTGAACACTAAAGATGGGTCCTGTGCTCCTTTGAAAATAAATGTATTCCTTGGGTGTGCAGTGTGTAAGCAGAGTGCAACGTGGTTGCTGAAAATCTGTACAAACCCAACATCAGGGCATTACATATTACAATAATGAAGGTTTAAAATAAACTGTTAGAGGTTACTCTTACAGGTGAGACTTCGCGGCATCCTTTGGGCACTGGGTAAAGCCTTCAGTCGTGGTTCGCCTCTTGTCTCACTCATATACGTGTCCGGGTGCCTTAGGGGTAATGGGGGGAGGGGGGGCTATATGCTAGAGAGGATTCATACATCGGGGGTCAATCGTATCTTTACACTTGGAAAGGAGACTTAAACATGCTGATCCACTTTGCCGTTCATTGCATAAAGGGGAACATTTAAAAGGCAACAAATCTTGTCAGCTCACAGTCGGCACATCTTGGCCAACAGGTTGAGCAAAACCAAGCAGCTGAAGTCTTGTGCCTCACTTGAGCCTAGATATTTTACAGAAGATCCCACCCCCTTGCCATACGCTCGTTCCCTCTCAGCTAAGCTGTGACCCTCCCGCTGCAACGCTGCAGTAAGTCACCCCCCAGAGTAGCCCCCTTACTTCGTGCTATTACAGTAAAGCACGGCCAAGTGTTTGCATGACGACAGCTTTAATGAGCTAGTTTTCTGACGACGCGCATGATCTTGTCATCTTCCTGACAAATTAATGCTTCTGAAAAAACCCTTTTTAACTAACTAAAACGTTAACCATTATTGCCCTAGGACTTACTAATATTTTGGTGTACAGTACTGACACTGGGAAAATGCCAGGAAGTTGTAGGTATTAACGTTTCTTTGCCTGTCAGGATATTTAAGTCTTAGGTGTGGGACGTGGGTGATTTAAATAATTCCCACAGATTCATCAGCTTCCCTTGTCACATGTATGGGGACAGGAGAAATCACACATACGAGGATGCTTAACAAATGAGCTGTCTAAAGAAGTGCTTTTGTCTACAGGCATTAACCATCTACTGTCAAACAGGTCAGTGGGAAAAAAAAGGCATAATTGCATGTCAAAGTTTCGTACTGTGTCCTGCCGACTTTGACGAGGGCAGCTGGTCTCAACCCATAAGTAGCCCACCTCTCGGTGTCCCTTCTGGAGCAAAGGGGGGATGTTGGAATGAGGGTCCCCATGGGCTCAGAGGGGATGGATGGCATTGGTGGTGGCTGACTCCTCACCAGGCTGTTGGGAGGCGTCTTGCTGCTGGGGGTGGGATGTAGACATGGGTCTTGAAGACCTTGGTCCACCTGTTTTCTAGGTTGTAGTGTGTATGTGTTTGTCATCCCCATATGCAGAGCTCTTGAGACAGCAGGTGGAATTTTTACTGTGGATGTGGGCTGTGAGTTTCCACCTATTTCCCTGTGCTTTAATTTATTTCCCTGGAGGTTGTCTGGGGCCCCGGCCCTGCTCAGCCTGGGCTGGGCATCTCTCCCACAGTGCTTCCTGGCTCCCCACGTGCGGGAAGTGGTTTTGGGAGATGTTGTGGAAATTCTTTGTCTCCGCTTCCTATTTCTTTTCCTGCTTGTCGTCCCCCTCCCCCCCCTGCCCCGGTGCCGGCTTGGACAGCCCTGTGCTCCTTGTTGTGGTCCATATCTGGTCATTTATTCTTTATAAAAGCAGAAAGGGATGTTTTTTCAATAGCTGGGGTTAACCTGGGTCATACCCCGTGCGCTCAGGTATGCCCAGGCACTGGTGCGGCTGTGCCTGGTGGAGCACGGTGGGTTTTGGCCAGGCTGCTCCATCTTTCCCGGAGACCAGGGTGGCCCTTGTTCTGCAAAATGTCCTTCCCTTCGGGTGGCAGGGGCGGGTGGTGCGAGGTGGTTTTGGGTGCAGGCTGAGGGCCTGACTCCTTCTTCTACATGGCTAAATGGCTTTATTCCCACAAATAGCAGGAGGCGGCATGCTGCCAGCGCTGCCAGAATCCTGTCCGTTTCTGACAGCATTGTGGCTTTTCCTCTGGTTTCCTTTGTTTGGAATGAAACAGTCAATTATTAAAAAAAAAAGAAATAAAATAACTTTCTGGATTTGTGGGTGCTCTCTAGAAATACCCCCAAATGCCCAGGTACGTGTGGCGAGTCTGGCACCACAAAGAAAAGGCCGTGGCCAATGTTTTCCCACCGTGACCTATTTTTGGCAGCGGCCTGCCCTGCTCAACCTGATTTGCATGATAAGCCCTATGTCTTCATGAGCCAAAAAAATAAAAAGCCTTGAAAACTGGGATCTCTCAGTGTCTCAAACAAACCTTTAAAACCACTGGGCACTTCTGTGGCTGTTGACTTGTTCATCCTGGGCACAGGTCTCTGCACGTCCTCCCCCAAGGGAAGATGTTCACCCAGCAGCCCCAGGAGGACCCATCTTCCCCCTACCCCAGAGCTTAGGCTGCTCCCGGTGTCCTTCTCTTGCTGTAAAAAGAAACGAAAGTTCAGCCTCGACAATATGGTTTTAGGGTCGAGATTTTTTTTTTAAACGTAAAACTCCTGGGGAAATGTGAGGTTTGTTTCCATGAGCTGCAGCGCCAGCGCTGCTGGGAGGGCAGCAGCTTCCCGAGATTGTTCAATAGTCACTTAAGCAGGGTAACGGCAAGTTCCCCTGCTGGTCAGGCAGCCTTTAAAGAAAATCAGAGAATCACAGAATGGTAGGGGTTGGTAGGGACCTTCGGAGATCATCTTCTCCAACCCCCTGCCAAAGCAGGTTCACCTAGAGCAGGTTGGGCAGGAATGCATCCAGGTGGGTTTTGAGTATCTCCAGAGAGGGAGACTCCACAGCCTCTCTGGGCAGCCTGTTCCAGTGCTCCGTCACCCTCAAAGTAAAGAAGATTTTCCTCACATTCAGATGGAATTTCCTGTGTTTCAGTTTGTGCCCGTTGCCCCTTGTCCTGTCACTGGGCACCACTGAAAGGAGTCTGGCCCCATCCTCTTGGCACCTGCCCTTTAGGTATTTATAAGCATTGATGAGATCCCCTCTCAATCTTCTCTTCTCCAAGCTAAACAGACCCAGGTCTCTCAGCCTTTCCTCATGAGAGGTGCTCCATTCCCTTCATCATTTTTGTAGCCCTCTGCTGGACTCTCTCCAGTAGTTCCCTGTCCTTCTTGAACTGGGGAGCCCCAAACTGGACACAATGCTCCAGATGTGGCCTCACCAGGGCAGAGTAGAGGGGGAGGATGACCTCCCTCGACCTGCTGGCCATGGTCTTTTTAACGCACCCCAGGATACCATTGGCCTTCTTGGCCACAAGGGCGCATCGCTGGCCCCGTTTGAAAGAAAATGTCTTTCTTGTTGCTTAAGGTAAGGGAGGGACTTAATTTTCTTCCTGCAGTTGCCCCCCCTTGCCTGTGCCCTGGGCTGCGGGCATTGCGCTCGCCGGGTGCCTCTATTGCCTTTACAGCAGCTGCTGACAGCTCTGGGTCAGAGATGGGGTGGGATGGGTGGGACAAATATATCTCAAATCCATGGCTTTCCCTTGTCAATTTTAATGAAAGAAAGGAATTTATTTTTCTTTTGCCCAGAAGGAGCAGCCGCGGGAGCAGAAAGCCAGCAGCTAGTCCTGGGCTCTCGTATCCTCAAAGGGGGAAAGGGCTGGAACTAAACCACCTGTTAGGCATCAATTTGCAGTGCTAGAAAGTGGATTTGTGCTACACAGAATGCATCCGTGCAGGGAGGAGGCCGGTGGTTGTGCTTGCCTTAATGGTGATCAGGTAAGTGTGGCTTACTGGGAAAAGATTGGTGCGTACATCGGTCCCATCCCATGAAGCTGGAAGTGTGGGACCAAGCTGTGGCCTCGGCGCAGTCCATCGGGTGCCACCGGCCCTCTTCCTTGCGGGCAAAATGTTACAATTCACTGGGAACCTCCTTAGGAATAAAATAAAATATTTATGGAAAGTAAGGAATATCAAGAGGGATGTGTTTGGCAGCCTGATGGCACAGAGCCATTTGGGTTTATGGATTATAATCCAGTAGTTACCATACTGTGGTAGGTGAGATGCTGCTGGGGCAAGGGCCAGCCCTGCTTCTCTGCCTCCAGCACTGCTTTTTGCACCATGAAGTCTCCTGAGCTAGTGTGTGAACAGAAACGGGGTGGTCTCATGGCAAAGGGGTCTCAGCATGGCTTGGTGAACCCTGGGCAAACTCTGCTCCGTGTCTCATCCCCTCCATCAGTGCCACGGAGATGCTGATGCCCCCGGGAGTCGCTAGGCTTGGTATTATTTTGGAGCTTCAAAGTGTTCAGTTGGATTATTTATAGTTTTTCTAAGCATTTAGTCAGTACCTGCAGCTTCGGTGGTTATCTGGGTTAGGTCAGAAATTGGTGGGGTTGAGTCTTTCTGTAAGCCGAAAGGAGCCCACGGAGGGCTGCGCACCAGGCGTCTGCCTTTGCCAGGGGTTATCCCCATTTCTATGCTCTATGTACTGCACCAGGGAAAAAATAGGGGGTATTGAAGGGAAATTAGGATGGGTAAACTTTGCAACACTCAGAGGGGACACAGGCAGTTTGGTAACTTCTCCCACCTACGGCTTCCCACGGGCTCTGTGGGACCCCGTGTCCCTCCTGCCAGACCTCCGCATCCTGCAAGCTTTCGCCCGCCCCGCAACAGACGGGGAGGTGGAGGCAGGGATGACCTGCTGCCCCTGGACAAATCCCATCCTGAGCCATAAATATAATTTACAAATACTAATTCTTTAGCTATAGCCCCATCTAATGGTACAAACCCAGCCGCTCCCTGTACAACGCTGGTATTTGGGTGGATGTGAAGCATCCTCCGGTGCGGTGGGTTTCTCACCGGTGTGAGATGCCAGCAGCGCCGCTGGGCCAAATCCAGCCCGCCAAATGTCTCTGGTTGGGGACATAGCAGTGGCGGGGGCTGCTGCTGTCACCATGCCTGGGCACACCAGCCGCTCTGGCTGTGCCTCAGCCAGCACCTTGCGCCCCAATATGGTTCCTCTCTGCCCCCCCCCCCCTTTTTTTTTTCAATCCCTCTCTCTCCTTTTTTTACTGGTGAATGAAAGCAGCAGTGCCTGTGGCCGCTTTGATGAGGCATGTTGGGCTCTGGCTCCCGCTGCCCATGTGGGCTGTCCCACGTGGGACATTCGGGAGCCAACGCAGGCGGCTGTTGGGAGCAGCAGGATTTGTGCTGCAGGAGCCTTATGCCGGCTCGCCCAGGCCGGCATCTGGCACATCTTCTGGTGGGTGCCCATACCAGAGCCATGCAGAGGTGAGGGTACGAGCAGCTGATGCCACCAGTGCTCCCGTGTAGGCCGCGGGGAAGGCACAGTGTGTCTGGCATTAAGTACTCCTCTGTGCACGTTAAGCAGCTTTGCGATTAATGGTGAGCATTTAACGGAAAGCCCTGCCGGTCCCTGCGACCCCTTGTCTGGAGGGTGCCCTGCAGACACTCAGAGCACACATGCGCAGCGGCAGCAGCACGTGGGACACACTGCTCTGTTCCCCCACGGGGGACGGAGCGCTGCCTGCGTCCCAGGCAGAGCCGTGGGTCTCAGCTGCCTCCCAGCCCTTTCCAGCAAGGAAAACGGGCAGCGAACCCATGGAGCGGGCCCCTGGGCATCCAGCCCCTACAGCCGCCCGCTCCCCCAGGGTTGCCTGATCCTGAGCTGAACCCCCGTAGCCATGCGGAGCTACGCACTAATATCCTAATAGTAACAGAATGTTCACCTAATAGTGATTTTAATTGAATTTGAACTCGTGCTAGGGTTAAAGTATGAAAGGCCATGAGAAATGAGGGTGGTGGGGCTTGTTTTGCAAGGATGACTTGGTCCAGCTGCTGCCTGGAAGACGGGGTCCTGTGTCTGCTTTGTGCCTTGCTTGGGGGAGATCTTATCACTCCCTACAACTATCTGAAAGAAGGTTGCAGAGAGATGGGAGTCGACCTGTTCTGTCAAGTAACAGGTGATAGAACAAGAGGAAATGGCTTCAAGTTGTGCCAAGGGAAGTTTAGATTGGATATTAGGAAGTATTTCTTTACTGAAAGGGTCATCAGGCATTGGAATGCCTTACCCAGGGCAGTGGTGGAGTCCCCATCCCTGGAGGCATTTAAGGGTCGTGTCGATATGGTGCTTAGGGACATGGTTTAGTGGTGGGCTTGTCAGCGTTAGGTTAATGATTGGCCTAGATGATCTTACAGGTCTTTTCCAGTCTAGGAGATTCTGTGATTCTGTGGCTGAAGCATCCCTCTTCCCGCTTCTGCAGGCAGGGATATGGGCAGTGGTGGCACTGGTACTGGATGTGGGGATGCTGGTAGGGACTGCCCTGAACCCATGGCAGGTGTTCCTTCTGCTTTTGGAGGACAGTTTCACGCCAGGCAGGTTACTTGCTGGTTTGGGGTTTTTTAGGTTGGTTTTGGGTTTTTTTTCAGCTGTATTTGCACATATCTTCAAATGTTGGTGGTGGCTGAAACCCAACCCCTGAAGCCAGATGCATCTGACCTTGTCATCTGGAGCCAAATCATGGCGTTGAGATGATGTAAAAGCAGGCTGGAAAGCACAGCTGCTCCACTGCATCTGCCCAGGGGGATGAGAGGTGGGCGGGCTGGAGGTGCCCCTCTGCACTCTGTGAGGTGCGGGGATGTTTTGGCCGTGTTACCCTCATGTCTCAAGGGGTGTGCTGGCATGGCAGAGGTGTCCACAGCCCCACGTGTGTTACCCGGACTGCCTGGGTAATTTCCTTAAGAACTTGGGCTGCTAACAGTGTGGAGATTGCAAATACTGAGGGTGGATGCGCAGCAGGCACCCAGCTGCTGGGCTGCAGCTCCCCTCCCTAAAAACAACTGTGGGGTTACAGCTGGGAGTGGGGTTTTTCCGAGCCCGGATGAGAGAAATGCTCCTACCACTGGGCAAAGCAGCTCCTCCCTGCAAGAGGAGGTTTTCTACACCACTTCCAGTTCTGATGGGTGTCCCCCCCGCCTTTCTCCATGCATGAAGTTGTGCCCATGTGACATAGTCCCTGAGACTGTGGTTGCTGGTTGAGTCTGAGCTAGGATGGCGGTGGTGGGGCTCTCGGAGAACCTTGGGGGCACAAGGGCGTCAGGATGGAGGTGGTATCATCAGGCATCACTGGGCATCATCCCTTTGGCATGGGACCATGCACCATGGTGACAGAGGGCCCCCATCTCTCCCGCAGCCTGACCACAGCTCCAAGTTACGCGCTAGCCCACCAAAACACAGAAATGCAGAAAGACAGTGCCTTCTGCTATTTCTGTTGTTGGTTTTTGTTTTTTTTTTTCTGCTGGTTTTGGTCTTTGCCCTTCCCTTAGTGCTGCAGAAGGGGCTCCTCCTACAGCTGGGGCCGGACCAGGCTGCTCCGGCATGGCTGTGGCCTGCTGGGCCAGCATCCACCCATGGTGGGGTCCCTTCTGCTGGGAGGGGGACCTCGCCACCCCGGCCCTCTGTTTATCCAGCACTGGCGGGCTGGCTACAAAAGACTGGCGGTAAAAGTTAGTTTTGGCACAAGCATCCCGGAGAGAGCCTTTGCCAAGGAAAAATATTGTCAAGAGGCTCTAGGAAAACAGTGTGTTACTCATCTGGGGGGGAAATAACCCAGCCAGGTTGAGCAACCTGCGTGGATTTACTCGGCACAGCTTTATCTCCCACCGGCAGCCCAGAGCCTGCGGAAGGATGGTGCTTTTCCTCAGTGATACCTTGGTGTGAACTTGAGGGTCCCACTCCCCCGCCGAGGGAGGACCAACCGGGACAAAGGAGGGCATTTGTGGGGTGCAGCTGGCCGGGGCTGGGAGTGGTTTCTGTGCCAGGGGCTGGCAGTGCTCTGCTGTGCCGGGGCGAATCCCAGCGCCGGGTGCGGGCTTGGCAACGGGCATGGCTGAAATCCACATGAAAACATTTCATCCCATCACCTGGCCTGCGCTGAAGTCACTTCCCCGGGCATACAAAGCAAGCCCAGGCTTGCTTCATGACTTTTTTTTTATTATTATTTTTTAGACAGGAAAAACCTTTGTTCTCTGCAAACCAGAACCAAATTGTACCAGCACCCCGTAAAGCTCTGCTCACGGCTCTGCGCTCGCGCCGCAATCTTGACTATCCCGACACCGGCTGCTAATAACTTCCTGGTGTTTTGCAGCACGTGCCGAAGGTAAGAGCCCGAGAAAGCAGATTTGAGTCAGGCAGTGAATGTTGAAGCTCTCCAATGCAAACTACAGCTGCACTGCAGAGGGCAAAAAGACCTCACATGGCTGATATTAGCTTGGAGACCCCTTTTTCTTCCCCAGCAGAGCACTGGCGGAGAGACTGTTTTGCTCCATCTGATATAAAAACCTGGCGATGAGGAAGAACGAGGGTTCGTCTCCCATAAACCTGAAGTGCCCCTGCCCGGAGCAGGGGGATCAGCCCCATGGGGTGCGGGGGACGGAGCCCTCGCCACCCCTCGCCTGGGGCAGGGGGTGTAGCGAGTTGCACGGTCTCAGCCCCGTGGCGCTGAGGTCAGGCTCACGGAACGGGGTGTGAGCAGGGGCTTTTCTCGGTGCGATGCTGCAATATGCATCAAATACACATCAGAGTTTGTGTTAATTTTAGTTGGTGGTAATTTGGGGAGTTACTTTTCCCATGAGGTCTACCCAGGCGGGTCTAGAGAGCGAGCCTGGGTCATGGCTGACTGCTGGCAAGGGGTGCAGGAAGGGTTTGAAGGCCATGACTAAACCAGATTAATGAGCAGCCGCAGCCAAATGGGGCCTGTGCTCGGCCTGGGGTGGAGAAGGGTTTCTCCGGGCTCCTCGCAGCTGCGGGGCAGAGCTGCCCCTCAGGCCATGCTGCAGAGCCTGTTCCCACATGCCCTAGTCTCTGTCCCCTGTGTCCTGTGCTGTATCTTAATGGCTGTACAGGCATTTTACTAACGAAATGGTGGCAGAAAGCTGAGCATTTGTTTCACCGGGTGAGTGGTGACAGCCCTCCTGCCCACAGTTTGTCAAGAGTGCCGGGGGAAACCCATGTTTGAGCTCCCCTGGGCAGACAAGACACCAGCAACACCAGTCGCGCTTCCCCAGAGCATCCCTGCCACGCTGGGGATGCAGACATGGTGGGAGAGGTGCCACCAGCTGGCCTGGCAGGGTGGCACTAGAGCTCAAATAGCCCTGGGGAAGGGGAAGAGCGAACTGGCCCGGCCAAGGGAATGGGCTTTTTTTTCTTTTCATTCAGACCACCTACACCATCAGGGGAGCCTAGCCAAGGGGCGAGGGTAACACCAAACCTCCTCCTGGGCCCCAGCAGAGACCAGTCGCCAGGTCAGGTGAGAACAGTGACCATCACTGAGCAGCTGGTCCCTTAAAACAGAAGGGGGGTACAACACCTGAAGTCCAACAATGAGGAAAACACTAAACTCAAGAGAAGTGTAGGCTGAAATAAGAGATTACTTCCCCAAATCTGGCTGCCAGTTAAGCGTGCCAGCATTGAGCCCCTCATTAACAGCAGCAGGTTTCTCACCAGCCTCATCGTGACTCCGTATGATGAAGATGGTACAAGATGAAAATGGTGAAGGCCAGGAGGAGAACTCGCTACAGAGAACACGTCATCTCCTTTTTCCTCATTCCTTGAGATTTTCTTATTTTTGGGATACCAAACAATAACTTTGCACATGCAATAGCTGTATTGCATTGCCATGTCTATATCAATACTAATCCAAATGTTTTCATGTACTTCTTTAAGCCACTGTACCACTGAAACCCGCACCTGTGAAAGGTCTCTGATGTATGACTGGCAGGTCTCAGACGAACGGTATTTGGGGAAAGATCTGGGATGCCATTTCATGCTTTGCTTAATCCTCCAGTACATGGTGCTGGATGTAGCTGTGGTGTGAGGTTAGAAGTTTCAAGCCATGGATCCAAAAGCACGTAGCTCACGTTCCTAAGCTGCCCTATCAAACCAGCTGTCAGCACAAACACCGCTGGCACACCTGAGCCCAATACAAGCCAGCTGCTCTTGCAGAGCATGGGACCAAGCTCACCAGAGGGACTTCCACAGCTCTACGACAAAGATCCTTCCACCAGCACGTGGTAAAGCAGAGACCCAACTCCAAAAGCTTCCCTGTTTGTACACGGCTTCCACGTATAGCGAGCAGGAACGAAAGCACAGAGAGGTCGGCAGTGGAAGCTGAAAGCTCTTACACCTGAGCTAGGTCTGCTAATGAATGCACAGCAGGAGCTGGGGGCTTATCAATTTGAACCGTGTTTTTGGAAGGAGGTGGAATGGGGGAATCAGAGCAGAAACAGCTAGGAAGTAGCTGCTTGCAAGAAGAAAACTGTAATTTCCACAAATCCTGGATGTACATGCATTTTAGCCGGGCTATTGCTCGAGCTGGTGCCTTTGAGCAGCACCATACAGATGCAAAGTGCTGGGCCAGTCCCCAAGATGCGCAGATGCAGCAGCCAAAGGTGGCAGAGGAGCTGAAGGAAGAGCAGGAGCTGCGGGACTTGAACCCAGAGGCCAGGAACAGGAGTCAAACAGGCTGGGACAGCTTAGAGGTCTCGAGTTGGCTTTTTCCAGCTTCCCCTTGCAGGCTTCACTGCAAATATACGAAAGGATGGAAAGAAGAGGATGGGGATTGCAGAACCAGGTGCTAGAAAGAGAACAACATTGAGCTGTCAGAAAGCAGCCTTCACATTGCTATTTCAGGTTAGTAAGGCTCAGTCTGGAGAAATAGCTACCACTTGGGTGAAGGATGGCTACATTGCTTCTTTGTACTTCAAGAGGTCTATGCAGCCCCTTTACAATTTCTAGAGCAACCGCGTAAATAGGAGGAGGTTAAATGGCTAAACTATCCCTTAGACCTCCTCTGACAGCAGACTACTGATTTTATGACCCTGCCCATTACAGTTACCACAAAGGTTGCATCCCGCTGCTCTAAATCACAGTGTTTAATCTGTGACTTACAAAGCAAAGTACAAGGCAGAAAGTGCTAAAAGCCAAGGGGTGAGGAAGGACAGCAAAGAGGATAGGCAAGAGGATATATCATCCAGCAGTCCAGTGGCTTAATTAACAACTTGTTTCAACTGCACCGCTTATCCTCCTGGGACAGCAGAGTCAAGGAAGACCGTGCCTTGGTACCTCCCACGCAACTGAAGAGGCTGCACAAGCAACATCCGCATTGACAGTGCTGCTGAAAACAACGTCATTTCTAACATGGGTTTGTGCCTCTGATTTTTTTAGCTTTTCTCAAAGGACCAGTATATTTGGAACTGAGCTTTGTCAACCTGTTTATGTTGCATCACCTGGATTTATTACCAGTGACTCAGTTCTTTTCAGAAAGTGTTTACGATAACTCTCTTGTGGAAGAGAGCTGTCCTAAGTCAGCCGTGAGGAGTACTGTGCTTCACTTTTAATTGGAGAAAGGGGAATTTATACATGCATGAGACGGGTAAAATAGGTCCAGTTGGGGCAGGCTTGCTGCTGTAATTACTTTGGTTTTCAATGCACTTGCACATTTCACATGAAACGACTTTGTAGCATACCCAGACTATACGGTACATTGAACTTCTCAGCATCTTGCTGCTACCAGCACAGCACCTGTTTTGTTCTCACTGAAGACTTCTGCTCCCCAGATGAGAGCTGGAAGCGCCAGCTTGAGGCTGCTCTCTATGGGAGCAGATGGGGCCAACGGGACCTGGACCACAGATCAAACTAGTGCAAAACCTGCTTCTGGCCTCAGCTCCAGGATAAGCTATTTACCAGCAGTGGGTAAGCAGCAAAGGGTAGTTTTGGCGAACAGAAACCCTAGCATAACTAACCTTTTTGCCTCTAGGTTCATGCTTTTCTTCTTGTTCAGTCTAAACCATGCATGGTCCTGCTTTTCTCTTGACCTTTGGGCCAAGGGCTTTTCAGGACAACACAAGCCAACCCCTACTGCCCCTTGGGGCTGGGTTCATTAAGCCTCAGGGGCAAAGGCAGGCACCTTTTTTCCAGGCAGAAAACAGCTCCTAACTTTTGGCTACCCACATCCAACCCTTTCTGCTACAGAAGATCATTTTCAAAAACCAAAGTGATTATGCTGTTCAAGCTGGGCTCGTCTAGTACTGACAGTGGCCTCATCCAGTGAGCTAGTAACACTTCTCATACAGAGCCTTTAGCCCAAGTGATTTGGCTGCTAAAGCCACAGTGGTAGTACGGTACCGAATTTTTAAAAATGAGAGCGAAGATGACAAGCTTATCTTAGCTGAATAGCTATACACAGCAATGCCAAGGTTTCCAAATTAATAAAAAGCCAACAGCATTACAGATAAATGTATTTTAATTAGGATTAAATACTATCTCAAGGTATCTTGAAATCGCACTTGTACTGTACTAATCAACAGCCAGAGGCAATAAAAAAGTCTGAAAACGTAAAAGTTCTAACATCCAACACATGACAGTAAGTGCTGCCATTTAAAGCGACAAACACCACTCCCAAGAACAGATATTCTTAGAGGAAGAAGTCATAACATTTTTGTATGGACAAAAAAATTTAAGTTGAAGACCAGAAGAAATATATTAGTGCCTGCCTTTTTAAAAGTTTTTTTTTTTTTTACATTAAATACAGTTTTCTTTAAAAGCAAGGTACTTTCTAAATTCATGGTTTATATACTGTATGTACACAAGAGCAGAACATTGTACAGTGTTTTTGGATAAAGCAGCACTAACTAGCTATAAGCTGGTATGGTGTTGCTGAACCAAACGCAAGATGACAAGTTAAGCACTCTAGGAGAAGTATCTCCATGGTTGGTATGAGAAAAATAAAGTATCATGTATGTACAAACTGATTATTCAAACAAATCCCGCAAACTCAACATCATTTGCCATGGAACTGTACATGCTGCAGCTAATCAATGGAAGTCTTACTGCAAGAACTAATCTGACAGACCCAAAATAACCATTTTCTTTCAGTAACAAAGTGCATTACCCATGCAGAGAGCACTTACGTAAGTCGCCATTGCAACACATCACCCCTGGGGTGCAGGGTTCCAAGGAGATTCTTACTGCAGCCTCAAGTCAAGTAGCCACCTACATTTTTCCACTACACAAAATATGAAATGCCCAACCAAACCATACAAAATTGAGATTAAAGCTACATTATTAAGTATCTGTATGTGCACTCTGCCTTTCTGCAGTTACAGATTAAAGCAGAAAGTTTGCACCGAAGTATCACCAGTTCAGACTAAAATGGACCGATAGCGATTTCCATAATTAGTGCAACATTAACTCCTATACTTTATCAAAGTGACTTACTGTTCTTCAGATGCACAACGTGCTTATTCAGGTTTTACAAAAACAGACAAACCAGAATGTTGTGCAGAAAACCAGTTTCAGGTTTGTACTTTTTTTTTTTTTTTTTTTTTAAGTCTACCCCATTAAAAACCCACCAAAGTTAGAAATAGTTTGTGCCCTGGTTCAAAGTCAATTGCCTCAAAAAATGACCTTTTTTATTCTAGGGTTAGCAGCGGGGCAGAGAGATCAAGGTTCTTCTTGTTACACATACTTTTAATTGTCATTCAATTTACATCTTCAGAAGAGGTTATTTGCTGTACTTTCAGGATGCTGTTCATGCTTTTCTTAGCCACTACCCTGTTTAAGGAACTGAATGTTTCTTCTTTGATGAGGACAGAAGCGAGACAACTTGTTTCTAAACTGCATCAACTTAAAGTTTCAAGTTTTAATGTGTAAAAATCTGACATTCAATTACAGTTAGGAGAAACTTGCTACACAGCAAACTGCATCCAAATCTACCAGTTATTGATGGGACCTTTAAATTAACTGTTAACAAGTTATTCAAAGCATCCAAGACCTGGAAACATCAGATCACCCAGCCAGTGAGACAGCAACTCCCTCCCCCTTTTTCATGAGGCTTTAACAAATGCAACTGATGTGACCTTAGCACTGGAGCCAATGACTTCCATTGGTTAACTCCAATACCCAAAACGGCTAGGGAGATCCCGTGTTAAGCCCAATGCAATATGCATTAGTGTCATGGAGCAGGAAGATCCCAGTGTCTACTTGTTAAAGTTCACACAAACCATATAGATACAGACAGGATAAAACACAGACTCAAAAGGATCCATTATGCTTGAAGAAAATTCCAAATAAAATGACATCTTCTGCACAGCCCAGCCTCAGACACAGCCACACCTTTATCTAGTATAATAAACTCTGTAGTAAACTGTTTTTGACCTCCATAGAGAGTAGGAGTTGTCAAATTTAAGGAGATAAACTCCTCTCCCTGGGTACTGGTGGCTGCCAGCATATACTTCTTCATGACAGTCTCGTCTGTACACAGGCACTATTTCATCTAGCTGAGGCTTGTTGGCATTCTTTTTGGCTTTTTCTTCACTGCTAGTATTTTCTGCAAGGAAAAAAAAAAGTGTCAGTTAACATGGGTGGATGCTTTACAAGAGAAAGTCAGACTGATCTGTAGTGGACAAGGCACTCTGTTGGTTCAGAAATCAGACGAGTTGAAGGGGTTCACACCAAGGCTGTGGCTAAAGCATTCAAAAGCAGGCAGAACAATAAGCATGCTCACTTTATCATTAATTTTACAGTTCAATATTAAAACCCACCACATCTATCTGCTCAGCGCAGCCAGGTCAGTTCATAGAGATGCCAAGCTCGAGTTTCCATTAAGACATTATCCCATACTTATATCATACTAATATCACATACGTATATCTGACATACTTACTATTACCAATTACTTAGTAGTAATATCCACAAGGCCACTGCTTCCTATGTCAGAGCAGTTCCTTCCAAGCAAATCACAGCCTCATTTCAAAACATTTTTTTTCTGATGGTATGCTAATCTCCCCTGTAGGTAAAGGCTGTGACCTGTGTCCTGGCCACTATCAGGAATTGCTCTTTTAAGCTGTATTGTTGAAGTCTCAAGGAAACCTCCCCCCTAGACAAAGTTCACAAACAGCAAGGCAGGGTTTTTCTTAAGATTTTCAGTGTGCAGATCCTCTATGCTCTATTACAGCACGGGTTTCAATGTAGCTTGTTGAGTTGGACAAGAGGGCACACTAAGGAGTAAGTAAAACTTAGGAAAAGGATTTCCCCACCCTCAACTGCTTTAAACCATCTGTGATCAAATAAGGTGACTGAAGTTACTTTGCACTTCCTCTTCAAAACTGAAGACAAGATTCCAGCTAGATGGAAGTTGGGGGAACTAGGAGATTACACGAAACAATCAGTTGGGTTTTCCCCCACAGCAAGCTCTGCAGGACTGGCAGTTTATATAAATAAGCATGCTTACCTTCTTCTTCATCCTCATCATCACTGGATTCGCTGACATGCACACTGACTGCAGTATTAGGGGAGTCTGTCCATTCAAAATACACCCCAAAACCAATGTCATAATTGTCTGTAGCAAACTCCCAAAAGAGGTAAGACCCCTCTTCATGAGTTGGTACTCTAACTGTAACAACTTCTCCTCGGCCCACTGTGATCACAGAGTCTGCATCCTGACGGATTTTTTCCTTGAAGTCTTTTATCTGGGGTCGTGTCCACATCGACGGGGCAGCTATCACTGGAACAGAATCTGGAGAGAGAGGAGGAAATACCCCAGTTAAGCTTTTTCTTTTTTCCAGTTATTTATGCTGAATACTTAAGTGTGCCTTAGGGGCACTTGAGGACCACAAGCATCAGAGTTGCATCCAAGTAATTTTTTTTTTATTATTTTCACTGAAGAAACACCTTTTCACAGTTGAAACTTGCAAGAAATGCAGTGCAAGTTTAGACGTAACACTGCACACTTAAATCCTACCAGTTCACCCATCTGCCACATTTAAACCAACAGTGCTTAAGCAGAAAAGACTCAGAAGACAGATATACTGCTACAGGTGATGGGGTTACACTGCACAGAACCCTTCACTGAAAGGATCTTTAATGGGACAGAACCAGAGGTTGTGGATTTGTCTAGAACTTGTCAAATATTGACTGGAATAACCGAACACCTCATTATGCAAACAGGGACTGCACTAGTGTTGGTTCCAAACTGGGATCCAAGCAAGTCTTTTGAGGACTACTGATTGTGGATGGAAGTGTAAAGGTAACACCCAGAAATACCAGTGATGAGAGCACTGCTGGGAGGCTACTTTTCCTGCTCCACCTCCACAGCTTCCTAGAAGCTGTCTGAGGAAGATGGGAAATGCAAGGGGACAGCAGTTCGGACTGCACATAGGACAAGGCTAAGCCGCAGGTAGGGCAGCATTCAGATAGAGTAAGAAGGATTTGGCTTTATTTTAATCTGCAAGGCTAAGTCACTCAGTTTTGACCTGAGTTCAAATAAGAGCGAACGTATTTCTGCACAGAACAGCTTTCTGATAGAACTTTTACGTTTCTTTTCTTCAAATCAAGAGTGAAAGGAGGTTCTGGATCCCATCCACTTTGCCTGCAGTGCTTTTGCTGCTTCCTTTTTCCCTTCCCCCAAAGCTGAGTTTTGCCTGTGCAATATTGTTCTTCCTTGAGAGAACCTGGACCCAGGAATCAAACCTATCTTTTGCATAGCCCAATGAAGCCAAGCAAAGAGCCATAGTAACCATAGTTAAGACATCTGAATCCTAAGAACGGCTTTTGCTATTTATTTTTAATTAAGGAATCTAGCTAGTCCTACCTTTTGGCCCATTCTCCAGTGCTTCTTCCAAAGCCTCAGGATCCAGCTCTTTTTCAGGGCTGTCTGCATGTGTACTGGCCTGCCCATTAATTGACGGGGTGTCCCCTTGGGCAGGTGTATTCACCTTTGATGCGGTAGTCAGAGGTGTCCCTGTTGCTGCCACAACCACCTCCTGCTGTTTTTGTAAGGCTGCCTAAAATGACAGGAATTAAGTCAAGTAAAACCAAAACCTCTCAACAGTCTATATATAAACATCTAGATACACTTAAAAAAAAAACAAGTGTCTCCCTGCATCCAATGAGGAGGCTTGACACAAAAGACCATAAGCAGCACTAGTGGCTAACTAGTGAGAATTACACGTACTTAGTATCAGGGGAAGTGCAGTCACTTTGTTCTAAGCTGATGGATGCAATCTGAACAAGAAGATTCAACTTTCAAATTAGGGCACCCACAATAAACTTTTAAACTTAGCTATGGAAGTTCTACATTTCAGTAACTACTATAACATTTCTTTCAAAATTTAAAGTGATGACTTGTTTGCTGGTTTTTAGCAGTAAGCTGAAAGGGTCTGGCCTGAGCTCCTCTGCGTCTAAAAAGAGCTGGAAGTATTTAAGGTCTATTAAGCACTTGCTAATTTGTGAGTTAACTTGCTCTACAGGGTTCTCTATCACATCCACAATGCCCAACAAAGGCAGTTATTTAATATGAAAGCAGGAAGTGTAAGAGCCACAAGGACTGCAAGTGATCTGGGAGAACAGTTATTAAAGCTCAGAGGTGCTGCTTTTAGAATATGACTTATGTACATTGAAACTCTTCAGATAGAATTTATGCTGCTGTCCCTGTGCAAATGATTAAATACACCTAAAACAAGATTATACAAGGTAACAACCATCCTTTTGGATTTAAGTAGGATGCATTAACCCTTGTAGCTTCAAGGCTTATTCCCCTGCCCCTGGTTATCAATACAGAGAGACTACATAGGCTTTTTTGTTGGGACAGGGAAAAGCTATAATTGACAGTACCAGTCTTTAAAGACTAACCTAATAAGCACGTGATTTTAATGAACGAATGGAATATAGGTATCCTGAAAGAGTATGAAGACAATATAGTCAAACATTAGTTAGATTTCAGATTTCAGCAATTGTACAGATGCTGCTGAGATCCACTTTCTAGTACAGCAGTTCTATGCGCTGAGACAACATAAAGTGAGAAGAACTTTTCTAGAAAATATTGCATACAGCCTTTCCAAAATTAATTGTATCACAAGCTGATCTGTGAGCAACCATGACAGAACAGCACTTTTTAACTGCACTAATAGATCTTAAGGCAGCTGAGTAACAGGCATCTGAAAGGAAAGTATTCCTCAGAAGTGTTACGGAGGCTTCCTGAGTCTTCAGAAAAGTCCGAAGTAGAAGTAGATAATTTTAGCTGTTACAGGCTTCTTTTTCATCCTTTCCTCTACAAGCATTGTCCAAATAAAGATTTGAAAGATAAGCTTCGTTGCCTGGCAGACTCATTATTCTGTAAAAACACTATAATGAAAGGCTGTTTTGCCCCTGATCTCAGAGGCCATTAGTCTTCTGTACCTAGAAAGCAGACAGCCATGACTGAAAGGAGCAGTACTGATAGCATTGAAGAACATTGGCAGCAGCATCTCTGACACCTCAGTCTCAAGGGTGTAGTATCAATTACAGAAGGCATTGAGGACAATACTTATGAGGCTATAGCTTTTGCTTACCACTGTAACACCAAAGCATTGGTACCAAGGTGTCATTAAGCTCCAAGAGTAACTATAAGAGGGCAGGAAGCCTCTGACTTTCCTATACAACCTCAACTCCATTGAATCATGGTTTGGCTTGGAAGGGACCTTTAAAGATCATCTAGTCCAACCTGCCTGACATGGGCAGGAAGATCTTTCACTAGATCAGGCTACTCAAACTCCATCCAACCTGACCTTCAATGCTTCCAATGATGGGGCATCCACAACTTCTCTGGGCAGCCTTATCCAGTGTCTGACCACCCTCATTGTTAAAAAAAAAAATAATTTCTTCCTTATGTCCAACTTAAACCTACACTCTCTCAGATTAAAACCATTGCCCCTTGTCCTGTCACTACAGACCCCGGTGAAAAGGTGTCTTGTAAGTCCCCTTTATATATTGAAAGGCTGCAATAATGTCTCCCTGGAGCCTTCTCTCCTCCAGGCTGAACAACCCCAACTCTCTCAGCCTGTCCTCATAGGAGAGGTTTTCCAGTCCTCTGACCCTGCTCCAACAGGTCCATGTCCTTCCTGTGCTGAGGACCAAAGAGCTGGATAGAGGACTCCAGGTGGGGTCTCATGACAGCTGAGTAGAAGGGGACAGTCACCTCCCTCCCTCAACCTTCTGGCCACACTTCTTTTTATGCAGCCCAGGATACGGTTGGCTTTTGGGCTGCGAGCACATGTTGCCAGCTCATACCCAGTTTTTCATCCACCAGTATCCCCAAGCCCATCTTGGCAGGGCTGCTCTCAATCCATTCATTCCCCAGTCCATACTGATGTTGGGGACTTCCCTGACCCAGGTGCAGGACCCTGCACTTGGCCTTGTTGAACTTCATGACATTCACATGGGCCACGTGGGTTCCTCCACATGGGTTCATATAGCTTCCTTTCTTGGACAGTTTTTTTTCTGAGGGCATCAGCCTCCTCAAAATACAAATGACTTTAAATTCAGTAACTAATTTCCTGTTAAGAGTTTAGCTCAAGAACAATAGACCTGAGGCTGGCAGTTATAGGCCATTTAAGATTCAGGTCCTGCCCAGAGAGGTCAGACATACTAGAATCCGAAGTCTGGCTTACATCTGTTTGAGACAGTAACAGATGGACATCCTTGAACTTTAAAATAGCTTGAGATGCGAATACAGCACATTTGCCAGAGATGCAAGATTCTCCTAAATAAAGAAGCAGCCTTTCAAGCCCAGGAATGAAACCCTTGCTAAGAAGTAGTGTACTAGTTTCTGCTACCTATTGCTACCAGAAATATGAAAGTTTGTCCTCCCACCCAAACCATGAGCAGTCTATTGCAGGCAAGCAACTTAATTAGATACTGATGTCAGACAATAGATGCAAAAGGAGACAGAAGTCAGTAGTGCTCAAGTTGACAGGGAGGAGCAATCTCAAACCCAGTAGTGACGTGACACTGCTGCATGCATGTTCAGCTGGAAACACATGACTGACCAAAGCCTGCTGCTCTGCACAGATCCTCAGATGCGATACCTACATGGAGAATCACTTGAATAGGTTTGTTTGTGCTCAGGTGCACTGGCATTTACCCCCATTAAATTACACACACAATAGAAGCTGCAGCAGAGCACTTCACATTTGGTCTCCAAGAATAATATCAAACCAAGTAATCAGTAAAGGCTGCTTAGAACTCTCTTAATGCCTGCTTCAAAAAACTACTTGAAAAGATTAAATAAAGGGGCTTTGGTGTTTGAATCTGAAGCAGCATTAGTCACTAGGACACTATGTCTCCTGGTAGCAATTAGCTTTTCAAGGGGATAAGTGTAGACAAGTTAACATCTCTCAAAGACACCCTGGGACAAAAAAACCCTAAGTTTCTCAGCTGGTCAGTCATACCTGTTGCTGTGCAAGCTGGACTTGATACAACTGCTGCATGTATTGTTGATAATGCTGTTCCTGGAGCTGCCGAATTAGGATCTGCTGCTGTTCATAGTTGCCCGGATACTGCTGGGCTGCGTACTGCTGGAACTGAATGGCAGTCTGGGAGTTCAGTGCTGCCATTATCTGTTGCCTACATTGGTGGGAGGAGAGTATGAAGATTACAAGCAGCTGAGGGTATTGGGGAAATCCCTGTACTTAAGTGATTTAAGTGGCCTCAAAGACAGTTAATTCAATTCCTGTAAAAGCCAATTAAAACAAATCTACATAATAGAGCAGAGCCCAGAAGTAATGTAAATGTGAATTTTGCCTAAAAATACACTGAGAATATAAAGAAGGGAGCAACATTTCTAGCCAATATTTGAAAACATCAAGTGTTAAAAAAAGATCTCTTACATAATTCTCAATCTGTAGTCTGATAAAGAGGTAGTTCTAGAAAAATGCATGACTAAATTTCTCAAACAATCAAGGGGAAAAATTCCACATTTGGTTCCCCCAGAAAACATGCAGAAACCATCCTTCTAGCAGCCCTTCTACAAATATTGATAAGAACAGACCTGCTGTGGTACAGCACGGCAATGCTCTCTGGTTAATCTAAGAAGAACACACCACATTACTATCTTAATTTCCCAGGACAGTATGCAAACATATGAAAAGCATGACTGACTGTGGCCTAATTCAGGAATGAAAAAAATGCTGCCAAATAGGGCAGCTGTGCCTCCAATGAACTCAACTGCTGAAACTTCAGGAGGAATACGTGGGTTACTTATGCCCAAGCTCAGTTTTCCTCCTCTCTCCAGAGGGCTAACAGAAGCTATATAGTAAAAAAACATAACTAGATCCAGAGTTCGGTTTGTCTCACGTTGCATCCATCAGTGACCAGCTATCGATGCTTCAGAGGAAGAAAGTAGTATCACACAAATGCAGGAGTAATTCTTTGTTTCCTGCCCTTCTTCCTCCTCCCAAAATCATCCTCTAAAAGCTCCAGTATTAGACTGGTTTGGATCCTAAAGGGCAAGATTTACTACTTCAGCAAAACTGTAACTTTAGATACACTTAGCTTGTATATACATATCCATATTTGTTTTCTGTCTAAATTCTTTATCGCTGTAACCTGTTACCATCACTTAATATGCAACTGCTATTCATGTAAAAAAAAAAATCTTTTAACTTCAAGGTATACCACACTTCTTGTTACTTAGCACTGTGCAACATTTCTATTGTATTCTGTTCATTTATGTCTGTATTTCACACTCCTCTGGCTCTACAAACAGCAGAAACTTGTGGATTAATTATTTGCTCCTTTCTCAAAAACACTACATAGCAAGTGCAGGACCTACTTTAGAGACACCCCCTGCAGAGACACTTTTATTATAGAAAATGGTTGCTGACTAATGTGGAACAGCTTTGATGATTTACAATTCTCTTAAATATTGTACATGCAAAGCTAGATCCATGTTTTCAGCAGCTGGATGTGATGGGAACTATGAAATATAGCTACAGTGTTGTATGTAAACAATTTAATTCAGGCTACAGAGATTAAGTGCATTTGAACACGAATTTTGTACTTTTTAGAAAGGTTCTAAAATCCAGTGATTGCCAGTGTACAAATGAGATCTGCAGATACTTTATAATTCCTAGAGAAAGAGCACCTTTAAGGATGTAGTGTTAGACTAAATTTCAGCCATGCATTCAAAACACCCCACTGAACTGCAGTTATTGTTTTTCTAGGCTCCATCTTCTGTGAAAGGATAGAAACTTCCAAGTCACAGTTCAAACAGTCCTTCCAGTTGAACACTTAACTCTGTTCAGTTGAGTGCAGTATTAATCATTTAAGAAGCGAAGCCACAAGTTTTCATGAGGTACAGCCCTGGAACCCAAAAACCCCCAGAGCTTCTCTTTAAACAAAGCTTTTCTGGCATGTTCATCTGAGAAGGCTGCATACAATAACATGTTAGGATAATTCTTCTCTGCAAACTGTGTCCCTCTTAACTAAGGATGCAAATGTCACTGCCAGACTTGAGTGCTCTGAACTTCAGGTATTCAATTCTAGCATAACTATGTAAAAAGTTAGATACCTCAAGTGCAAGGCAGTTATTTTCTTTGAAGTGTTATTTGTTTCAGCTACTCACTTCTGTTGTTCCATCCGAAGTCGTTCCTCCTCTATTCTCCTCCTCTCTTCTTCTTCCCTTCTAAGTCTTTCCTCCTCTTCTCGCCTACGTTTTTCTTCTTCTTTTTGTAAACGCTCACGCTCCTCTTCTTCACGCCGCCTTCGTTCTTCCTCTTCTCTTCTGCAACATCCACTCAATAAGCTATTTCAGCATCCCTACAATCCTAGGATGAGTTATTTTCAACATGCTGTAACCTGCCTTTTGCCTGCCCAACCAGGCTTTTTGTTTGGTATCATCTCCTCCCACTTAAATTGGCCCAGGGAAGTGTCTTATTGGACATAAGAAGAAAACAGATTACTGTTTAGTTTTACTGCACTGTGCAGTATGACAAGTGTAAATTCTGTATTATAATTTGATATTTGTTCCAACCTGTTACTACACTATCTGTAGCAGAGAGCAGTAGAAAAAACTGCTTAGAAACCTTAAACACATCTTCCAAGCTTTAACATATGTTCAATAATTGCATGGATACTATAGTTTAATAATCACATTATATGTAAATGACAGTAGAAGATAGCCTCTGTCAAGTTGCTAACCCATACTAGAAGAGGAGTTTAAAGCACCTGACAATTTCGTGTTCTGTATAAGTTTAGTCCACAGACGTATCAGGGCAGGCGTTTTGTGAAGCATGTATTTCTTAAGCAGATGACAGTACCAGCAAAATTTTGAAATCTCCTTATATTCTAGGTGTCTTCACCTCAGAAACAATCATTCATTACTGGCAAAGTAAAAAGGCTTAAAGAGCTTAAATGTTACTACACCCACCTAAGCTTCAAGCATTTCTCTTCCCAAGACAACTTCAACTTAAGCTAGCTGTGACGCTGTCAAGAGATCAAGAGTTACACACTTGATATTCTTCAACACCAAAGGACCCAACATTACCTTTTCTTTTCTTGTTCTTCTTTCTCTATCTTGTGGGAAGTGACATATGTTGAAAATAAGTGGCAGCACCTATTCAGGAGCTTAACAAATTCTGTCATAGCTTTTTGCTTTGACATGTTTCCAAGGGCAGCCCATTCCTTCCTGAGAGAGAGAAATCAGCTGAAATAACAGACAACTTAACTCTTCAAGTCAGTAGTGAACTCTCAGAACCCAGCAAAGAAAAAAAGTTGGGAGACCAGGGATCAAACTTTATCATATGTAGTTTCAGAGAACCAACAACTTTTTCCCAAAGACAGTACAGTGCTCTCTTCTGCCTGCACAAGAACAACTCTTTCAAACAGACATAACTGAGTGCCTACATGAAATCTCATATGTACCACCAACCCGACTTAGAATTCTGAACTAGGTCCAAAAACTTCCCAGCTACAAATGAACCTGAAATATTTTTTACCCTTCTTCACTCTAGTTTGTGGAAAAATGCATACATTTTCCTGGATGAACAAACATGGTAACAACCATCAATTATAGTGCTTCAACTAGTTGAATGCAACAGCCTGGTTCTTCCTAAAGGAAAGCTACATCCCTCTGGGCAAAAGCACTGCACTGGGTTAAGCTCCAAGAAGCCAGCAGTGTGTTGCACATTGCCTTCACAACTAGAAATAGCAACAATGACCAAGAGACCTGCTGCCTGAACTGCAAGCAATAGAAGAGATGTGCCTGAGACTGCCCAGACCTCATCAAAGTTTACTCAGAGTTTGAATGCATCAGATATCTGATTTCAGAAGTTATCCTTGGTATTAACAAAGTGTTAACATGGTGAATGCTGTTACCACTGGCAAAAGGCTTGGCCTGTTGTAACCCTAGTGTGGAGTCAGGACAAAACATGGGCCAGCACATTAGTGCAGAGCTAGCCAAGTCTTAGACTGCTATGAGAAACTGGACCCTAGGCACAGCAGCTTTTCCTAATGTGGTTTAAAAAACCCCAATAATCTTCTGTTAGCTCCTTTACTGAACCATGACTCAGATTTCTAAGATGTATTTGAAGAGGCCGCTCACTTTCCACTACTATACACACACATTGACTCAACCCACATACTTGTCTTATTGTGGAAATTGGATGGTGTTTTCTTCAGACAGGAAAAGCAGAGTTAAGACCAACAAGAGCACCAGCCCTTTTACCTTCTATCATTCCCCAGCACATCAAAGAATCCAACTTCAGGGCAAGTGTCAGGGTTGTAAGGTCCCAGCAGAACCTGCTTGTGCAGCGCCACAAGTTTGAGTTTTTCTTCATATGTTGGATGAAAGGCTTTGCCATCTTTTTCTGCAGAAAAAAAGAAAATTTCACTGCTGTGATTAATTAAGCAAGCACAGGACAGCAAAAAGCATTTTGTAAAACCACTACAATGATTTCCTCTGTAAAAAAGGACTAAGAAAGGTAAGTCACAAAAGGTTACGCAAATTAAGTTGGTCCTATTCAAATAAAATACAGATCTGTCCAGAAGAAACACATCTACTTCAGCTGCTGAAACTTAATTGTGAGATGTTTTTCATCATACTATCTAGAGTCAATCTTAGATATCACATAAATAGTTATCACATAAATATTTATGTTAATTAGTTGAACATCATACCATATGGATCTATCTCTCTGAAATACTTAAAAACCTTAACTTGAATTCAAACATGCCTGCCAAGTCTACTGTAGTGTGGATAAGAGGGATTTTCCACAAAGAAAGACGTGATGTTAACTTTATAGATTGTTCTCCTTTCATGCTCTTCACATCAATGAAAGTGGAACAAGCAAGGTTTGAGGCAAGGAAAACTGCAGAGAGGAAAAATTAGAATTAAGGGAGAGTTTTCCTTGAGGGAGTTCGATTGCGGCACTTCGCCAAGGCAGCTGGAATAACCCCTCACAATGAAAAGTCTTAGAGGTGACTCCATCAGCACCAATATGTGCAGAGCACTCTGGCCATAAGACACAGGCAACATAAGTCTGAACATAATCAGAATTCCAATGGCTCCACGCCAACACCTTTTGAAGCAGTCCCGGTTAGATCCTGCCACGCATTTACTGGTAAGAAGAGACTTGCATTGATTTAAGATTATATATGAATTAGTCAGCTAGGACTTACCTCAGCACATTTAAGCTGTCAAAACAAATCAAAGAAACAGACACCACGATATGTAATTACATTGCTCGTTAAAAAAAGACCTTTTTCTTCAACAGGAAAACGAATAAATAAGCATCATCTCCTTTTGGAAGGGCTGAAATGAGGAAGCTATTACCAGAGGTAAACAATAGTAACTTCATATGACTGTACTACTAACTGCTCTCTGTTTAGTCAGGAACGGCAGACAGAGCTGCCACTAGTTTCCAGCTCTCCTTTGGAGCAAGTTGTTTACAGCCCCAAACTGAACAGTCCAATTCACATTCAAATTTTAGGGCTGACATTTACATATTGCAAAATTGCTCGGCTGATGCTTGTGAACAGAGGCATTAACAGTGAAAGCAGCAAAACTCAGAACAGGAGAGGAAGGGAAATATCTCTACTATGGTTTATTGAGAAATTCAGAGCAAATACTTCTGAAAATTGGAAACAACCCCACAGGGAAAGTGTTTGCAAGTCACAGCAAGAAGCTGTATTTTTGACTAAGTTCAGTATGGTACTGGACTTATTCAGTTAAAATATCACAAGGAACCACTATGTGCATGCCACTCATTTTGAAGACAGAATCAAAGAATTAGAAAGGTAAACATTTAATTACTTATTATCCATTCCTAGAGGTCCACTTCACTCTTCCAGAATCTCAAGTATTCGCTCTTCTCCCAGTGTCACACAACCTTACAGCAAATACAGCTTCCAGCTTCAAAAAACAGAAGCCTTTCTCCACAAAACCATCTATTTCCAAAAGTACCCGGTGGTGTAGAGAAGGGAGGGATACAAAGACTGAATCAGAGTCTACTCAGCGGTATCCAGTGAAAAGACAAAAGGCAGATGACACAAACTGAAATACAGGAAATTCCACTTAAGCATAAGAGGTGGCTTTCCCCACCCCCCTCTGCCCCCGTGAGAGTGATCAAGCACTGGAACAGGTTCTCCAGAGAGGTTTTGAAGTCACCATTCTTGGAGATATTCAAAACCCAAATGGACACAGTCCTGAGAAGCCTGCTCTGAACAGGAGGGCTAAACTTGACAATCCCCAGAGGTCCCTTCCCACCCCATCAAGTCTGTGATCCTTAAGAGATGCAAATCACCATGTGATTTGCACTAAGCTCTCTCCCTGGGTCTCAGGTCTCCTGCTCTCAGGCCACCCAAACTGCCCTTTGGCTTTTCCTCAACTCTTCACACTTCACATTTAAGTCAGAATTTGCTTATTAGGTAGCAAACACTTCCATTAGCATCAATAAACGGCACACACTTCGAAATCATACTTAATATCCTGAGGTAGTGTGCTTAAAAGGAAGACAATTGATAGGGTATTACACGGAAATTTTGCCAGGCTTCTGAGGTAAGTACGCTTCTCAAGGGGCTCTCTATGGCACAGTTTACCCTGCACAACCTGTATACTTACCGTTGTCTGCCAAAAAAACATAGCTATTTGCTGTACTAGACTGCTACCTCAGCCAGCTAACATCATCAGTATTTGAACTCACTTCTGAAGAGGGTTAAAGGGAAAAAAACCCCACCATCGTTTCCCATGCTACACACAGCACGCCTGCATTTTCACAGAAGTGTCAGACCTGAAGCCCTAACTATCGGGAGAAGCCAAAAATCTGCATTTACTAAGAATGGTGACCCAAGGGAAAAAGAATAAGCAAGCTAAATAAGAGAAGAAAACAGACAGATGAGAGAAGCGAGACAGGCATTCAGTGACTTGTAGATAATACAGATTATAAGCAAACTCTCAAAGTCTGTGGAGCCAGTCAAGACAGCGAAGCTGTATACTAGCCTGTTTTTCAGTTGAATTCTTCAGCATGATACTGTATATACACTGTATAATCATCCCAAAGATTTGCAATTGTTGCCATTAAACTGAACCAGAGGACCTGAAGCAATCTACAGTCACATACGCCAAAAAAAGAGCATTAGTGAGTCCAGACAGCAGAAGTGCCAAATTTATTCAAGCATCTGTGAACGTACCATTTAAGTAGGTATTACCCACACATCTAATACAGCTGTCAGGAAGCTGAAGAACTTCAAAAAGATCTAGAGAACACATTGAGAAATCCAAAGGATGTGCACAGCAGTAGTACAGCAACTATACAGCCCTCCCTATGCCACTGGTATGTCTGACCCAACAGGGCCAGAGAAAGATTCAGCTTTCCTACAGAAAATTAGGAGCCTTCTTTCCTGACAATACTTCAAACCATCATTCACCTAAAATGGCAATTTCTCAAGCCAACTAAACTCCACGCTTAAGCAGCTGCCACTAACACATCAAACTCAAGTAGTGATTAGGGTATGGTTACATGAACAAGGCAGGCTATGGACCTATGGTGCTTTAGGCATTCCGCACTAAGGGCCCATATATATACACATACACATATATACACACTTACTTCACTAATGACATGAAGCAGTTCATCTAGAACACGAAGAAAGGCTGGCTCCCACTTACTGCAGGCTCAGGCCTCATTGATGTGTGCCATAAAACCACAACGCACTGTTGTCACCCCTGGAAGGGAAATCCCTGCACATCTAATATCAGCTCTTCATACCACCACTCTCCCTGACAGCGACTACTTTGCTTAGATGCCCACAAAATTGAGATCCATTGAGGGCCACTCAGTTGAACACTCCATAAAAACAGTACTTAAAATACTAACGATCCTCCTTGCACTACAGATAATTAACTGTATGGTTGAAGACCACTGTTTGTGCTGGCAGGCAAATGAAACAGAAAGATGAAACTATAACTAGTAATGCAAAGCAGATAACAGAGGCTTATATCACTACATAGCACTGTACCATTGACATGGATTGGTATAAACCCACAAATTTAGACTCAAGGGAGCTTAAGAAATATGGTTAAGAGACTGCATGATGCAAGATACTGTTACTCCAATGTAACTTCAGATTTTTTCCTGTGTAAGAAACAGGGTACGACATGCTGCAGCTTCTGCTCCAACTTCACCTACTGCACTCACTCTAAATGCCTAATTCCCATAGGACAGCATTCAGTTGAGTCATCTAGAAGAAGCTAGAAAACAGTTTGTGAAGTGCAATTTTTCACTTCATAGCTTTTTAAAAGCAGAAATCACATATGATAATGCTGTTCATTTGCAAAGTTTTAATGAGCAAGACCAAAACTGAGAAGAGCAAGAACTGAATCACTGCCTGCAGATCCAAGTACACTCTTACACTCCTAATTCTCCTCTCCTGAAGATGTTCTGCATCAACAGAAGAGTTAACAACTAGTCCTTCCAATTAAACATGATCAAAGCTCAACTTCACATCAAACATAGATACATTATAAGGGTTTTCATATTCTTGAAAACAAGAGCCTACTTAACTTATGAATTACAATCATTCCATCAAATTAGCCCTCAAGAAAAAAAAGTGAGGTCAAACAATTGATTTAGAATGACGTATTGCTGAGGTTGAAGATGCATTCTTGTTAGGAAAGGAGGAAACAACTTGGAGCAGTCAAACAAAAATTAGAGTACTAAACATACCAGGACAGCTTTTAGATACCAAAATTATATGGTCTGTATACCGTCTACTCAAATGTGCTGCACTACAAATCACTTTAGGCAGTGCACGAACACTTCAGGGACTGTCATATATTGAAATACCATTGTACCCAATCTTCAATGACAGGATGTGGAAAACCATAAAGCCAGGTTGGCACCGGAAGAGATTTGCTGGCAGAGCTATGCAAGCCACCCCCTCCTACTGCAGGACACAGCTCACACCTTAAAAATGTTACCTTCACTGGCATAGCTCATACCAGCTCAACAGGCAGAATAAGCCGCCAGAGACACTTCTTCTCTGCCAGCTGCCCTGAGGCACAAAATTACAGACAGTCCAAGAGACAAAATGTGCCCATTTCAGTAACATGACTGTGCTCTCCACTGTATACTGAACCCAGCACAGTGGAGCAGCTTCTTAATGGCAGCCGAAACACTGGTCAACCTGAACTAAGCTTGACAGAGCAGTAAGGGAAAGAGTATGTATTGCAAGGAAGGCTCTTGTTTCTCACAGAAAAATAGACTGGAACACTATTAACCGTCTATTTTCTATGCCTCTGGTATTCTGAAAAGCTTTCTTTCTTCACAAGCCATTATGGATGCTAAAAAAAGCTAGCACACATCTCCTGCACAGCCCAAGGCCTGACAGTTGCAGCGACCCAGGGTCAAGCATTTTAGATCTGCTTCTGTCTTTATCAGGGACAGAATAAAGTAGCTTTTGAGTCTCTTTAATATCCTAGCCTAGTTTCAGTTGTGATTTTCACATTGTTTATACACACTCCCACCCTGTCTTGTCTTCAAGCAATTCTGTTACATGCAATATGCCACCGCAGAAAAGTGTTAGCAGTCATTGTAATAAGCTAATTCAAAGTATTTTGATCAAATTCAACTTTTCTAGGAAGAAAATACATCGTGAGTTACAACCAGACAACTCAGTGTGCACACTGAAGCAGAAAGGAAGCTGCTTAACTAGCGATTGCTGCTTACCCTTTGACCTCACCCAGGGACTCCTCTAGCATCCCGACCCGAGCTCCTTCCATACCAATAATCACAGTTAATCCCAACACCACCATTTTCCCAAATAAGTGCTGCCCCAAATCACTTGTTTGTTCCATGGTAGCTGTGCGAGTAGCTAATATACACTGTGGCATGGTCATCAACTAGCTGTAAGAAAGACAAAGTTTTTCAGAGACACCCCCACCTCCAAATCAGTGTAGGTTTTAGAATAATGATCAGAAACAAGATCTCAGCATTGACCTATTAACATGGGTCAACCTTCAGATCCCTCGTATGTTCCTACTTGAAGTAAAGCAGGAATCCATATTTGTTCCTTGGCATCCACAAGGCTGCTAAACAAGCATGCCCACTCCCACAGTTGTTTTGACAGTGGATGCACGAAAATCCTTTGGAAACGAGACCAATTATTTTCAGAGCCATGCAGATATAGAGCAAGCTAGCAGAATCAGTAATCCAAGTACTACAAGCTCCTGTAACTCACCATCACATTTATAAATAAAACCCCTTATGTTATGTCACTTTCAGCAAGAAAACTACAGATGAAAATATGGGCAATAACTTCATGTGACTTTTATTCCAGCCATAAGGATCGAGGAACAAGGCCTTCATTTGGAAAGTCTGACAACTCCATACAACATGGAAAGTTTTCCTCTTATGAGCAAAACCACGCATTACAAGAAATTGCGGAAGGTTAAAAAAAGAGCAGCAGTAAGATGAAACATGTTGAAACTAAGCTTTTAATAAATGGAAGGCAACAACAAACCCACTGTTGAGACAACACAACATGATGAACTGGAACCCAGACACAAGTAACACTCCACTAACTTTTCCCCATCCAAAAGGAGATAAATGTAGAGCATAAATTTCATTAAAACATGAGACATAATAGACATAGGTTATAAATAATGTAGATAAGCCCATTCATAGTGTGTGATTTTTACACTGTCAATATTGGTTCCAGTAGAATATTAAACCCAGTACAAAATAAGACCATGGTTGACAGAGACAAGGAATTTGCTATGGCAGACACTTTTTTCTGCATCATGTTTTAAGAACAAACGCTCATTAAGCCAAACTAGAACCCTTTCAAGCAGCTTGCTTTACAGAAAGGGTAGAGACAGAAGTCACAGTGCTTCCAACCTGACACCTGGTCACAGCAGCTTCCAACACAGGGGGGGGGAAAAAAAAAAAAGAAAAAAAAAAGACCTTTATGATCCCTTATGGTTCTACAGCTTGAGGAAAAAAAAAACCAAAACAAACAAACCTCTACGGTAGCACACTAACAAAAAAATTGCTTTGTGGAAGGGCATCAGAACAGGGTCAAAGAACCAGGGCTCAAGAAAACTGCCTAGAGCCTTACATGCTGCTAATAACTATCAGGGTGCAGGTCAGCCATTATGAAGAAAACAGACAACTTTGTCCTTCTAGCACCTGCCAGTATGCTTGCCCTCAGAAGAGGCCGCTTTCCTGGGGGGTGATCTAGCAACTGACCGCCACAAGCCCAACCCTTCCAAGTACAGAGCTGTATCTTCCCTAGCGCAGGGCTGGTTGCTCGACTCCCTGCTCTGCGCCCCACGTTAAACAGCAGCCGCCCGAAAGCCAGCAAAGCAACACATCGCTGCAAGGCGCTCAAATGCTGTAGCGCAATGTAACGCTACAGCGATCGCAGCTCTTCCTCAAAAAATACACTGTCAATTTCATCCTCTTGAGGAACGCAAGAGGGGCACAGTACCTCCGGCTTCCTGCAAAGCAAACCTGGCTACGGGGGACCCTAGGACAAACACTCCAGGTCTGTACCCGTGTGGGCATTTCAGGGCTCCCTCGCACAGCCGCCGGCTCGGAGTCACGACCGACCGCACGAAGCGGCACAGCCGGACTTGGAGTTGGCATCCCGTGGAGACGGCACGACATCTCACGCCAGCACCCGCGCTGTCAGCAGCCTCGACAACACTCAAAGACAGCACTCTTCGCCTACGTTTGCAAGGTTTTTCTTTTTTTTTCGCCAAAAGCAAGGATTTTGTAATTTTTTTTTTCCTCTCCGTTTTTAGGTCGAGTGGTGCAAACCCTGGGAAACGCCTCCCCGGCCCCGCGGAGCGGGCACCCCGCGGCCGGGGCAGCCCCCCCGCCTCTGCCCCCGCCCCGGCTCACCCCTCGCACCGGGAAATCCGCACCCCCCCGAGCCTCCTCCGTCTGAACGCCGTGACACGATGCTCTTCCCGGCTCGCCCGCCGCGCCCGCCACGCCAACCCCCGGGAGCCGCGGGCGCTACCGGCGCCGCCCCCCGCGGCTCCCGGGGGGGATCCGGAGCTCCCGGGACGCGACAACTCCCGCCTCGCCGCCCCGGTCCCGGCGGGGGGTTTGCGAGCCACGTCGCTGGGCAGTCTCACCTTTGAAGAAGCGCAGCGCCAGGCCGTACAGCTCCTCCAGCGCGAAGCCCCAGCACCGCTCCGGGCTCAGCGCCGCCTCCTCCGCCGCCTCGCCGCCGGCCTCCGCCTGGCCCGGGGAGCCGGGGCCCGCTCGGCTCCGCCCCGCCGCGGGCACCCCCTGCCCCGCCCGCGCTTCACAGTGCGGCACCTCGGCGTTGGGGCTCAGCGTCAGCCCGTCCACCGAGACCTCGAGCCGGTCCGAGCTCAGCACCGCCGCCATCCTCCTCCACCGCCACCTCCCGCCCGCCCTCCGCCTCCTGCTCCGCTGCGGCGGCCACGTCCCGACTTCCTGTTCCCTCCGACCCGGAACTTCCGGCCCCGCCCACTTGCCCCGGCCCCGCCCACGCCCCTCCCAACGGCTGTTGGTGGGCGTCGCGGCGGGTTGGTGCTCGCTTCAGGCCGGCGGCGGCCCCGAGGGTGGCTCCGTCCCCGTCCGGGTCCGGCAGGAGGCCGGGGCGCCCTGACCCAGCCGGGCGGCTGCGAGCGGGAGGCCGCGCCCCCCGGGGCCCGTTCGCCTCACGGCGGTGGCCGCCGGAGCCCCTGAGGTGACTGGCGGCCCCCTCTTCCCGCCTCGCCGTCCTCCCCGCGCCTTGAACTCGGCTGCCGGGGCACGGCTTCCACCCGCCTGTGGCGGCCTGTCCCTGCCCCTCGGCCACGGGGCTGAAAATAAACTCGCCCCCTTCGCCCCCGGGCGGGAGGTAGGGCTGCCTCGGCCTCAAATCCCGGGGCGCAGGGGGTTACGTTGGAGTTTGGGGGAACTGCCACTGGATGCTCTGTGTGCTTTTTGGTTGCTTTATAGAAGGGAATAATGATTTTTCAACAGCTGCATGTCACAGATGGAGAGCCTTTTGCTCCAAGCTGGAACGTAGCGTGGGGTCTGCCACCAACAACTCCTCTCTCAGGAAACATGCTCCAGGCCTCACAGAATGGTCAGGGTTGGAAGGCACCTCTGGAGATCATCTAGTCCAACCCCTCCGCCAGAGCAGGGTCACCTACAGCAGGTTGCACAGGACAGCGTCCAGGTGGGTTTTGAATGTCTCCAGAGTGGGAGACTCCACAGCCTCTCTGGGCAGCCTGTTGCAGTGCTCTGCCACCCTCAAAGTAAAGAAATGAGCCACAGAAAGAAAAAAAAAAAGAGTAGAAGGCAATTATTTCTCCGAGAGCTGTATCTGCACTTAGCTCACTGCCTTGTGACCATGAAACACTGTTCACAATAATACTATTATCATGTGCTAGGCGAGGGGAGAGAGTGACGCCCACGTACGGCTGAGGAGGTTTGTTCCCAGCGCAGGCGATCCTCCTCGCAGGACTTCAGCATTGAGTGCTGTTGGTCACGTTTCTCACCCGAACCGAGATGCAGACCGCACGCCCAGGAAGCAGGGTGTTCGTGTCTGGTGTTTCATGAAGCCGATGCGAAGGAAGAGAACTGCACAGCTCTGCAACCTCCTGAAACTCGGGGGCACGTGTGGGATTTCCCCCTGTCCCCAGCACTTTTGCCTGCCATCCATTTCTGGGGTTATCCCCTGAAGTCGGTCACACCGCCGAGGCGTTTATCTACCATTCAAGGTAGTTTTAGATCCATCTGCTAATCTCTCAGGAATGCTGAAGAGATTTTATTGTCACACTTACAAAGTGCTTTGAAGCCTTTGGGTGAGAGGGAGAAGTGTAAAGCTTTAATTTAAAGTGCTTCATTTCCAGTTAGTATTTCTTGAGAGAGCGAATGCCATGCAGGGCACTGTTTACTACAAATGGGGCAGAATTTGATGCAGATGATGATTCATCTAAGCTTCAAAAGAAATTTTACAACCAACTGAAAGTCCTCTGTAGCTTCTTCACTAGCTTTTTGGTTTTTCTTTTGACTGAGGATCAAACATAACACTGTATTGTTTGCTTTTTCCTGCCAAAGACTGCAGAACAAGGGTGTATCGTCCTCTTTTGATGATTGGAGCTCTCCAGGGCACACGGTTCTCCATACCGACTATTTGGTGCTATCTCACGGACCAGACTAACAGCAGAACAGATGATTTTATCTCCTCAATACAAGCCTGCACCTTGCTTTACAAGTCCATCACTTCAGCATCAGATCCAGCTTCACTTTAAGATTTGTTAGTTCATTTATAAAATCACTTGTATTAAAATGTCTGTTTTCAAAGTTTTGATCTGACAGATTTCCTGCTTAGCTTGTGGAGTTTGTGCTTCATAAATATTTTCTTATGGCATCAATTCTGCAGTGTCCCTGGCACACAGTCAGCATGACTTCTAACACCTTCAGTGACTTGCTCATGAATCCTGTAAATGAAGAAGTATTTCCCAAATGATGATGACAAAGAGTTTCCAAGAGTTTATGTATTTGAGAAAACCCTTAGCTTACTTCACAGATAAGATGCAAATGCTAACTTCAGCCAGTAAATGATTCATTTATTTCTTGTAACAGCTGGTTCTGCATGGGAACAGAAACATAGAAGAAATTCAAGTCCCAGAGAGGTAGTCTGGTCCAGCAACAGTGCCCTCCACTAAGGAACGTAGACCTAGAAACTTTATATAGAATAAATCCATTATTTAATTCAAGCTGGTGAATGTTTAACAGTTTAAAATACCAGCCTACTCATTGCAATTATACAGTGAACCATTAAAACATTCATAGACCACTAGTTTCACTTAAACAAACAGCTTGTCTAGTCTTCCTGGTGTTCACAGGTCCCAGACCGTCAGCCCTTCCTCCCAGGTGCCCATGGGTGAAATGCATGTGCTTCCTGTGGTGGGGGCTGTCCTTCGGAGGAGTTCCACTTGCACAGGGGTGGCTAGCAGAGGAAGGAGCCCCGCTTTGTAAGATGTGGGCTAATGCGGTGTTTGCTAGAGCAACGGCTGCTAAATATTTGATTATCTCAAATTAACATCTCCAAGGAGCTGGGTCTGGCATTGTGCTATGGGCTCAGAAATGCAAATCATTCACTATGAAAATATTGTTATCAGCTTTTCAGGAATCGCTATGTTAAATAAAACAGGTGTGAACATCACTCCCAGCCCTAGCGTTATCGCACCAGCCCAGAGCTCTTGGAGCTGGGAGAGAGGAGTGGACTGCATGGAAGAAAAGGCTACATGTGTCTCTGGGAGCATGACCAGATTAATGGAAGAATTAAATTCCCCAAGGTTTGTCAATTGACTTGCATTTGTGAGTGGTAACAGGATTTAACTTTTTCCAGAACATGACAGTTCTGTTCCTCTTTTTACTGTCGTAATTTTGCATTCATGAGAGTTGTACTGGCTGGAACAGACCTGGACTAGAAGGAAGAAAGTGTTCAAGTTCTTTTACTTTAAATTACAGGCTTTCTCTTTGTCTGTCTGCCTTTCCTTAAAGGATGGGTACAAGCTGTTTGGTTAGGAGCTGATCTTATACTGTAAAACCATCCGCAGAGGCACTGGTACAGTGTAGTGGACTCCCAACTCTGCTAGCAACATGAAGGAAAACAAATTTGATTTGTGCTTATGTCTGTGCATTGCTCTGGCTGATATAATCTAGACTAAAGAGTGTATGTAAATATTTTTGTTTTCCCTTTATAGTTCTCTTGTTCACAGTCATTTTATAGAAATTGATTTTGATTTTTTTTTTGAAGCCTGTTGGAAAACATCTTTGTCCCAGGAGCTACAGTGAATCTGCCAGTGTTGCCCATTTTGGTGACCACTCAACCGCATCTACCACCAAGCTGCTTTTTTTTGTGGCTGTTTATTGGTTTTCCTGAAGTTTAGGAGCCCAGGGTGACCCTACTGTATGTGTGACAGACAGCAGATCTTCTCAGTAACTCTTTAGATGTTCAGGACATGTTAAACTCAAGAATCACACTCCAACCTTTTGTGCATGCGCAGTAAATTTGGTTTGGACCTACAGGGATTGGCAGATCTACGACAACCGAGTGTATAATGGCAGCACAGGATTCATTGAGAGAAAATTCTTTTAAGTCATTTAAATCTGTCCTTTTTCATTACTACTTGTTTATTCAAATGTCATATGCCTGTGGAGGAAAATAAGCCAACCCAAGATTTTATGTTTCTGCTTTTCAGTTAAGCAAGAGAGCACTTTGAATCCACTTCCACAAGAACTCCACCATGGTCTCCTCTGGCTTGAATGGTTTCAGTTTTTCTAAGAACTAATGAAAGCTCCAAAAACAGAGAGAGAGAAAAAAAAAAAAAAAAAGAGAAAGGTAATTTTCTGAGTAGAAACCTGTATGCAATTTCCAAGTAGAAACCTGTATGCAATTTGGGTCGATGCCTGAAAATAACCTCAATTCCATTTTCTTTTTCCTTCAAGAGGTCTCTCTTAAAGCATGGTCTAATCTTGCCTCACACCCAAGAGCAAACAGTGCTGTGTGCTTCACGTCCTGTTGGACGACTCTGAAAGACCGCAGTATGGTTGCAATTTTGCAGGAGAGCTGCGGTCCCTTCTGGGCCCTCTCTGCAGTGGGGTGGATAAGAGTTGTCTCTGCTTTGAAGCCAACACCGTTCACCGTGCTGCTGCCTTGCATTTATGTAGTAATTCATGGGGACATTCACACTGACTTCTCTAAATTATTACACAAAGTGCAGAATAACAGTTAATCGGATGTAGGGTCTGGCAATACCTTTTTAGCCGTGTCAGCAAACACTGCTGAAAACAGGTTTATTGACAGAGTGCTAGAGCGACTCCTGAGGAAACATACATGTGCTAAAGTCCATCTTCACTAAATATTCCCATTTTGACAGACAGCAAACATCCCGTAGCATGGACGCGGCTATACCAGCTACAGGTGATCATAAAAGAACAGTTTGGTCTAATAAAATAAGCGATACCAGTTTAATATAGCTTATGCTGATACGATTGCATCTGCAGCAGCGTAACTCTGTAAACAATCACGCCTTTTACAGGCACATGAGCTGAGAGAGGTAGTACAGTCCTGTTATCAAGAAGTCTTTGCTAAACAAGATCCGGCTGGGAATTCAAGCACTTCCTGGATTTAACCAACTCCTCTAATAAAGTGATTTTACAGAAGAGAGAACATGGAAATTGATGCAATTAGCAATTGCATTTTTGGCTATCTGCCCAGGAAAAACTGTGAATCAACAGCCAGGTGAATGATTTCCACCCATGTAAATTCAGAGCACCTATGGATGCTCTTTTAAAACACCTCCAGAAGGGAGTTGTGCCTCTGGGTCAGGGTCTGACCCCAACCAGCCTGTGTCCCCAAAGGGCCCTGCGGAGCCAGCATGACCCTGCCCTTGAGCTCTCCTGATATTCCAGGCACATCTTCCTTTGTGCTGTACTATATACCACCAGTTTCTTCCCTCCTGTGGTCTTCCCTTTTGGCTTTATTTTCAAATAAATTGTATCTGCCATTGGGCCTCCAAGCTGCCTAATGGCACAGGAAATGACAGGCAGAGAGGGGATTTCTTTGCAAAACTGTTTGCTGATGCTCCTGCCTGTCCCTTGGGAAGAGCAAGGCTACGTGTGCGATCCATGGCGCTATTCCTGTCGCTCCTTCCATTCAGCAAACCGAAGGATAACGTACCTTTCAAAAGCATATGTTAAACCTGTCCCTCTTCATCTAATTATCAGATGCGCTCTTTTTAATGGAGAGCATGCAGCTGGTTCCCATCTGCTCAGCTGTGGCTCACTTTTTTTACGTTGTTGTTTGGGGTTTTTTTTCCCCACTTTGGGTTAAATTGAGAATGAGGTTTCATGAATGGCTGTGGTCAGAAGGAGCTGGCCTGGTCTGCTCCCAGCCACACACCACAGACTCCCATCAGCATCCTTGTTGCCAGCTCTTATGCTTGTCAGACCTCTCAGCAATCCTCTTCACTTTATCAAGCAGGCAGAAAACTATTTGATTCCTAGGTGCTGGGTTGGTTCTCTGCTGGCTTAGAGAGCAGGCCTGGTTCACCAAGGGGTCAGGAAAGCATTGGCAGCAGCAGGAACGTGCTTCTGGGAGCAAGGAAGGGAGTATAGGAGCAGGTTGTCCTTTTAGGGGCAGTTTGCAGTTAGAGCCGTGAGCTAATGCCAGATAGTGGTGGTTACACTCCACTGCTGCTCCCAGCTGCGTTCTCCTGCCCTTACCCTTGTGCGGAATCTAGCCATGGAGTGGCTTCAGGGTGAGTTGATCCAGCTGGCTGATCTGGCTGAAAACTACTCATTTTTATGGCACAGTTAGTTTGCCGCTGTTATCAGCCAGATGAACAGATTTGCCCTGTGGCCACACAGCCACTAGATGCAATATAAGGAAAGCAACATGAACAGGAAATATGGACAGCAACTAGCTTGGAGATCAGCTCAGCTGTAATACCAAACTGCACCTCAAGAAGTAGCCATACCAATGCAGCCACCCCGCTGTTACTGGAATAGTCAGATCACTAGATAGTTTGTTTCCCTACCTGTGCTCTTCTGCTCTAATGAACGCATTTTCAGTGCAGGAAGTGTATTTTTATCTCCCTTATTCTGTGCAAGTAGAATTGTACTCCAGCAGGCAATTTTAACCTCTTCTGATTTGTGGATTGCTAGTGGAGAGGCAGATCCTGCACAGCGGGACTAAATCGATTGACTTCCATTCCTTTGTAGCTTTTGTGGACCTTGGAAGTTGTTCACAGTGGCAACAACCGTAGGCTGAAATCTGCTGCACAACAGAACTGCTGAGAATCACACAGGCCCCATCAGACTGCTGATAGTGTTTTCACATCATTTTTTCTTTCATTTTTTTCCTTTCTCATCAAGGATAATAAAATCTGAGAAGATTATGGTGCATGAGGCTGATGAACTAAGGTGGAAACTTTGAGCTAAAACCTCCTCACTCTGGTTTCCTAATGGACAGCACAGGACAAATTACTGAGACAGGATTTCCCCTTCTCTATATCTGCGAGCAGGCTGTCCTCAAAGGAGATAAGTAGTAACATCCTTTCTCACAAAAGTAAGGCAAGATCCTTTGTTGCAAGGCAGAGTCACAAATCCAAGTTTGTGCATGGGCTGCACTGGTAACCGTGCCTTTTCTTGGCTTGCAGATGTTCCTCTTGGAGACACTGTGGCTCCTCTCCCCACCACTGTAGAAGGCTGTGTTTTGGTATGATGGGGTTTCAGTGGCAATACTGGCTCATAGTGAAATGCAGCCGCCTTCTTTTTACCCCACCCTCTCTCTCTCTCTTTTTAAACTGCCTTTATTCCCAGATCTGGGTCACAGCCCAGTCCCATAAACAATTGAGTCAGTACAATTGTCAGGGTGAAGGGCTGCAAGGAGAGGAGTGTGAATGAGTGAGATGGCAAAGGGAGTGGCAGGCAGGATCTCCCTAAGCTGCCAAGCCCTCATTTTTCATCAAGCCAGAGTTCAAGACTGGCACATTTCACATTTAGTACATCCATAATCTGACCCAGCCCCTTTGGTTTAAAATGCCTGGTTTATTTACACACCTCTGGTCCATATCTTGAGAGGCATTGCTGCTGAACAGGTCATACGTTTTTCCTTTTAAATATAGGGAGATGTCAATCCTCTTCCTTTCACATGCTTTGCTGCAAGATAGTGAAATCTTTGAATGAGGAGGGGAATGACATATTACCATATAATTTAAAGTAATCATGGAGTCATCCACTGGGGACCTCATCGTGTATCTCATGTAAAACAGGGTCCAGGATGGCTGACATGTGAGAGAGTTTCATCAGGGAAAAACAGGGCAAGAAGTGGAGAAGAAGTTCTCGGAGGAAAAGCTTAACCGAGGTGATTACATCTCACCAGCCAGATTTCTGAACCATATTCCCAGGAGAGAAATATCTGAATGCCTGATTCAGTGGTGATGCGCTCCTACATACCAGTCCTAAAATAGCAGAGGTTAACAACGCTCAAAATGTCAGCACTAGGCCCCCGAGATAAAACACTATCATGATGAAAGGAGCAATTCTCTTGCTTCCTTCCGTCTGCAGAATCTGTATAAACTGGCCTCCACTTAAGGCGCCTTACCAGTGCAATTATGTGAGTTAAGAGCTGGGTCTTTTGCTGACATAGTTACGCTGATAAAAGCCCTCGTTTAGATGTAGCTATACAGACATAAGCAGGAAGAGTGCGTCTTTAACCTCACCAAGATACTCACAGCAAAAAAAAAAGTATCTCTGGTATAGACAAGCCCTTAGGCTCAAAAGTATATGGATGTAAGATCTCCTTTTGTGTGTTGCTTTTATTACAGGCCTCCATAGAATGCCCGTCATTGTAATCGCTGAGTAGCCTTTATAAAACAGCAAACCAACAATATTTTCCAGCTAAAGAACAGGCTCTGATATTCGCAACAGCATCTGACATTTCTTTCCAGATCAAAACCTGGGGAAGGAAACTCCTTGCCAGATGGAGTCCCCAAACATCACTAGTGGTGTGCCCAGTACCTCCCAGTAACCTGTTAGCCACAACAGACAGCCGGTTCTTGCTAATCCTCTCTATTCAAAAAGAGGGCAGTAGCAATCTTTGCTGGTTGAACCTTGTCAGTGTGGTGCGAAATGCCGCATTCAGGTCACTGGGTATTCATTCTGCGCCCCTCACTATGTTTTGTGTGCAAAATGTTATTATCTCACTGTTGATCACTTTAACAGAATAATGCAGTCCCCAGGCCTTAGTGATCTTGTCAGGAAGGGGCTGATCCTGATTAGGACTCCCAGATCCCACAAAAATAAGTAGGAGTATGCAGTACGACTAGTTTGATGAAAAAAATACTTATTTAGAGGCAAGTAATTTTATGCACTACAAAATATCTAATAATTTTGATCTTTTTAAGAGTATTGTAGGAGTCAGGAGGAAAATCCTTCAGGAGGACTGGAAAGTCCTGAAGATCCAAAGAAAATGTCTCTAATCTTGTGAAAGAAACAAGATGTCAGCTTTAGCAACACGTTCATTGCAAAAGGATCCAAGTTTTCAATTAATTTTCTTTTTTGAAAGAGCTTGTTTTCCTCAACTTGTAAAATATATTAGAGGGAAAACATCTGTTTTGAAGAAAAGTTGGGTTTTTTTCCCCCAGTGACACATTGCAAGACCTTGCCTCCTAATGCCTTGCAGGAGTTAGTTTGATGATTCCTTCTGACACCCTAAAGCTCCAAGACTCTGCAAAGAGGTACTGAAGGGATTAGATAAATTACTCGGTCACTGTGGAAAATCATAGCCAGGGAGTCAGAACACCAGGAGCCTGAGGTTTCTATGGCTATTGTACGAGACAGACAGCTTCATCTTGTCACCCGTGTAGGATTGCAGTACTATTTTCTTTTCTTCTTTGAACAAACTGGCTCATGGCCAGTGATTTACCGGTCTCAGTTCTAGAAGCGTGGAAGCCACTTAGTTGTCGCAAAGCCTCAGACAAAGGTAGACAAAAGTTTTGCAAAAAGTCTCAGCCGTCCCTATTTAGAATGGCGGCTGCTCAATATCTAAAGAACTGAGCTCTCAGTTATCAAGGGATATAGTAAAGTCTTAAATAATCTGCAGACTATTAGAGGACAAATAAAGGCTCTGGCTGGGAAGTTATTGAATGTTCAAGGATTTCCAGTATCCTGTTTCCTAGGTGCCATTAAAAACCCACAGCCTTAAATTCCACAGCAACTCAGCTCCCCCTGTGATACCATTAGGTATACATGGCTGGGCACAAAAAATGTGCCAGCTCTTACCTGAAAGCATATTGCTACATGCTGTAGCATGTAAATTCATCGCTGTCTGTTGACACAAGTCACCCTTCCTCAGCATCACTTTATTTAAACAACCATACGGTGCGTGTTTGCATGTGTATTTGTACATAGAAGAAACAAACTCCCCCCAGTCAGCTCCTCACCCTGCTAATGCTGCTCATACCCGCAGCGCAGTGAACAGCCGAGCGCCCTGCCAAAGTGGGGGAGCCCCAGGGGTTTCCAGAGAGCCGGCAGGGAAGGATGGCCCTGCGCCCTCAGCACCATGCCTTGGCGCCGAGGCTGCTCCCTGGGCTCCCTCCCAAGCTTCTTGTGTGACTGCAGGCCGCTAGCTTTCATTTCTGGGTGCCTCTGATTTCCTCATGGATTAAACATCCCTGCTTGGGAGCTGGGTGCAGCCAGTGCTCAGGGGCACGGCCGAGCCCGTCCTGCCGTGTGTGCGTTTCCATCCCAGCGGCTGATGCCAAATCGTTCCTCGCATTGCCTAACTGTCCTGCCACCTTTGGTAACAGCCGCCCTTGGCAGCCCACCATTTCCTCGCAGACTGGTGAGCTCACCGCCACTTCAGAGCTGTGTCTGAGAAGTTGCTGGAGCTGTCTCGTTTGGTGTCAGAAAACCAAACTGCATGGCCCTGCTGGTAGTGGCAGCTCACCGGGCAGCAGGCCCAGTGACTAAAGGGAAGGGAAGGGGGAAAGCAGAACCAGAGCAGCCGGGCTCCCCTTCTTGTTCTGCCACTCGTTGGCTTTCGTAGCTGCGAGCAGGTCGCTCAACCTTCCCATCTTTTAGTAAAACGGACACAGCCCTGGAAAATGTACCGACGTCCTCAACAGAAGGAAACCCACAGGGTGAAATGTGGGGGTTACTCCTAAATGTTCTTTGTTCAGATTTTAGAAAAGAATCAGCTTTACGACAGCATCCACAGTTTCAGTGCTGTGCTTAGAGACCCAGCCGAAACCCCATCTCCGGTACTGCGGTGGTGTGTAGTCCTAGCACAATTCCACACTTGTTCGCTTCTCTCTGTTCACTCCAGATTAATAGATCTTGTCTTCTTAAACAGTCCTGCTTTTAGGGGAACGCTGAACCTGGTTAGTGTGTTTTCAAATATATGTGGCCACATCCAGTTAAAGACAAAACCAGGTTTCATATGTTGGGTAATGTATTGCCCCATGCAGTACAGATGAACTCAGTTTATAACTGAACAACATCCAGCGAAACTGCCCAAAGGAAAGCTTCGCTGCTCTGTTGTCACTATGTAGGGATCGCTAATAGCACATAGTCAAGTGCTAGGTAAAAGTCAGGCTACATTGCAAAGCCAGATAAAATTACCCTTCTGTTAACAAACGGTGTAAAATTACCCAGTTTGGCTAACCTTGAATTCCTCCTGGTTTCTGGGGAATTTATGTCCCAAATTCCTTGAACTATATAATAAGATGATTGCTATAATATTTTATTTTGGTTGTGTGCACGTGAAATAGGGCGGACTGGTAATACACCAGAGACTGTGTCGAGCAGCAGCTGTTACACTTTCAAAGAGCATTACCGAGCTTTTTATAGTTGGCTGCAGTTGACATCACAGCTAAATAGAGTCTCACTCTAAAATATATTCCACCCAGCCTATGCAACCTTAAAGCCATGCATTGCTGGGAGGAGAGAGGGTCACAGGAAGCAACGAAATGCCAGCATGGAAGTAAAAGCCTGGGGATGTTTTTTCTTCTTCTTCCCACATCCATTAGGAGAAATGCTCTTGAAAGACTTCTTCAGGAAGAGCAACTGCCACTGGAGAAGAATGACAGGGTGAAACCTCTCATCTTGGGACCCAGCATTCAAATCTGGCCCAGGTCAGCAGTGACTGACACCTGTAGTGACCTAGTGAGTAGGTAGCTCTCTCAGTGCCTCTCAGGCGACTGTCCAGACCAAAAGAGGCTAAAATCACAGCTGCTGCTTTCTTACCACTGGTGCCACCATGATGGTGCTAGAAGTTGGGTAAAAGCAGCTGTGCAGTAAAAACCATTGGTGAGGAGCATCACACACCGAAGTGCCTTTATGGACTGGACCAGCAGCTTCCAGAGCTTTTGGGAGAGTGTTTTCCACCACACTCGCTACTAAGAAAATAACAAAGCTGGGTTTGGGGGAAGCTTATCCAGAACTTGAGGGTATTGCGGATAATGGTCCCTGAGGGTGACATCTGCTGCAGCACAGACCTCCTGAATGAAACCTCTGCATTGCTTTACATCCTTGCAGCCTGGCACACCACTGCCCTGAGGACCTGCTGCAGTAGCACGAGGGAGCACAGTTTGGGAACAAGTCCCATAAACCTGAAGAGGGGGACTCACCACGCTGATTCAGAGCAACTCCTGCCTGTGTTCTGCCATCTCTGTAGCTAACACAAGGGGATTAGCAACCAAGGGAAGTGTTTGGGCCAGGACAGCCCTCCACACTGCAGTGCTCCATGAACTCACCAAGGCATGTAAAAAGCCACATACTTCCCCTGCCTGCTAGAGAGATACGGGATGAGATAGATGATGTGCTTCTTCCCTATGCCTGCCTGGCATTTTTGTCCAGCTAGCAATGATGCCAGCCCGTGGAGCTGAAATCACACATACTAATGAAGATTTTTTCCCAAACTATCCAAATTGTTGCCCGGGTTCCTTCCAGGCTCCCTTTTCTCTTTCAATCAGCGCATCTGTTGGCTGACAACACACGTGATGATACAAGAATAGGAGCAGCTGCTGTGATTGCTGTATGTGATTGGTTCTCTTCCACATGGGATAGTCAGAAGATACTTTTGGTTCCATTTCTTTCAAGGGTGCTGCTCAGGGGACTGTCCATGTGATACAAGACATGCAAGCTAGGATACAATAAAACAGCAGAGGCTGAAACACTGCCAAATAAAAGCTTAGTGCAGTGGTTTCCCCAGTGCTGACTGTATGAGCTCTAGCCCCCAAAACTCCTAAATCAACCCTGTATTTGCGTGTGTTTGAATATCTGTACTACTACATTGCTGAACATACTCCATGTGAATGGCCTAGGGTTCCCGAGGTACTTTTCACAGCTTAACATGCACTGCACCTCTCCTCTGAGTCTGTGACTGAAGATCATTTGGTATTCAGCTATGGTTTCTTCTGAGATTCTAAAAGACCTCACAGGAAAATGTTGATGTCTTACTCTTTCCCTCACCTTCTCTGTTTCATCTTGCAGGGACCCATCGTCCTGGCACAAAGTCCATTTGAAAGGCCAAGCCAGGGATGTCTAGCCTACCTTCACCGGGAGAGGCTGCGAAATGTGAGGAGGCGGTGCATCACCACAGTCTGAGCACCTTCCCCAGGCATTGGTTAGATAGCGTGCCAAAAATGTCACGGGTAAAGAGTTACTGGTACAGCCCCTTTCACAATCTGCCACTGTTTACTGTCTCAAGGGTGTGATGGCACAATTTGACCTTAAAACTGCATGGACACAAGCCTCCTCTATGCTGGAAAATGCATCATCCTCGTAGCCAAGTGCATCGGCACGTACCCAGCGCAGCAGCCAGGAATGATCAGCACTGCCTTCCCCTGTCCAAAATGTCAAATGAATTTCTGCTTAAACATGTGACACCGGCAACCACAGAAGTCCTCTCCAGCCTCACCCCAAGGTTGTTGCTGCCCTCTTCATGCTGTGCTCCCACCTGGCACTAAATCAAGGGGACCAGCGGAGAGCATCACACCGTCTCCTCACCAAGGCACACATAGCCGGTGTACTTTGTGCAGGGCAACTGAGAGTGGTGCCCTCCAACGTCCCCACACCATCACCAGTGCTGCCCTCCGCTCCTCTTCTGCCCTGTAATAAAAACACAGTTCTAACAGCAAAATCTCTGTTTTAACAAGTACTGCTAATTTTCTTCAGGAAGGACATGGAAAATAACACTTTGCTATGTAACAAAAGCCATGCTAGGAGTATTTTGCTAATGTAGTGTACCCATAAATGGGTCTGATGAAGGCATTTCCTAACCAAAAAAAGTGCCAGCCAAAGCAGGTACATCCCTTGCTTATTTCTGCTGAGCCTACCGGAGGCACTCCTGGCAAAGGTATTTTCTACTTAGTTTGCCCCTTCTATTTATACCATGCTTAAGGGTCAACTCCCAAATGGCCCAAACTTCACCCAGAAAAAAAAAAATGTAAATATCTAAACTATGGCTATTCTGCAAGGGCTCCAAAGAGAGCTTTATGACTCCTTTTTTTCATTATTCGTGATTTCTACATGCCTTCATGGAGAAAACCAACAAACTGGACCCACAGAAATAGAGAGGATTTCACAGGAGTTGCTCTCCTTTTGTTGTGAAGAAAAAATTAGTAAGTCTTTCCTACTGTGCGATGTGGTCCATGGTGAAAACACCAGCAAGAGTTTCAGGACTGTCCCTGGGAAATGTTGACAGAGAAAAAAGGTCAGGCAGACCTGCAATGACCTGGTCTTCTGCAGCTCTTTGTGCATACATGGTCCTAAGTAAAATTCCCATCTGAAACCAGGTTTTCCACTTTGGTTAGCCAAAGGCATCTGGTGAAGCTGCATTGCTGCAAGATCAGATAAAGGCCTGGAGAGTGGGAACCAGGCACTGATCCTGCTCTGGAACAGGGATCTTCTAGGAACAACCCTGTGTGTCTCTGCCACCGTGCCATGTACCTTCTCTTCAGCAACAGGGCCACAGGCAAGTTAGAGTGGCATTTGTTGGTGGCGTTTGGACAGCCCAGACTTGGCTATACACTCAATGGCAACTTGCTGCTGTGGAAAGCTGAAATGCAAAGACCTGTTTGAGATGAAGGAGGTCAGTGCTCACAAGTATTCTGGACACTTTGTTAGGATGAGTGGGACTTTTGAAAGCTGGAGTGGGACTTTTTACAAAGGCATGTAGTGACAGGACGAGAGGAAATGACTTCAAACTGGAATAGTGGAGATTTAGATTAGATATTAGGAAGAAATTTTTCACTATGAGAGTGGTAAGGCACTGGAACAAGTTGACCAGAGAAGTTGTGGATGCCCCATCCCTGGAAGCATTCAAGGCCAGGCTGGATGGGGCTTTGAGCAACCTGGTCTAGTGGGAGGTGTCCTTGCCCATGGCAGGGGGGTTGGAACTAGATGATCTTTAAGGTCCCTTCCAACCTGAAACATTCTATGATTCTATGAGGAAAGAGCACAACATACAGGGGTTTGCTTGTGTGGGCACCTGTGTGGCTCTTCGCATCTTACAGCTAGAAATTATCCTGGTCCCTCAAGCAGGAGCCCGCTCCATGCAGCCAGCGGAAGGATCACCATTTGTCTGAAGAGATGCAAAGTCAAGCTCTTTGGGCATGGAGGATCAGTCTTTGCTCTGTCAGGATTTTCAATGTCAGCAGGTTCCCTGTTTCTCCTGGACTGCTCTGTACATGCCAGGACTCCTGCTGCCTTATCTGATAAGAAATACAAAACACGGAGGAAGAACAGTTCAACCAAGAGAGATTAACCAAAGGAAACTCCTTATCTTCTCACTTCTGCCCTTTGAAGACCCCAACTTTTCCTATCCTGGCAAGATTTGAGAGAAATACAGCCTTTTTGAAATGCTAGAAAACCACAAATGCTGCGATGCTGGCACTGACCAACACACACGATGTAAAACACCCAGGTGATGCTGTGACTGACATGATATCATATCTAGTTCTGAAATTTCCAGCCACTGTCATAAAGATTTTGTCTACAGTCACGCTTCAGGCATTGACAGTGAGCCTGAGGGTGGTGACAAAAGAGGATAGCAGCGGTGGAACTGTAAATAGAAACCTACACTACAATGCTGCTGTACCCTTTTTTGATCACTCAACCTTGCAGCAAACTCTCGTCACTCCTTTATACCTTCTCTTACCTCAAAGACCTTCAGACAGATGTGAAGATAGGACGGCAAAAGAGGAAAAAACATGGTCTCGTAAAGATACGGGGGATGGCCAAGGTGGCAGTACAGAGCTGCTTCGATCACTGCCGCCTGGAGTCACTCTCGATCTGGGATTGCGGTTGTCTCATTTGGAGTAATAAATGTATTTGCTCTTTGGCGTGTGTCCAGTAGCACTGAGAAACTTCCCGGGGAGGGGGGAGGAAAAACTGTGGAGGAGAAAAGTCTTAAATCCCCCAAGTAATATGTGTAAGAGAAGCTTGGTCAAATGCAAAAGGGAGGGGAAAGAATCAAGGGGGCTAAAAGATAACGGAGAAAGAGATAAAAGTACCAAGAAAAGGAAAGAGAGGAAGACCTTTAGACAACAAAGGAGAGGATTAGACTAAAGAGGTGACAAGGGTGCGCCCCTGACAAACAGGGCCAAAGTCAAATAGAAAAATAACCCCGCCAGAAATAAAAGCAGAGGTGCTGAGCTTGAATAATAGGGGAAGAAAAACAGCTGTCACATAAAAAGGGGATGAGAGAACAAGGGGCGTCTTGAGGGTCTGGGGCAAGAGCTGCCTGAGTAGGGCAGCCAGGGGGAGGGGGGGGGAACTGGTCCCGGGGGGAGAGCAGGGACATGGCCTAGAGAGCGTGTTTGCAGAGAGGAGTGAGGCAACGTGCGGGATGCTATCGGGCGGCTTATCTGGGATGGCGGGGGCAGGAGGACAGGTACTTTCCTTTGCAAATGCGTGGAGCTTCTGCGTGAGTCAGCCACCAGAAAATTGTGCCGTGGGCTTACAAAAATCAGGATAACCCACAGGAATAATGCCTACCGGGTTCGCTGCGTGGTATTTTCTTTCTTTTTCTTTTCTTTGGTGTGATTTTAAATAGCAAAGAAATATGAGTCAATACATGCATTGAAGAGAATTACTTCATCAAATGGCATAGTAACCGCTGCGCTCCCCAGCTATGATCACCAGAAACTGCTGATTTAATGATCAACTGCAAATCCCCAGCTCAGGTGGAACTTCCCACCTTCCATCTACGTGTTAAAGCTGAAAATCTTCTAAACTGTACAGAGGCCTGAATATCTTAGAAATGAAACAAGTCAGAAAAAAATGCTAGAAAAAAACCAAAATGGTTTTGTTGCAAATGCCGTGATACACAAGAGACCAACAGTCCCTTGTCTCCAAAACTAACTAGAAAAGAAGATGGGAAACATTTAGTATGAATGATAAGACTGCAGCCAGAGCACCAGCCTTGGCACATGCTTGAGCAGCAGCAGGAAAGCGCAGCTCCAACCGATACCACTCAGACTTGTGGGGTTTAATATCACCAGAGCAGCCAGAGGCAGAGGAAGATAGTGGAGCTGTGTTCATATTATAGCAGGCATCCAACCTTACTGGGAAAGTTCTGGTTCTGTGTGTTGCCTTCTGATTTTGAACCATTGGAGCAAAATTTGCTTCACATTTGGATCCTTTTCTCAATAACCGTGAGACGTAATCTTTAACAAAAAAAAAAAGGAAGAAGAAAAAAGTGAAATTCTCATAAAAATCTATTAATTTCAGCTGCTCATGCATCAGACAGATACTGAACACTGCAAGACAGAAACAGAGAATCTTGTGACTGTTATTTGCTAAGTTGGGGTAGAAGGAAGACCTCACCATGTGCAGGGGATGATGATGATGGTTTAGGAGTCCGCCAAGAAAAGGTACAAACAATACCTTAACACCGCTTGCTAAGGCCAAGGTGCCTGAAAAAGGAAGAGAGGGGACTGTTCAGAGCTTTTCCTTCTGTTACTCAGTGCTATTACAAGAGGAAGTGGCCTCTCTGCTGTATCTCACCCTGCCTTCCCAGGCCAGCCCTGCTGTGCGTGCGGATTCTGGCTGCACCCCAGAGGGCTGCCTCTCCTAAGTAGGTGCTGTACGAAAAGGGGGTAAGCAAGGTCCTGTCTTTTTCCTTAGCTCTTCCATCCTTATCTTCTTCTTTTCTTGTTGTTTTTTGTTCAGCTGCAGAGATAGAGTTTTTTCCTTTGCTGGTACAGCGAATTAATTAAACATTACAGGGAGTTCAGATAACCCAGTAGTTTTATATATACAACCACCTGCATCAACAGTTGTTATAAAATTCTTCATTAAGGAAAATATCTCGAAGAATGGGGTAATGACCTTGTTCAGAGCACGTGAGTAAGCAAAGCAACATGATTAAATAGAGGCTCTAGGTTCTCTCACAGTAACACAAACTATAAAATCAGAGAGGGCACAGAGATAAATCGCACCAAGGAATTGTTTAAGCCTCGGGCTTGCTGCAACAGCAATCTTTGTGGGACTGCCCACTCTCTGCAGAGGCAACGGCGAGTCAGATACGTGCATCCTGACGCTGTATCTCAAAACTCAAAGGCAGGCTGAGGTTTAACAGTGTCTAAATTCAACTCTCAGTATCCCTTGCCCTTTCAACCAGCCTCTCCTATCTCCAGGTAGCTTCCTCCCCGTTGCCCTTTCCCTCTTCCCACCCCCACCATTTGCTCTTATCTCCCTCCCACTCCCAAATCCTTGATCTTCCTCTCCCTCCGAAGGTAGGGAGCCAGCTGCCAGCCATCAGACGCACTCTGCTCTTGCCCCTTTGCTACTGTTGCGTCCCCTCTGAACCTGGGCATCTCGCCCCAAATCTGCTCCTGTTGGGATTTAGCAAATGCGACCCCTTGATCTTTTCATATGCATTTGCTAGGTTCTTACGCCTCCCCCACAGCCGCTTTCTTCAAGGCCTTCTGTGTGTCTGAAGCTCTTATCAACTCCTTGGAACAGAATACACGAATGGCACCACCAGGTCTTGAAGTCACGTCTCACACCTCTCAGGAAATGGCTTACCCCAACGAGTCACATCCCCCTCCTAAGCACAGGGCTAAAGTCACAAGTTACTATTAGTTCCTTGGTTTTGGCAACAGAGAGAGGCAGCAGTTTAATTTTCAGAGGCAAATAGATCATGCGTATATAGATGTAATCAAATCCTAGCCAAGCAGGACAGTCATCTTTCAGAGAGAACACAACCGCTTGTCACATCGCGTTTATTTTAACCCTGGGGAAGATCTGCGCATAGAGCTGTTGGGCAAGGCTGGCCCTTTACTTTGTGGTCTGGAATAACTGGTGGCACTGCAGCTGGGCTGGGCTGCGCGAGCAGCGTCCTGCGTCGGGGACTGATGTCACCAGGCTCTGACATCGCTCTGGTTCTCCACTGTGATGGGCTCCATCATATATTTCTTACCTGTAGGTACAAAAGCCCTGAAAGGGGTTCAGCCCAGCCCCTCGGTCACAGGTCACGCTATTTAGGATCCTGTGGCTGCACTGCCATGGGTCCCACTGTCAGCCACACAACAGGGATGGTGCCGCACTCCCTTTCACTCCCCAGCCCCAGTGCCCAGGCGCCTGCTGCCGACCGGGACAGCCTGGGGACAGCCTGGAGCGTGGCCAAGTCATGCTTCTGACCTTGTAGTAAGACATTGGATCCACCTCACTGTCTCGCAGGTGAAGGCGAGCCTGAGGGTCAGAGACAAATACAGCTATTTCAGTTTTACAGATGGTGAAGCCGAGGCACAGAAGTCAGCATTTTGCCTGGGACCACACAAGAGACCAGAGATGGAGCTGTGAATGCAGTAGTGGCATCCTCAGCCTGCGGCGCTTTTCAAACACGTCACTGGACTGATCACACCCACCACACACGTGCAATGGGCATGGCACAGCCACGAGCGTAAGCGTGCCACCATCCATCCTTCTGAGAGACACCTTCTCAAGCTCTTCCTTGTTGTAGCCATGAGGGCTAAAAACACAAACACTATGAAATGACAACTTTAAATTAAAAACATTACATCACTGTGAGATCTCAGAACTCCACCTAAAAGCCTGGATGTGCTACAATATTGTCATGATTTAGGCCAAATCTAGATCTCGGTGTATGTACATTGGGAAGACCTGATAAACCTCTAAAAGCATTTGGAGGCTGTGAAGAGCTTTGTCACAGTGACTAGAAGCAATCGGTGGGAAATTAAGCATTCATTTAAAGATTTCCTTTTGGGCAGAATGAAAAAACCCTCAAAACCTAAGCCTAGCGTGCATTAATGGTTTTTGCTGTCAGGACCTTGCTAGAGAAGCTGGAAATTATACAGAATTTTCATGCCAGCAGAAGCTCTGGAGTAAATGTAGTTATGTATGCAACCATAAAAATGTGTCTGCTCTACAATTAATTTTATTTGTCAGATAGTTTATACAGGCATTGCTTCTTCAATATAGCTTAAACTTAAGCTAAGTCTTAACAGCAAAAATGTAGTTTTGGTTTTTTCCTGAACTTCCTCTAAGTTAATGAAAACAGGTTTGTATGACCACTGTTCCTTTTTTGGCCAGTCTCCTAACACAAGCTTTTGAACCTGTTGGCCAGTTTCAATTAGAACTGATGTAGAAATTAAGACCTCCAAGATACCAAGTCTTTGCAAGTGTAGTCAGGAAGAGAAGAGACCGCTAAATTTGCACTACTAAAAGTTTCAATCTCAGGTTTAGACACCAGAAAATTCATGTTTAAGACCACCACCAAAAGAGAAAAAAAAAAAAAAAGGTTTGCTGGAATGAAAAAAATACCATTCAAGAGCTGCATCCCTGTAGAGTCCTAGAAGAAATGATGTGAGAGGCCGGAGGAGTTTGAAGACAGAAAAGGCTGTACTAGTGGTTACAAACCACTGCGCAGCAAAACCCATCGTGTCTCACCCCCTCCAGGGCTGAGCAGCAGAACAGTGTGGCAGTTACCTAAAGGGGTGTGTTTGTTTTGGCAGCAAAGACACATCTGAATGTCCCACTGCTGCCTGCTCATGCTGTGCGTCCTGCGGTGCCCCCCCAGCCCCGGCTCCTTAAGTCACGTAAGGCAGGATCTCCATCCGCACGTTTGAAAAGTGACTTTGTGGCCCTCAACAGCCTGAGAGAACCTCCCCAGCCTGACACGCAAAAGGCTGAACAGGCAGCAGGCCAGCAAACTCTGCACAGGGCCCATCTCCCCCTTCTCTAAAATCTCAGTGTTTCAGAGCCTGTCTTATCCTCGCTGGATGCTCGGAGCTGGCAGCGGTGACATGATAGTGTGTTCTCTGCCTGCAGCTTAAAATTGTGTTTCCATTGCAGGCACAGGCACATTGCATGTCATGAGAGTCCCCTCGGCACAGGTCCTCAGTGCAGAAGCACTCCCAGCACGGACAAAAGCATAAGGAATTTCTTGACAAATATTGTGAAAATCAACATAATCTGCCTCTGAAGCGGGCTGTAATCTCTGTTATCTACACAAGGTAGCCTGCTCTTCCCTTATCTCAATTTTAGCCATCTTGATTTCAAAAAGTGAGCCACTTCTGGATTTACGCCACAGTTTCTGTGCCCCGAGGGAAGGAGTAAAATCCCCCTTTGTGCTGAGACAGGACACAAATAAAAGCAAGTATGCAGAACAGAAAGGGACAAAAGTCTGAATGTCTTCCTAAATGCTTCCAGCCTTTACCTAGGCATAACTCCATGCAGATGCTGACACCCACAAGGCACTGAAAGCCTCCTTGTCAAGCTACGAGGGGCACAGCAGGATGCAAAACCTCTTGTCGGGGAAAGGAAACTCCGTTGAATCCAGTCACGGTGCTTTTTTCTTGCTGGGGGAGGCACGCTGCAGTACCTCACAGGCATCGCTTTTAGCACATCGGTGGGATGACACTCTGTGGGAGCTGCAGAGAGGTGTGCCAGTGTTGCGGGGGGGAGAGAACTGGCAGGAGAAAGCAGAGCTGTCTTTCACGCCATCCTGCTCGTTTAGGAGGAGGCAAAAGCCTCCTACTCTGACCTCCACCTAACAGCACACCTCTTTACAATTAGAGCACTGTCCCCTTTGCCTTTCTTCCAATTGTAGATCCCTTTCGAACCAAGCCAATACAGAAGGGCGGCCACCAGGATCCCGCAGAGGAAATTAGTGCGTAATGCTTTCTGCAATGGGAAAGGGAAAATACGATTCCTGGGCACTGGTCTTGCCCCAGAATTGCTCTGCTTTTGCATTCAGCACGTACCGCTGGTGTGCAGAAGAGGACTCATCACCAGGCTGTATCAACACGCTGGCGTTAGCCGGTGTCCTGGTTTGAGGTAAAACAGGACCAATTTTGTTCAGTAATGTCGCTTCTCAGCTAGGCCTCTTCTAACTACTGAAATGAACAGCATATTGTGCAGACACTGTTCACTCGCTCAGGGTGATAAGACCAATGTTTGTAGCTGATGCCCAGGCATGGTATGCAGAGAGGCTCTTGCTTATACTTATTGCTATAACACCCAAGGTCAGCTCACTTTGTTATTTGCCCCGTTGGAGGGTCGGAAGCGGAAAAGCATAGTGGGGGTCCCACCTGCAGGGAGGAGTGGACAGGACAGGTGACCCAAAACTGACCAACAGGGTATTCCATCCCATCTGCCTTATGCTCAGTATAAAAGCTGATGGATCAAAGGGTCAGCTCTCTCTCTTCAATGGCCGACGTCTGAGGAGGACTCCGTTCGTCTGCTTGTGATCCCGATCCTGAATGCAGATACGGAATCCAGTTCCCGTCCGTCACTGAGTCCAGCCTGGGACTGCCCCAGTGCCAGCTGGTGTTGTGATTGTCATCTTGGGAGCTTGATACGGTTTTGTATATATTTCATTATTTCCTTTTTATTTTATTATTAATATTTCATTAAAGTAGTTTAGTTCCTTCTAAACTCATACGTCTCTTTCTCCCTCCTCTGCCTCTTTCTTTGAAGAGGGGTAGAGGGGAGCATCTGTCGGTCCCATCTGGGGTCCCCCAGGTCCCCAGTAGCAGATTTGGCCTAAACCATGACAGTCTGCCAGCGCAGAAAAGGAAACTGAGGCAGAGAGAGTGGAAGTAAGCAGAGGTGAGCAGCGAAGGCGTGCAGCCCGGCAGTGCAGCCAGGCCAGCCCCCAGCCACACACGGGTCATCCGCGGGAACATCTGCTAGGAAACGCGATCCTCCGCAGACGAGTAATGCAGTGACTGAGCGTGAACCCCATACACACCCTGCAGCCTGTGCGTGCAATTCTGGGCTGCGTTAAGGGCACCGACCATTGTGCCCACACGACTCAGTGACAGCAGCGTGGGCGTACTGAGCCCGTTTCACAGAGCTGCAAAACACCGGCTTCCCCTGCCCTGTCGCAGAACTGGCGGTCACACTGCACTCACATGCAAGATCTATTGCAACAAAGGTTAGGATGTAGAAGTGGGTTTTTTTTCTTCCACCGTAACAAAGTGGCCTCTTTTTTTTATGGCCTATGAATGTTAGATCTGTGTCTCTTAATGAAAGCTTTCAGGCCTGGGCAAGGCCTCCATTCATAGCCTCATCAGGGGCAGCATGTTAGCTGCTGTTACAAGATAGCTATCGGAACACCTCTGGTACCCTGAGGTACAAGGGAACTGCAAAGACTTTTGGCTCAAAGGATGTCACAGCAGTCAGAGATCAAAGAGTCAGCCCATTTCCAGATTTATGAGTTGGGAATAGGTCTATTAGCTCCCAGTACTTGCTCCTTCCTGAGTACGTATTCAATATACATCGATAAAGTAGTCGTCTTTAATGGGAAGTCTGACACTGAAAACCACCACGCTCCTGGGCAGCCTGTCTCAGTTTTGTCCTCTTCCAGCTCAGCACCAGATGCAGGTGTTGGCAGCCCCAGAAGCACCCCTGGACAGGATCCCCTCATTTCCCTCCTGCTCCACTTGGCAGTGCCCTCTCGCTCCTACGGCTGTCCCGGGGGCTGCTGGTGACCCATGGGTGGGGAATCCCAGAGCTGGATTTTAAAAAAGCCCCAAAACTGCTGTTATAGTACAGTTAATTTAACTTGGATTAGTTCCCTGATCGCACCGTGTGGACCCACATACATCTTAGCAACGCACCCAGCTAAAGGGAAAGCAGCAGGATGGGGTGAACAGTGGGGGGTTGCAGTGCGAACAACTACTTGAGCCTGGGCTGCTGCTGCTGAAACAAAAACACGCTTACATGTGCAAAAAAACACATTTCCCTGAAAAAGCCGCTCTGTCTGGCATACATAATCCACCCTAGCCAAATCCTAAAAACTAAAGTCAGCATCCCTACAAGGGCATAATTCAAAACAGGATTAAATCCTTCAGAAACCTAAAGGATGTCACATCTCTATTCTGCATTACACAGGAAAGAAACCTCTGCTTATGTTTTTCAGCGAATGTTATTTGATGTAAAATAGAATAAAATATTTGTCACATAAATAAAACATGGATTAATTCCCTTTTGGTGCCACCTGTGGCTTCTTCTAAATCTGCACAGAATCTGCAGAGTAATTCAACCCTCCCCAAGTGTTTTATCAAAAACCTAAAATAAGGCTGTCCGTGCTTTCTGGATCTCCACTCACCTGTGCCCTTTCTCACCACTGTGCTCTCTCGTTACACCGCTAACTGAGAACGCTGTACGAGTCTCGTGTGCTTCTGACTGCCGTCTGCAGACTACAGGCCATGATTTCAGGAACAAGTGACCTAGAAACTTTACTAATGAAAGCACCTGGATCGCTGCACATGTAAAAGCACAAAGGTACAAACGCTTTAGGAATAAAACTTTCAAAAATGGCTGTTGACAATCAGGATGCTATTCTTTTGTACAAAGTCACTGTTCATAGGAGACGGTCCTATAAAGCAAAAGGAGGACAAACCCTTTTTAAAGCGCCTTGGTGACTGTCGGGCATAGCCTGTTGGAGCGCCCAAGCATGGTTTTGGTGTGAGACCTCTCCAGCTGGGAAACAGTTCTGGCAGAAGTGCCTGGGCTCTGCCAGCGGGGGCACGGAGCCATTAGCAAGTGGGTGGGAAAGGTGATGACAGCAGTGTCTGTCTTGGCCAGGTCTGAGCTGCTGGGGCTCTCCAGGTGTGTTTAACTTGCATCTTAAAAAGAAAGAGATGTTTTCGCAGCAGCGGCAGTGGGCACAGCAGGAGGCTGCCCGCCAGCCGCAGAGCTCGCAGCAAAGCACTGCAAACAGAGCGGCCGCGGGATGAGATAAATTTTGTTTACTTTGAGTCTCACACTATGCGAGATCCCTCGCTCACCAAAGCGGACAGCTGATGGAAAACACCCACCTCCACACCAGTAACGGGACGGAGCAAACTCCGTAACCGCATCAGCCCAGATGTTGTATCAGAAATAACCCATCTGTGGGACAAGGCCCCATCCGCAGCGCCAACCTCCCAAGGCCAAGTTGTTTTGCCTGCAGAAGGTGGATGCAAACCCCGCTCCGCTCCCCCCTTTGCTGCCTGTGTTTTGCACCGGGAGGCCGAGGGCCGCCATCCATCACCCACCCTGCCGGGCACGCGTGGGGCAGCTGTGTCCCGGCCGCCGCCGAGGCCTCCAGGCTGCGCAGGGTGGGGGACAACCCAGGCGGAGGACAACCCGGGCGGGCACCCCACCAGCAAGCCCGGGGTGCGAGGCCAGGCTGCCCGGCGGGGTGCCGGGACCTCCGCGCCCCCCTGCCCCGCGGCGCCTCCCTCCGAACCCCCGCCCCCGCCGAGCCCCCTCCCTGGCTATAAAGGGCGTCGGGGCTGCCCGGGCCCCCTCCTCGCCCGCTGCCATGGCCGCGCTGCGCTTCGGGGAGCCCCCGGCGGAGCCGCCCGCCTTCCCCGCCGGACGGTGGGTGGGGGGCGGCGGGCCCGACCCGGCTTCCCCCGCCCTCAGGGCGCTTCCCCCGGCGGGCCGGGCCGGGGGGGCGGCGGCGGAGCCGTCGGAGGGGGCTCCGGCGGCCTCGCAGCGTCGGAAACGGACCAGCTTCACGGCGGCGCAGCTGGAGACGCTGGAGCTGGTCTTCCAGGACACCATGTACCCCGACATCTACCTGCGGGAGAAGCTGGCCGACGCCACGCAGATCCCCGAGTCCCGCATCCAGGTGAGGGGCGCCGGTCGCGTCGCGCCGCACCGCCCGGGGCCGCCCCCGCTCGCCCGCCCTCACCGCCGCCCCTCTCTCCCCAGGTCTGGTTCCAGAACCGGCGCGCCAAGTCCCGCCGCCAGCGGGGACCGCCCCGCACCGGCCCCGCCGTCCCGCCGCCGCCGCCGGCGGGCTACCCGCAGCCGCCCCGCTTCGCCGCCCTGCGCCCCCCGGAGCGGCCCCGCTGCGCCCTCTCCGGCCTGGCGCCCCCGATCGTCCAGATCAAGGAGGAGGGGTCGACCCCCGGCGAGTGGCCGCCGGCCGCCGCCTTCCCCCCCGGCCCCGGCTTCGAGGGGTTCCCGCCCGGCCGGTCCGGAGGAGCCGAGGTCGCCGCCTTGGCCGGGCCGCCCCACTACCCACCGGCCCGCGCCTTCTGCGGGCAGTACTCGCCCGTGTCGGACGCCGAGGACACCAGCGGCTACTCGGAGTCGGGCTCGGAGTGGGAGGAGAACGCCCTCGGCGCCTTCCGAGCCCTCTGAGCGCCGCCGCGGGCAGGACCCGGCCCCGGCGGGGGGGTTAGAGCTGCGGCCCCGGCGCTGATGGGAAGGGCTCCCCCCGCCAAACCCCGTCCTGGGGGTGCGGGGCTCCAGCGGGGAGCAGTCCCCTACTGCCTACCTCACCCCTGCTCTGCCACTGTTGCACTTTATCCGGTAGTAGTAACTGATTTTACCTATTTATTGAAGAAAGATACGGGTCAGCTCCATCAGCTGAGGGCATCTTTTCACACTGTATTTAAAGATTTCCATTAGCATGTTTTGTATTTCTATTTAACCTTCTATAGCCAACAAGCTAACCAAATTCACGCTGTTTTGGGGATGGGGGCTGGTCTTCAGGAAGTAGAAGAGTGGGGCTGATCTGTCGGGATTTTTTGACACAAGAAAAAAAAATAAATAAAGGTTTACATTTTTGCTCTACTTGTGTGTGTGCCTGTGGCAGGGACAGGGTTTCGTACCTCGGCCGAGGTGGGGCAGAGAACAGAGGTGGCAGATGTCCCAGATGCAGGTTCCTCTTCCCAAGCCTGGAGAGCCACGGCTGCGGTGCTGGTGTAAGAGACCTAAGGGGCCTGAAGGACAGGCTACAAAACCTGCCTTTAACCATCTCTATTTGCTTTAGATCTGCTCTAAAGCACCACCCCCATCCCTGAAAAAAAAATATGCAAATTTATGGCCTAAGTAATACAAACCCCAAACCCGCAAATCATTGTCCTGCTCAGACAAAAGCCTCAACTCTACCACTTAAGCCAAGGTTAATGTTAAACTACAGAAAAGTGGGAGTATTTTGTGAACACTGTAAAGGCGCTTTAGCTTTGAATTTGAATACTAGGGATGACACAGAAGCAGGTTACATGATTGGTAGTGGGGTGAATGCCTCTTCACTGAGAACACCAAAATGAGTAGTAACAGAAGCCTCTCCTGTAATTCAATTTATTGCAGAAGGACATATTACTATATATGTATTTTGAGGATAAGACCAATTCTTCCTGCCTACAAAGCTGCACTTCAGAGCTTTGCAGAGCAAGCTATAAGACTCTAATTATGGAAGAGCACCTAAATGCCACGAGGCTCTGACGGTTTGGCAGCACAGAAAAGGTGACCTGTGTACTGGTGGTAGAAATGCCCCATATGGGGAATCATGCCCCACAGAGTAAGGTCACTGATGCACGAAATCCCTCAGTGTCACCCCATAACATACCTGTGCTTGCAAAGTCTGGGACAGCTGAACCGTGGTTGAACTGCAAGCTCGTAAGGCTAAGTGGGGCAGCAGGATTGCCGATGGATATCCTCCCTCCAAAAATCAGAGCTGTCCTGGGGAAAAAAAAACCCACGAAGCAAAAACCAGCCAATCAACCAAAATGAGATGCATCCACCCAAGGGGACTTGGGTGCCCAAGAAGCTGTTACATTAGGGGTTGGGAAGACCCCAGAAGAGAAGTACTTACAGCAGGAGAAAGAAAATGAGACAATCAATTCTTGGGGGTGCAGGGTGAATTCAAGTTTACTGTAAGAAACCAAAACTAACTTGTTCTTCTCCTGCAGACTGAAGTTACAGTAGTTGTAGTGAGTCCACATTAACCCTGACCCAACATTACCAGTAACTGAGGGGAAATGCAGCCTCTTGAAGAGAAGCAGTGTGTATATTCCCATTGCCTTTGTGCATTGGCCAAATGACATGTGAAAGTACATGGATACTTTTATCACAAATTATTAGGTTACATTACCCTGCAATGATTCAAAAACCCACTTCAACACAAGGCATGTTAGAAAGAGCACATTTAAGAATCCACATGTAAAAAACATCATACCTACAGAATCAGAGTTAAGATCGGAGCGTGGTGGCTCTTACAATGTATTCTGTATCCAGTAAGAAATGAGTATGTCATGAAAAGCAAGTTCCCAGATCCTGTTTGCTGAATACCTTTCTTGGTAGTGGTATCTACCAGTGTCCACAGCTTCCCTCTCCCTCTGTTTGGGGTGCTTGTATCAACAGGGCAAAGTTAGCCTCCGTGACTGCCTGATGTTTCCTATCGGGAAGTCCCGTTCCACAAAAGCATTCATGCATATGCGTAACTCGTAAGTACGCAAGCAGAGTCCTGACGGAGCAGTAAGGGAGTACAGAGGTGCGTACAGTAAGCCAGCGAGCTGCTGCTGGAAAAGGTAGTCCTTGTTGTTTCCTGGTGCTAGCACCGGCGCCCATTGCCCCCGCAGCGAGCGAGTTCAGGCAGAAAACTCGGTAAGAAAGGTGACCAGTTCTTCGGCAGCCCAGCTCCCCGAGCCGGCACACTAGCGGGTTTTATGAGCAGCAGATGACAAGGACAAGGGGCGTCAGTACACAGCAAGGGGACGGTTCCTTTTTCCTCAGTTAGCCATAGATCATGTTAGTTACTGTCAGACTAAACCATGTGCCTTAAGTTAGGCTTTGGCACCTTCCTCCGTTTAAATTAAAAGGGTGGTGGGAGAGGACCTTTCTGTCTTCTTTACCAAACAGACGGTAACACCACAAAATAATGGGTAATGTAATTACAAAAGCAATTGCAGGGACCACTACAACATTCTATTGTATTACGAGAGGTAAATTTCCATGAGTAACTCAGCAAAATCAGCGTTTAGCATTGTTTTGTAATATCCCATGTAAAGTTTCTAAATACCTTTTGAAACAGCTACCCACCTTGTCCTCAGAACATTTCGTTTTCAGCAATTAACTTCTCTTAAAAAAATGACCTGAGACCATCTGCAAAAAAGTTTGCATTTTTGTGAAATATATCAACTCTCATAGGTCAATTTATTCAGTTACAAATTTCATTGAGAATAAAAGATTTATGCATTTCTCTTAATTAACAGAACAAGTTTAGCTAAATATAAACTCTGCACTAAAGTTTTGCAGTGGCACAATACCAACACAGAATACAGAAGCATCTTTAAACTATACAAAATTTTAAAATTGAAAATAATCCTGTTTACATATTCTTTATACATTAACATATAAAAGACCTCATTTAATGAGGCATCTAAAAGAATCAAAAACATCTCTACAGCTATCTCTGAAAATTCATATCTGGAAACAATTCATTACACAGAAGCTTTACAAGACTATTTAAACAAACCAATACACACTTTTTACAAGATTAACATTCCCAAAGGTACTCATAGGCAGGTTGTCACTTTTTGTTTCTGCAGTTTACCTCACTGGTTATCTTTAATTATAAAAATCTTCGTATTTATATACGTTGGGTATTGTTGGATAACCAGTAATCTAATTTAAAAGTTGTGCAAAACAAACAAAAATTTGGAAAAACAATATGTTTAACCAGTCATTTATATAAAATACCAACTAAAGCACTTCTTTTGCCCCGTGTGAAGGAAAAAAGCCATAACCAATCTCTTTCTGGAAAGTCACCAGTTACATTTTTTTATATTCCTTCATTAGACTCCTTCTATAAGTTATGATAAATTACAAGTTCCAACAAGACATTGACCGATCGGTAGACCTGCCCAACATCCTCGAGTTTACAGCTTCTGTTTGCTGCCTGTATGCTGCTGCTGCTGCTTCTTTAGATCAGGAACACTCAGCCTGCATTGTCACCACCATGCCGCCTGCCCAAAATGGCAACTCTCCACACCTGTGGGGTAGCGCAGCTTTATATCACAAAGCCCTGACATGTGGCTACTGCTCTCAGCCCTTTCCTCCTCAGCGCTTCTAACCTGCCCGGAGAGCCAACAGCAAGAGGTGCGCAGAATTCGTCTGAACTTTTAAAAACTAAGTTCAAATTATATGAAACTAGGTTTTCAAGTTAATTATAATAAATGCAATTACTAAGAGATTACCAGTTAGCAAAACTACTGTATGTGAATAACAAATGGAGAAATCTAACGTAATGCTGGCCAGTAATGCTGGTTTTCTTAAGAAGCAGATATAATATATTTAAAAGGGTCCTTTCTGAGAGGTTTTCTTTTCCCTTATCTTCTGGCAGTTAGGATATTTGGTGAAGCCTATATAAAGGAAGAGGATTTTCCAGAACTACTTGCTGTACACTTGAAAGGAAATTTTCAGTCTCTGTTGGTGTTATTAGCTGCAAAAGCATGTAAGTTTCCCATCTGGCTCAGACCACTCTGAATATGTGCAACATGGATCTCAACGTTATTCTGAAAACAACTATGGGAAGAAAAGAAAAAGAAAAAAGTGTTAAACCCCATATTTAAGAGTTTTGTCTGACTATTTCTACAGTGAAAGTCCAGGTATGAACACAGCCAATACAAAGATTCAGATGAATCACAGTAGTACATACTAATGCAACTCGATAGAGCCATATGTGAAAATAGCATTTGCACAAACAGCTGTATGAAATCAAGAATTACCTACTCACTTTAAAGAAGTGATTAACATGAGCAGAGTTAATGAAATAAAAATATTATGAAGAGATGCTAAAATGCCCCAGATAAGTAAAGTGAAATGGAAACATCACCACCACCTTCACAGTGTACATCAACCTTTAGTTGAATCAATTCCACCATACAATTTCCAGTGGTGATTATAGAGAAGTTCTACTAATGTTTGTGGTTTATTTTTGTTTTTACTCATGAAAAATAATTATTGTTTAAATCAAAAGGCTATCCTACTACCTTTGCAAAAAAAAAAAAAAAAAAAAGAAAAGATTCCTGTGTGCAGCCTCCCATTATTATGTAGCAATACGAGTATGGAGGGTATAAGGAAATACTAAGAATTTTGGTATATTTTCTAAATTATGTAATTTAGCAGCATTTTAATTATAAAAAAAAAGTCCTGGTCACAAATTGCTGGAGGCTGCAGTGTACTCCAGACAAGTATCACCGCATTCTTGCTATCGCCACAGTCTTGCTATTTTTATAATGCTTTCTCGGGCACCTGCTTGTGACAACTGTTGAAAAATGGTCATCTAAACTAGATGGGCCTTTGATCTGGCACAATATGGCTGTTCTTCTGTTTCTTGGTTTAAAATATTGCTAATGGGAGCTGGTCAGAAGCTATAATTGTCTCATATGCCAGCTTTTGATATTTACAGACAAGAGGTTGAGCAACTATGCAAAAAAATACTGAAATTGTACTGTTCTGTGGTTTAAAGAACTTATAATACATTTACTAGTGGGATTTCAAAGTCTGAAAATGTTCTAAAATAACTTATTAGTTGTCATAAATGACTGAAGAGGAAGAAAGTCTAGTAGTTGCTGCATCAATTTAACACTTTTTTTCACTTTTTTTTTTAAAAATCAGGTTACTTCACTGATAGGTTCAAAGAGAAAACTGCTAATTTCACACTCCCTTTAGGAAGCCCCCTTGTTAAATGGGACCATTCCTGTAAGTAAAAGTTACCGGATTAAAACCCCTAATTATAATCAATGTTCACCTCTAAATACAGTAAGCATTGCCTACTGGCACAAAATGTGTAATTAAGAATTAAATATTAAAAAAGTAATACCTGATATTTGAGGAGTCTATTGAATTCTTAATGTCATTTAATGAATCTGTTAGTGATTTAAATTCAAAGGAATTCAGGTCACCTCCTTCTGCTAGACACTGTAGGAGAAGAAAACAAAGAGTGTTCTCACAGTTGGGCACAAAGAAACTGACAGAGCCTTAATACTATGTATTTTATGAGAGAAGCTGTATTTTTGCGAATATTTTACCTTAATCTGCAGTAATATTGCTGTAAGTCTAGCGATAAGATCAGTTAAATTTTCGCTTTCAACACAAAGCTGTCCTGTCGTTGAGGAATTTGCTTGCCTGACGATCTCCTGAGCCTCCTCTTCACACCTACGCCTCAGATCTGTCGGTTGGTCTGCAGGCTGGAGGCCTTGGTCAGGAGCAAGCTGCAGAGACAGAACGAAGAGAAATGAAGAACGAACATCTCCTTCGCATTTGGTGTATGTGTGAAATGACAAACGATTTCAGAGAGAGTTCACAAGTATATATCACACAGTGTTTTTTATTCATTTATGTACATGCGTGTCTATTTCAAAACTGGCCACTGGCTTCAGCAAAAGTGTCTGCATTCTGGTAAAAGAAACAGAGACAGACAGAAGGGGGACAGAGAACAGAAGGAATCCAATACAGCTGCTACTAGTTTCATTTCAAAGTGACCCCCGCCTATGCCCTATTCCCAGGAAATTATTTTTTTCATTTTTTTTTTATACTTAGGTTAAGCAAAACCAATGAGTACATACAGATTCCAGCAAAATCTTACCTCATAACAATACTGTTGAACTTTATGCAAAACTTTATTTAAGTCTTTGTTTAGTTGTTCTAGATCTAGAACAATAGTCGCGTATCTCCTCTGAAACTCGATGCCTATTGGCATAGAATAGGATTTCTGTGGAAAAGACAAAGCATATTAAAGTTAATGCAATACTGTACCTATAGATCTTTTGAACCCATCAAAAGGAATTTTCACTTGAAAAATAATACTGAGGTATTTGAAATCCCAGTGTTTAATAGAAAAATGTCAACATAAAAATATTAAAACCTTGTATTGCTATTTAAAACTGACAGCTATTGCTAAACTGCTATTTAAAGTGACAACTGTGTAGTAACTACCATGCTTTTATTCTCTTCATAAAGTGCTACGATAATCAGCAGTGGTAAATGCTACAGAAGACAACTGTTGTCCAACCTGCTTATCCCTCCAGTAGCTGGATATGGCTTCTCTCTACTGTATGAACTATCCTGTCAGTAGGAGAAGAGTACAGGACACGATCACCTCTGCTGCAGGATGGGAGGCACAGTTGTCTAGTAAGTTAGTGGTCACCTGAGGATGACTCAGTGCTGCACACCTTCTGTTAGAGCTAACAGTTCTGCCAAAAAAAAAGTTACTAAAGCTTATATTTGGTAATGTAAGTATTTAGGGTAAGCACAGTTTTCCACAAAAAATACAAACCAGAATACAGTACTTTTTTTTTTTTTTTTTTTTTTACATTTTTTTCAGAATGTCTCTCAACACTGTTTGGGTGGTATTTATGAAATTGAAACAAAACATGCAATATATTATATAATATAAAAAAAAATTGTAAATATTAAAAAAAGGAGGCTCAGGGGAGACCTTATCACTCTCTACAACTACCTGAAAGGAAGTTGTAGTCGAGGTGGAGGTCAGTCTCTTTTCCCAAGTAATAGGTGATAGGACAAGAGGAAAAGGTCTCAAGTTGCACCAGGGGAGCTTTAGATTGGATATTAGGAATAATTTCTTCGCCGAAAGGGTTGTCAGACATGGGAACAGGCTGCCCAGGGAAGTGGTTGAGTTGCCATCCATGGAGATATTTAAAAGATGTGTAGATGTAGTGCTGAGGGACATGGTTTAGTGGTAACTTGGCAGTGCTAGGTTAACGGTTGGACTTTATGATCTTAAAGGTCTCTTCCAACCAAAACAATTCTATGATTCTAACAGGCCTCTTGCAAGATAGGCAAGTTGTATTTCCAGTTCTTCTCAGCCACAAGTCTGAGATACAGTTACCTCATACAGTCAAACCTGTAGCCATAGATTTTACACCAAAAGATGAAGCAAATTGCAAAGTCAAGAGCCTTCATCAGGAGGATCCAGCTCAAAATCTCAAAACTGAGGTTTCAGTTATCAGTTCAGTTGTAAGTTCCCCATTAAACTTAATCACTGAAATGATGTCTTGGGATTTACAGGTCTGAACACCAAATTAATAGGGCTTTTAACTAACACCAGAGCTACAGAATTCACTTAAAAGCAAACTAGAAACCAGCATATATTTAATGTAAGGAAAAAATTATAACTTTCAGACCTTCTTCAGTGACCAGCCCCCCTAGGGCAGACTGGACTACTCCAGCTGTGAAAGCTGCAGACAATTGTGAATTCCCCATCAGAGAGGAAAGGCTAAGGGCATTCTACGTTACTGACGACGAAAGAAATATTTCTCAGCACCAGTGCTATTTCTGACACAGGAGCAATCTGAGATCTGGAAATACTGACAAACAGCTGAAGTGGCAAACAAAAGATGGATAGCGTTTAGTAGATGGAAGCAGATAACATCTCTGTCATTGAACATGTACATGATTCTCTGGAACAACCAGCATCACCTTTACCTTGTCTTTATCACATGTCAAGTGAAAAAATGAACTTGCCACCATTTTTATTTAGTTTTGTTTATTCAAATGGGTATCAGAAAAGTGTTTACTGTTTTATGCACATGATAACTTTTTTATAGCCTGTAACCAAGACCAGTAGTGATGTCAAGATGCTTAACTATTAATAATCTGTCCTTTCAGAAAAATGAAATAGAAAATGTGCAGTTGTATGTATTAATAGCTCCTCCGAAAGCATCCCCTGCCTCATGTAAATTTAATATTATTGCCAGATAATAATGGACTATATTCATTACCAGTTCTGATTTTGGTCAGTTCTGTTTATTTCTATATTGGATCAGTCATTAAAAAAAAAAACAGTCTCCATAAAAGTACTGCTTTAAACCAAACACTGGTGTTACTCTAACTATTATCAAATCACAATTGTATGAATTATTATCAAAGTCTGACAATTAAGCTATGTCGGAATGAACTCAAAGGATTCTGTTTTATTCATGTTCAGGTATGTTATTGATGTTCAAATGGATTGGTGCCAGAAAAAGATTCTTGTTCAAAGAAAATACATTTTAAAGGAGAAACAATATATATTCAGTGGCAAAAACATAGATGGGATTGCCAAGGGACAAAGAGGATCAGAAGACAGGCTAAGAATATTACCCAATAGAAAGGTATCATGTCCTCTATTTTTATCAGGACAGCCTTGAATAGCAACGGAGGTTGCTTTATAATTGCTGGCTTACAAAGGAAACCGTGCAAGGGAAGATTTTCAAAAGTATCTCAAAGTCCTTATCTAGGCTACAACTGAGCTAAAATATATCAAACAATGTTTATTTCTAGATCCTCTTCTCCCATGTTGCTTTTTTGCTCTTTCAATTTTGTTGTTTTCCTTGATATTCTTATTCCACTTTACAGTTAATTTATGCCTTAGCTGAGTGACATATTAATATCCGGATTCTTGTCAGAGGAAGGTTACTGTCATTTCTAAGGATTTCCTTATCTATGCAGAAGTACTGATATCTCAGTAAAAACAAAAAGTTTTTTAGCTTGTTTTAAGAAGAGTTGGTAATTTTTCAGTATCAGAGTTAGAGGTTGCAATGGTATGTTTTAATCTTGCTTCTTTTTGCATCTATTTTAATTTTTAATATGCAAAATTAGAAGAAAAAACATTTGATGCACAGGAAAAAAAAGGTAGTAACTGAAATGATAACAAGGTTTTGAAGAGCAGCATCACAGCACAAAAGAAGACAATTACAGAGACATAGAGATGGGGCAGTAGGAAACAGAATAACAGAACATAGATGCGCACATGATCACTGAAGGGACAACGGGAAATCTTACCACAATATATCAAATCCTTCAACATTCAGATATTTTACATGAAAAAAAAATTCGCATTTTTGGTTCCAAGAAATAAAAAGGACTCCTCTTTCTCTCCACAAACCTTTAGCCTTCTGTCTGTATGTTGTAGAGACAACTGTCTGAATGGATGTTAGCAGAAGGTTGAGACTGATAGCTTTCCACTTTCAAGTTGATTGATAGCCGTGGGTGGTAGAAGAGGCATTCTTATCATTTTGATTTACTGACTGATGATTAGATAAAGCCTAGCAAGAAAAACTATTCTGCTGCTGCTAATTATGCTGTAGCTGCTCTGGTATTGTAATTTTAACTGCTGGTCAAGGGCACTCAGAGCTTTATATAGAAAATCTCTGAACTGAGTTATTGTTTTAGCCAGAAAGCTAAATAAATAAGTACCTACCGTCCGCAAAATAAAATTATGATGAATGTCTTGCCATATAAGCTTGTACTCAAGATTCCCAAAGTACATAGTACTTCCTTACTTTACGTGTCAACTGACATATGCTACTCTGATGTTTACATTAATCAGTTTCCAAAGCCTAACGCTTTCAAAGGAGAATCATATTTGAAACAACTGACCTTTCTGACTTGTCTTTAAAAAAAAAA
>VUYV01000339.1:26617-43294 GCA_008711295.1 Anarhynchus alexandrinus
GAGCGGCCCGGGGGATCCGCAGTGCCTCCTAAGCGCGGCTCTCCTCGGTCAAAGGGACATTTGCAGAAAAAAGAGGAGTCACTGCAAAACGAGATTAGCGTGAATAATTGTACACCTTCACCGACCGCGTGAGCTCATCCAGACGGACAGCAGGCCACCGGAGAGGAGGCTCTGTAATAAACACGGGGGACGCGCTCTCGGCCGGGCTGTTGCACAATTATCATTCTTTGGTGCTCGTTACCTGCAGCTGCGGTTATGCCTGATCCTGTCGCAGCCAGAAAGAAGCAGTAGCAGCAATTTTATCAGCACTAAGGAAGGGCGTCTCTTGGGGGGCGCAGAGAAGAGACCATACCCCTAGGAATCCACGTTTAGCCTCAAAACCTCATTCGCCAAATTTGGGATCTTCGGTTGTAGAGCTACTTCGTATGGGGACGGGCTGGCCTGCCTCCCGTCGGTTTGGTTCAGGAGCTGGGATGCAGGGTGAGAATTTAAACAGCTGTGATGATGCTGTGGATCAGGCCTGGGTTTGTAAGGCATTTGATGTTCTTCCCTTCGTGGAAAAAGTAAAGCCCGATATTTAAACGCGGTGGTATTTCAGTGCTACAGACTGATAGGATTTCTTTCGTTTTGCGTGCCAAGACAAACCACGCACAGATGTGCAAGAACCAGGGTCTCCTTCAGAAAAATCCTAAACAGCTAAGTTTTACGGAAGAGGTCCCGCTGCCGCCCACCAGGACAGGTTTTCATGGAAGGCACCGTCAGGGCAAGCCTGTCGGGCCAGGCTGCGCCAAGGACGGAGTAAGGAAATTTTGCAGTAAATACCACTATGGAACCAAATTCCTGTTTATTTCCCATGAACTCAATATTTGCATAGTCAGACTAAATGGCTTTAATTTCCCTCGGATGTAACGATGAGGCCGACACACTGACTGACGCCTTTCCCAGATAATCTCCCGCTGCGATCTGCTGAAGTCGGAAGGCTCCTGCTGACGGAGGCGCTTCAGGTGCTCTCTCTCTCGTTCCTGCACGTTTTCCACAGCGCTGAGCGTGTGAAGCACATTTTAGAAACATTCGATAAAACCGCAGAAGTGTTTATAGGAGTCTACATTTTTTTTACCACATTCTGGAGGCCATTATAATACACAAACCCGAATAATTATTGCAAGCAGCAGGCCAGTTAAATGAGGAATATTGTTTTGCATTAAAAGCGCACCATGTGTCCCGGCCGGGCTTGCTGGCCGGTCCCTACCATCGGTTGGCCACCACAAGGCGTTCAACGCTCGCAGCCGTCAGAAGAGCAGCTCTGTTGGGAATGTGCCTCCATAACAGTGACCGGCTGTACCTACCAAAGGTTGCTGCTCAGTTTTCATAGCATCGCAGGGTGGTTTGGGTCGGAGGGAACCCTGAAGATCATCTAGTTCCAACCCCCCTGCCATGGGCAGGGACATCACCATCTCAGATCTTCAGCGTAAGCCCTAAAATGCTGAGACAGCCGGATACGCAGCGAGCCACGGAGTGAACTCCGCTCAACCTCCCTCGGTCGCTCACCGCCGTGTCTGACCTCTGCGCTGGAGGTTCTCCAGAGGGAGAAGGCGAATTCTTCCATTGGTACAGGACTTCCTTGTGAAGGAGCTATTAGAGGGACAATTTTAATTGACTGCTGGAGTTGTGAAGTCTTCTTTAGAAGTACTGGAGATTTCTCGTTCTGTCACCAAGTGATATTTATGCAGCTTGACAAAACTTCTCGAGCGTGCAGGGGGTGCGTGCTGGGGCACCCAGCGTTGCACGGGGCAGGTGGTAATTAGCAGCGCCGTCAGGTCCTATATCAGCGCCCAAATAGCTGATTGAGAGGAAAAGACGGCCAAAGACAGGCGGTTGGTGTTGCTCTTTCATAACTGGTTGTGCGTCTGGGAACGCGTTGTTCCGGTGTTATCTCCTGCCCGGGCACAGCACGGGACGGTGGCAGCTCCTCCCCGGGGGGACACGGCCCCGTCCCCTCCCCGCGCTCAGCCCCAGGGTCCGCACGTCCTGCCAGCGCTCGGCCGGGGCTGAGGAGGGGTCGTGGAACTTGGCTCACCGCTGACTTACGTGTCTTTTGTTTTTAAAAGGGGATGAATCTAAGCCTGAAACACAGGCGGGTGGAAACCCTCCTCACTCATCGCAGTGCCTTTATGTAAATAAAAGCTGTCCCAGCGTAGCGCCGCTGTGCTCCAGCGGCTCGGGCTGCGGTAGATGACCCCCGCACTCCTCCGCGTGCGCGTAAAGGAGAGGACTGCCTCCTTCTCTCTTCTCCCCGTGCTTCTCCAGCCTCCCAAACCTCACGCTGCTCTCGCTGCCCGTCTTCCAGCATCTTCTGGTTTCGCTCGCCCTCAGAGAAGAGGCGGAATCCACCCACACGCCCCTCTCGGGAGGCGCGTGGTCTGGTGCCCCTCTGCCCAGGCTGCTGGGGAGGAGGTGTGGGACGTGGGCGGTGGTGGCTGCCCCAGCCCAGGGTCTCGGGCACCCACACGTCTCATAGGGTGCCGAGAGCTGCTGCGGGGAGATGGTTCTGTTCGTGCAGATGCTCACGCCGAAGGAGAACGAAGGAGTAGCTACGGTTTTAGCTGAAAGCAGAAGCATCGAAAAGGCTCCTTAATGCTCCCGTCCTCCTATTCGCCTCCCCTGGGCGTGAGGAACAGACGCGCAAATGTTTCTCTTTAGCTGGTTGGGGGGGTTGGACTAGATGATCTCCAGAGGTCCCTTCCAACCCTGACCATTCNTCCCTGGGCGTGAGGAACAGACGCGCAAATATTTCTCTTTAGCTGGTTGGGGGGGGTTGGACTAGATGATCTCCAGAGGTCCCTTCCAACCCTGACCATTCTGTGATTCTGTGGTGCTAAAAATCTGTCCTGAAGGCAGGCTAAAAATGTTGCTGGCTGCACCCAGGCAAAGGTTTGCTTTTTCCAAGGGCACATAGTGATAGGATGAGGGGGAATGGCTTCAAACTGAAAGAGGGGAGATTTAGGTGAGATATCGGGAAGAAATTCTTGGCTGTGAGGGTGGTGAGCCCCTGGCGCCGGGGGGTTGTTCTTGTCCCGGTGCTGGAGCCCTGAGCCCTTCCCTTTCTCCCAAAGCCACAGCGCTCACAGGGTCCCACATGTGCTGTCACAGCTGGGAGTGCACGGCTTCTACGGATAGAATGGGCTGAGGATAATCCTGGTGTGTTTTATATTGGTATCAGGATCAACACTGGTTCTTTAGTGTTATTAATGTTACTTATTTAGTCTTATTCTATTAAATCTGTTTCTATTTCAGCCCTCGGGTTTCCTTGTTTTTCCCAATTCCCCTTCCCAGGTGGGGAGGGGTCATCGGGTGACAGAATAATTGTCTAAATGACAATTGTTGTGGGTTCCTCAAACCATAACCTATGCCTACCTGACTCTAATGGACGCGGCACCAACATACCCCGCTCCCGCTTCAGCTCCAAGCTTGGCAGCTTCTCCAGCCTGGCTGGGAAGCACGACGTGAGCGTCGGCTTCTCCCGTGAGCTCTGCGGTCCTTAGGTTCGTGTAGCCAACATCTGGCCGGCTTTTGTTTGGTTGGTTTCCCACGCTTGCACGCATTTTGGTCGTATCTGCCACGCTCTGAACGTGCTGCTGCGGACGCTGCTGGGGAAGCCACGGCGCTCTGCAGGAAACGCGTCTCGCCAGCGCAAATCTGTGCTGGCTTTGGGAGGGAAGTCGGGAAGAATGAATATTTGCCCTGTGGCATCAATTTCCTGTCTAGCCTTCTCCAAAAAGCAGCTGGAAAACACCCAGGAACGCAGATGTACGTATGTGGGCCTGGCACCCTCCTGCAGGGGTGAGAAGGAAAGCCTTTGGTCTGCCCCTCTGCTTGTCACGGACCTTCTTCCCTCGCCTCGGCTGCCATCCCCCTCCAAAATCCCCAGAATCATCACTTCGCTGGAGAGCTCCCCTCCTCCGGAAATGGGAATTCATTAGTCAATTTACTGTACCATATGGGCCCACGTGGAAAACTGCAGATTCTGCCTCAAGAGACAACGGAGTGATGCAATCGACTGGGTCAGCGCGATGTGTGTGAGGGAGGATGCGCCACAGCTCCGGGGCCGGCCGTGCCGCCGGCGGCTCCTCCGCCAGCGCTTCAAACGCCTCACTCGCCCTCTCAGGACACCTCCAAACGACTTGACCTTTTGAACGATAGGGAATTTTGACGATTTCCTTTATGAGTCTTTGACGAGTTCTTTACGAGTAATTCGGTGCCACATCCACTGCTGACGTCCTTCGGTAGGAGTTGGTGGGATTAGAGGACAGAGGAATATAGGTCATTAGTCGTAGGGAATTGCCTCTCGTTGCTGCATAGTTTCAATAATGACCAAAAAAACCCCCACCCAAAACTGATTGATTTTAAATGTGCCGTATCTAAGAACGAAATTTTGTTGTGAATGTCATGTTAATGGCTTTTAACAGCTCAAGTTTTGCATGTCATGAGTATGGGTCCCTACAGGGGCTCCAGGAGAGCTGGGGAGGGACTCTGGATCAGGGAGGGGAGCCGTGGGACGAGGGGGAGCGGTTTTACAATGGAAGAGGGGAGACTCAGATGAGATATTANCTTAGATGAGCTCTGAGGAAGAAATTCTTGGCCATGAGGGTGGTGAGACACTGGAACAGGTTGCCCAGAGGAGCTGTGGCTGCCCCATCCCTGGAGGTGTTCAAGGCCAGGTTGGACGGGGCTTGGAGCAACCTGGGCTGGTGGGAGGTGTCCCTGCCCAGGGCAGGGGGTGGCACTGGATGGGCTTCAAGGTCCCTTCCAACCCAAACCATTCTGTGATTCTATGATCTGTCCCTTTCGAGTAGAGAGAAAGGGAGGCTGCGAGGTCCTGTGAAGGCTCCCCATTCACCCAGCAGTAAGGTCTCAGCTGCTGTTCAGTCCTACAGCCACACACACAAAGTCACTGCTGTCATGTTTGCGGTGAAGGGACTATAACAACAGCAGGGCAGGAGTTCTTCTTGAGGAGGAAGGACAGGAAAGACTTACGAAGGTTTCCTTGGGAAGGACTAACAGCTGAAAAGAGTTGAATTACGGTAACTGCCGGAGAACGGCGACCCCGCAGCGGAAGGCAGCGTGCAAAGCAGTAGGATGATCTTTGCCCTAAGAGGCTCAGAGTCCCGCTGAGGGCAGCGAGTGCAGAGGGAAGAGCACTCGATGGACGTGTGAGCACGGGGGGGAGGATTAGCTGGGCAACAGCAACAGATTGCACAGATTAGCTCCACCGGTGGCACAAGGCCACGGGGGCAACAGGGGGGAACGCCGTGTCCGCGAGGAGCCTTTCTGATAGCTCTTGACATGGCTCTCCCTCCTCTCTTGCCCTGGAGCAGCCCTGGCTGTCGCTGGCCGCCTTGGCTGCACGCAAAGCACTGGGTGCCAAGACGGCAAGAGTCCCAACACCCTCCAGCGTCTCGCGTCGTTAGCGGAGATTTTTTTTCTGATCTCATCAGTCGCGTAGGCCCAAGTCAGAAATGTATTTAAATCTTATTTACAGTTCAAATACACGCTGAAAGTTAAGCAGATGCCAAGCGCTCCCCCGATACGGGGTGTTAGCAGTGGGGTTTATTTTTCTTTTTGTATGAAATTGTGTGCTGTCGCAGCATAAATAACGTGACCGAATTTATTTGGCAATCTTTTAGTCTGCAGTGTATCTTGTGGCTTTTGAGAGGAGGTAAAGCAAAAATAGCTACAGCTATTTCACTAAATAAGGCTGTCACCAAGCCCAGCCGTGAAACAGGGGATTGCTAACTGTCCAGACAAATAAGTAGATTTTTTTCTGTCTTCTAGGGTACATTTTCCTTTTGCTGTGCCTCTGTAAGGCCAATTAACATGAACGGCAGTTGTATATACACACCCAACGGAGAACAGACCCTTGCAGGAGGACCTCGTTAGCTCTTTCTGCCTATGGCTTTCATTCTGAGTCACTAAACTTTATGGATTAGCAAGAATGCTACAGAATGCAGCCAAGCAATCCTGCTTTGCCATACCAAAGCGCTTACTTAATGAATTTTAACGAGTCAGGTTTGAGAATGAATTGGTAGGTCCACTTACAAGTAGACCTCTGGAAAAACTATACAAAGGCAATGGGATCAGCCAGCTGTATAAATATCCCACTGCACGGTCCTGACCTCTTCCACTCAGACAGCATCATTCCCTGAGAAACTCTGCTTCCAAGGGAAGAACTCTAGAAATTCTCATACACTTCGCTTTCCCAACCTGCCAAAGCAGAGGCATTTGCAAAGGGAGTCACACACAGGAGAGCGCCCAGAGGATCTCTTTGGGACAATAACGCTACAAGGATTGCTCGTCTCCAGGGACAACACTGCGAGTCCCAACCATCCTCCATCCCCGAGCAAACTGAGCTGGTATTTTTAAGGACACTGTGTATTTAAGACAACTATGAGAAACCTGCAGCCCCTGACATCGTTTCTCTGGTCTAGGGATGCTTGATTTTTCCCACGTTATGGTGGGATAACATTAGATGTGTTTTCATGTGTGGTCTCCCAATAGTATTTGAAGGGCCCTCAGCAAGGAAAGATTCTTCCCTGTTTCTTCTTCTCCCTGTGGGTTTGAGGGAATGTAACTGCGAGAGGAGGCAGGTTCTGCAGCAAAGCTGTTTCTCATCCCTGTCCCACCACACACCCCCTGCACCCTGGAGTGAGGGGCCGCGGTTGTACCGGAACAAACGCTACGTGTCAAACACTGGAGTACCTGAATTCGATGGGTATCAATGTGGATTAATTATCAGGATGACGGGAAAAACGAGCAGTTGAAAAGGAATGACGGAACTGTGATAAATCACACGGAGGTTGGGAAATCACCCTCCTTTTTAAAGAAGGAAGTTTTGAAAATCTTGATCAAATGTAAGATTTTAATAGAAAAATGTCCCTGTGCAGCAGCAGTCGTTTCATCCAGCTGCAATCCCACCACAAACTCTGCCTCCCGTTGCTGCTCGCCAGCACGCCACGAGTTCTCTTCTGCGGTCCCCCCGCAGAGCCCCCGCTTACAGAAGGCGATCGCTGGGGTACCTGAGGCAGGGCGCGACCCCACTAAATTCAACTCACTACTTTTTTTTTTTTTTTTTTAAATGAAAGCAAGCTGGCATTTGTGGGGAATTCTCAAAGGCTTGGAATGCCTCAGGACTACCTGGATACTCTCCTTCCTTCCCTGCAGTCATCTTCAAAAGTATTTCTGTTCTTTTCTGCTCCTCCACCGAATATTTTTTTCATGCTTAAATTGATGATTTATGATGTTTCTGTGTGAGGAGTTACGTGTCCTCCAATGAGGCACATAAATAAAAAGCTGAATTCTGAAAGCCGTGCAGCCCGGATTATGTATCTCTGAATTGCCGTGATTTTTTTCCTGACTGCTCACCCTGAGCGTTCCCGTATCTCCACCTGCATCTCTGCTCCACACCAGCCAGGTCCCACCAAGCGAGGCTCACCGCAGGACAAGACCTCATTCAGTGTGCTTCTTCCAAACACGGCACGGACTGGACTCTGGCTCTGGGGGAACTGCACGGATTTCTCTAATATGCTTTTGAAACCTCAAATTGCGCCATGCCCTGGCTGGGGCTTACTTGCATTCGTGCCTGCAGCGCGCCCATTCAGCTTGGTGAAAGCTCGAAGGGATGCGTCAGCTGGCGCAAAGCGTAAGGGCTGAGCGTGGGGGTGCTCAGAGAGGTGGGAGACCATAAAGCCTCCTAATACACTTGGGTATAGAGGAAGGGGAGAGTTAGACCTGCGGGGGAAACTCCGAGTGGGAGGACAGGGAGATGCATGAGAAAACTGAGTGAAGAAGAGACTTGGGGTGTCTTCTTTATCCTCAGACTGTCCATGGCCCATCAGTCCTCTCCCCGCCTGTCCTCGCTTCCCAAGTCAGTGGCGAGTGGCCCCATCTCCCTCGTTGTTTACCAAGGATGGGGCTGCGGCAGAAACCATGCCAAGCAGGGAGAAGAGGCTCCCGCAGCCATCCCGCACGAGCCACTCGGCTATTTTGATATTCTCATCTTGGCTTTCAGGCCCTGTCGTTTTGAAATTAGCTCTCGGGGTTGAATTTAGCATTCTTACTTTGAAAAAAGCAAGCAAACAAAAAGACAAGGATTTCTTTTTGGTTTTTATTGTTGTTTCCAGTCCAGCTCTTTAATGCTATTTTTAGAATTCTGTGTTTTAATGCTGTGGTGTGAATTGCTGGGATTTCCCTTTGCTAACATAAAATAGATGATCTGCACTTTGGTATTAGCAGTCGGCCAGGAAATCCTTGCCTGGTGCCAAAAATGGGCCTTCGTTCATAAATCTGTATTTGTTTTAATTTCCCATTGCAGCACTGACATGCCAGATCAGCTGCGTTGCTTTCTTGACATATTATGTAGTGCCATAGAACATGACAGGCTTAACTGGAAATGAGAGACCAGATTTGTCTTTATTTCATTCACTGATGATACACACAGCTGGGAAAGGCCGGTTTGCGAGAAATCGGGGAAGGGACTATTTTCTCATCCCTGGGAAGAAGAACTGGCAGAAGGCAGCCGCTCTACAGGGAGCTTTAAATGTTTGAAAACATAAATGAGGAATCCTGTATGTCTAATTGCCTTTAACATCGTGACAGAATTATCTTTTACTGATCATACATCTATTACAAGGCGAGGAAGCTGTAACCAAGTAGGCTGAAATCAGCTGAAGGATTCGGATCCTCCGCCAGCCCTGCTGCTCTCTGAGCAACCCGCCTCTGCCTTGCTGTGAAATGGGAATCGTTCTGCTGATCCACGTTTTGTGCAGTCTGTGAAGGAAAAAGGCTCTGTATAAATAACTCGTAATTACGCTTCTCTCTGGATCAGAGTTAATTTCCAAAACACTCATGTCCTGTTGCTGCTGTGGCTGGTCTCTTCCTCTCAGCCAGGAAGGTCTTACGTGGTCAGGGTTACGTGAAGCAATTTTTTAACTTCTATTTTTAAGAGTTCGAAAGGCGATACCTAAATGTTAGTCATCGCCATCCTTAAAATAAACAAAATGGCAGCTCCAGGCACTTTGACATTCACGGGAAGACACACAGCATGGGGAACGCAGAGCTGCGGCGTGCGTGGCATGGCATCGCTCGCGTTCAGCCGGGGAAAGGTTCCCAGGGCGTCGTACCAGCTCTCTGGCACAGTTTCCTCAGGCTGCCTCACGAAAACACAGCTCGTGCAGATGTGGTCCAGCCAGGACTGTGACAGCCAGTTCGTGGAACAGGGGTGAAAAGGGCTGCAGTTTATCTCCCCGGGATGAACTCCCTTCTCAGGGGGGCAAAGTTTGGCAGAGCTGTTCAGAGCAGCTCTCTGCTCTGTGCTCGGCGGGGGGGAGAGCTCGCCAGTCACCCAGCGAGAGCTGGGATCTCTGCGGGAACCTGTTAAAGCACAACGGCAAATCAAGCCAGTCATTTGTGTACCGCTGTCGATGCACGCAGAGGGCGAGGCAGCAGCCTACCAACAGATTATTAGAGACCTAAATTCATCGCACAAGCAGATCCCCGGAGGCTGATGAAGTCCCAGTGAGTACACTGGCACAAACGGCCGAGCGCTCCTGGCTGCCCTGTGCTGCCGCACGGTAACGCACCGGAACGCGCAGGTGAACAAGCAGGTCGCAGGCAGCGGCAACAGAAAGCAGGGCACAAATGAGCAGTAGCAGCAGGTATTGTACTCGATTCACTCCTCCGCAGTTCGGCCCGCAGCGACGCGCTGCATCTGGCTCTGTACCTCTGAGCTGTGCCCAGCGCCTCGCGCAGGATCTTCCCTTGGTGTGCTGTGAGCCACAAGTCACGCTGGAGGGAAAGGGGAGCTCTGCCTCGCTTGCTTTGCTGTGCTAAAGCTGCCCGCTTCGGACACAGCAGGCACCACGGGGAGCAAGTGCTTTGAGTTGCTAGAGGAAGATGTTCAATAATCTTCCAGATGTGGATGAAGATGATGGTTAGGGGCACGTTACACACATTCTTGGTTTGCTGAGTACTAGACCTTATTTACTCGCAAGGCTGTTTTTCCACAGGCAGACTTGTATAGGGGACAAGTCCTGTCGATGCCACTGCTGTCCCTGCCAGCAAGAGGTCCAAATCCCACCGCTGCATTTCCCTTCAACATCACCCAGTTCCAGGCTTTCCTCTGCAGGCAATGCCAGGTTGCCCTGACCAGAAACTGCTGCTCTCGCCCCATCCCCGGTCCCGGGCTTAGTCACTTCCAGCCACTGGTTCTGCTTCCTGCCCCGCTGCTGCCGAGGCCTCTTCCAGTTGTGAAACCGGCGGTTGCTGTCGTGCCCAGCAGTGAGCTCGCTCGCCCATCCCGCTGCCACGTGCAGGCCACCCGCCCGAGGCAGCCTTGCCTCCTTGGCTGCGTTAATGCCTGCAACACGCCTGGGCGAAGCAGCAATACTTGATAGCTAAGGAGTTGCACAAGAGAGAAGCGGAGTCACTCGCCCAGGATGTCTGAGGAACAGAAATTGAATGCAGACCTCCCACAGTCAAGGGCTGTGCTTCTACCTACCAGAAATCCTCCTCTCGTACTGGGGAAAAGGTTGTTCCGTGAGAAGAGATACCTCCCAGCACAGAAAGCATCCCCTGTGCTGTACGGTTTGTTTTTTTCCCAGCTCCCATCCTGCCCGCTTCAGGAACGGCACACCTTACAGCGGCCGGGCATTGTTAGTGGAGGGTCCTCGTCTGTAAAAGAAACGAGAGGCAGAACGCAGCGTTAAAACAAAGCCTCCACCCTTTAGCACCACTGATAACGCAACTGGTCTTTCCGCACGCAGGTGGTTTATGAAATAGTCATGGCAGGGCAGCTCCGGCAAACAGCCACCCCAGGGCAGTGGGTAAGCCCGAGCTGGGGCTGCATTCTTTTGGGGCAGGGACTGCTCTTATCGTAAGTTTTTAGAGCACCGAGTACCGTGGACCTTAATCCTGATGGGGCCTCTAGGCGTGACAGCTATATAAATATTTAATGTGCCTTTAATCTTGGGGTGGGGAATGTGACTTGTATCCCCAATAGGAAGTGCTGATCCTCCGTTTGTGTGACTGTGTCATTGTTGTACTGAAAGATACTATGCCGAGTATCTACTGCAGTATCAGCCCCGATACTGCAAAGTGTACTCAACGGGACATTGCACAAAGAGCAAACAGCAGCGTGGGAGCACTTTTGTTCTGCGGGCACTAATCCCACCTCGGCAAGAAAAACACTGCAGAACCCCCAAAATCACGGGGTCTTTGAGTCATATCTGACTTGGATCCTAGAAAGGGGGTTTCTGCTGTTGAGCGTGGTGCGCCCTGCCAGAGGAACAGTAGGAAGGAGGAGGGCGAGGACGGCGGGACGCATTCTGTCCTGGTGAGCTGATCCCAGCCCGTTGGGCTGCCAGGCACCTCCAACCCACCTGAGGAACCGGCCTTCACCCATTCGCCGGCAGCTGGGGGGTTTGGCTGGAGAAGGCTTTCTGCACACCTTGCGGAACAAAACCACAGCCTTTTCTCTCACCTTTGGAAAGAAAAGCCATCAGGTAAAGGTCAGGAAGCTTACATTTTTGTGTACTTTTTGTATTCTGTAGGGAAGAAAAACATTGACTGTGAAAGGAGCCTGTAAACTGTAGGATGCAAGATTTGTTCTTCTCAGTGGCTTTCCTGTGGCTAAGGACACGACTAATCCCCGGTGACAGCCCCGTGCTCGGAGCCTGCTGCTCTTACCGGTGCAGCTGGGGACTCTGTCGCGTTTCACCATCACAACATGAAATGAAAACTCTTTTGCAATGAAATTATTTCTACAATGAAATGGAGGGACACTAAAGCACTTGCCACAACCGCTGGGAATAAATTCACTGTTATTTTATTCACAGTATTGTGAATAAATGGCGAATTAAGTATTGCGAACGTCCCCTGTGTGGTATGATGTGGGTGTGTACAGTCCTGAATGAAACGTGAGGACCTTTGGTTTTAAGCCATGAGCAACTGCACTTTAAGATGGACCCAGAAATTGTGGCAGCACCCTCTTAGTCACGCTGGTGAAACCCCAGTTCAAGCCTGACTTCTCATCGAGGTTCAGTCTTGCAATGTACCCATGAAATGTAGGTTATACCTCGCTGTTCCGGATTCCCTGGGGAGCAATTTCACCCCCGTGATGCATCTGGGCAACCTTCCAGTCTGCCCTCAGCTGTACCTCAGCGGCTGCAGCCTCAGTGGGCTTTCAGCAAAGAGGAGGTCATGGCTACGGCTCCTCTCAGCCCACCGCCAGGCAGCCTCCTGCACCGCAGCATCCTGCGGCCAGCCCAGGCTCAGCGCAGCCAGCCCCCTGCCTGCCGGGGGAGCCTCCTTATTTCAGACCATAAAAAAGCTCTGGCAAGTTTTATCGCCGTGGCGTATCAATGCGGCTTGAAAATTGCCGCTGCAGTTCACCAGAGACGGGTGCAAAGCTACTGGTGAAATGTTATGTAAACAAGAATAAAATATGCCTGTTCCCTTAGTGACTCCATAGTGACAGGGAAATGCCGTCCAATTTCACAATCCTCTCTTTCCTCTTATGGGTCAAGTTTTACTTGCTGGCTCTCCTGACGAGGCCTGCTGCTGTCAGGTGAGTAAGACAAGCTGGATTCAGCCCTCAGCAGCACTTTGCTCTGCACATCATGACACGTCTCTGCCTCTGGACTGCTGACCTCCTGCTTCTCCCCGCGGACGAGCCGCTAGCCAGCTAAAACGTACACCACAGGCACCAAGCTCCGGTAAACAGCTGGACATTAACCTGCCACGAGCCTCACCTGGGGGTGAAACGGTGTAGAAATCGGACAGCAGAACTAAGGTCGCTCCACGTGCTGAACCTCTCCTGGAGCCTGGCAAAGGGCGAAAGGCTGCAGCCCGAGCCCGGCTGGCACTAGGTGTGCTCTTAGCAGGACCTGCGAACACCTCTCTGCGTGTACCTCTGATAACCTGCTGCAGTCCCCACTCGTGCTCCCAAACATCTCAACAGTCTGAGCCTTCTGCTGACAACTGTGCCGAATTCTTCAATGTTTTTTTGGGGGACAAACGGCAAAGAAACATAGAGCTTTTAAAGCAAGTATTTTGTCTAAAATTTCCTTTTCTTAAACCTTTTAGGATAATTGCAAGTAGCAAACAGATTACGTAAGTCATGACTTGCTGACAGATAATTGACAGGAACGAGCGCTAAATTAATGCGATGAATTGTGGCGCTGAGCAGGTCATCACGCTCCTCTTACGTGCTACAGGAGACCTGAAGCAACCACCTGGTAACTTCTGATTTCTATTCCAGGCCTCTCCTAAACCAGCTTGCACAACGATGATGATGCCTGCCACAATTCGTTTAACTACGTGAGCTCCCACCAGCTGCCAGCTTCGCCGGCATGAGAGCAGCAGTGGGATGCTGGTTACCGTAGGTGGCCACAGGCCGTGACCGCTGGACTCGCTTTTGCTTAGTGCGTTTGCTGACGGCAGCGCAGTTGGTCGTGACAGTGCACAGGGCGAAGGCAGCAGAATCAAGTCAAACTCACTTGGCCATTGTTTACCCCAGTATCTATCTTTAGATCCCAGAAGCAACCATTGTTGCACTTCAGTAAATGTTACCTGTATTTTGGGTGATAAAAATACAGGCCCCCATTTTGGAGGGGGTCTTTGAGGTCAATGGGTTTAACTGATGAGTGTAAGAGAAAACAGGTTCTAAAGCACAGCAAAAAAACCCTTATTCTATCTTACTTTCATCCAAGTTCCACACACCAAGGAATAAGAACATGGCTGGGTTTTAACACGGTTGTAGCAACAGCATGCAATCAACGTACACATGGTGTTATCTCTTCGTGGGAGATAAATTTAAATTGTCAGTCCGTGCCATGGAAATGCAACATTTGCATTTTCCTATCAGGATGTGCCAGGACATTACACTGCAATCGCAAATCATGAGGTAATAACGTGAAGTGGAGGAAGGAGTAGCCAAATCTACTGCAAAGTACTTTATGCTGTTATTTAGTATTTTAAAAGGGTGCTCATAGCATCAGGAGATGGAATGGAGCCCACAAAAAGCTCTGGAACTATGTCAAGAGTAGATATCATAATACGATTTTAGGGCTTGCAAACCCAGACTCTCCTCAGTATTCCTTATTCCTATGGATAATCCCATTCCCTTCCTTGTAGGCTGGGAGACCGATGCATCATTTTTGCACGCTGGATCTCAAAATGATGTACACGTATTGATCTTGCCTCCTAGATTCAACTCAGCCTCACCACCCTCTTCAGTATGCCGTGTCCTCTAAACATCCAGGCTTCCTTCATTTGCCTTTTCCCTTTATCTTTTCCTGTTTCACAATGACTCCATAGTTCCTTCATCATTGCCTGATATTTCTTCCAGTAGCTCACTAAGAATGTAACATCTGTCTTGTTTCATCCATTCTCACCCTCTTGCAATGGGGAGGGCTTTGTGAGCAGTTTCTATTTTGGCAGGACTTTCAGGGTTGTGTGGTGTTTTTTGGGTTTTTTTTTAAGTCAACAGTATAAATGTTTTCCTCCCTACAGATTGTGTGTTTAAATTAGGAAAAAGCAGATCACCCTGCTCGTGGATGGGAGGAAGGGGAAAGATTTATGGGGTTTCTGAGTTCCCGTGGGAGTTTCCTAGCAGACCCCTGGGAAACTGCTGAGCCCTGCACAGATGAACCTCACCCTTATGGTAAAAGTTCTGTTTTGCCTGGGGAGCAATCAGAAGTGCCACCATCGTCGTCGTCCTGTCCCGGAGCATTAGGTGATCTTTCAGATATGCTGAGCCCAGGTCCTTGAATGCCTTAAAGATAAAGAACTAAGTCTTGAACCCTTCTGCACCAATTTCCCAGGGGTTTGGATTTTTGTTTGGTCATTTCCTCCCCAAATCACATCCTGCTAGCTGGCTGTCCGTGCCCTCTTGTCCTTCGTGCCCGTTCCTAACCGCTCGACTGCTGAAGCTGCCCTTGTGCTCTGTACTCCTTTCTCACTTCAGACTCGTATCTGTGATGCTTTCCTGGCACCCTTCCCAAGTTCTCTCGCTGCCAACTCAGACTTAGTACAAGCTTCTTGTATTCCCTTTCAAATCCTTTTCTATCGTGGCAAATAAACCCACTGTCCTCTACACATACACTCCTGATATTATCCTTGACAGCTCTTCACTTCTGGCACTCAGCTGCTGCTTAATCATAAAGATTCCTTCTCTGATTCACCCCATGTGCTCTTGCAGCCAAAAGCTTGACTTTGATTTGGCAATGTCACAACAGGAGTACTGGGATCTCCTCCCTTGTGATCCCATTCCTGCCTCGCATGCCCCGCTGTCATTAGCACGCTCCCGTTTCACTCTGCCATTCGGGCTGGCATCACGGCACCTTCGGAGTCCGGTACCATCCCCTCACCTCTGCCTTTCTGCACGTACTGCCAGTACACTGCTCCTTTACGTTTTTCCTGATTTTATCATTTTCGTGCTGCTTTGGAGAGTTTCTGTCTTACTGCTGTCCCCCCAGAATGACCTGCCTGACCTTGGCTCCCTGGTAGCCCTCACGTTCAGATCCCTCCTCCAAACATCCTTCCACAGAAGCTGCTCTCCCACCTTGTGACATTTGCAAAGCGGGAGGGGGGTGGCAGAGCAAACCAAACAGATCTAGCAGCAATACAGCTTGAAAACAGGAACTAACACGATGTGCACGCAGCACCAGAAATAACCTCGCTGCCGTACCCCGTGCAAGCCCTGTCCTTCCCCCTGCACGTCTCCTGCCATCTCTCCTCCTGTCAGCCTCTGCTGCGGGCCCCGGCGCCGGGACCCCTCCTGCTCCTCCGCGAAGCCCCCACGTCTCTAAGCCATAAGCGCGTGAGCTCTGCTCTGTCCCTAGCAAAACAACTGGAGCCGCCAGCGGCTGCCCAGGGGAGCTGTTTTCAGGCAACACTGCAAAAACGCTTCCCTGCACTGATCTTCTTATCGACCAAACGAAAGGACTGCCTAAAACAAGAGGGCGAGCGTAAAAGTCTGACTTTTACCCAGGCAAGGTTGCAGGCGCAGGCACACCTATTCCCCCTCACGCACACACCCCGGCCGGTCCTGCTGTGTGTGTGAAGCGGCCGTTCGTGTTTATCAGCCTTTTTTTTTTCCCCCGGCTGCCCACTGGCACGGACTTTGCTCCTCCGGGTTGGGATTTCCAAGCAGCGGGAGGCTTTCCACGTGTGTTTGAGAAGGTACAAAGCCTGCCGGAAAACAATGGAAATAGCTGGCTTATGACTGCTGCGTGTCACGCACTCGTTTCTTGCCTGTTGGTTTGTCCTTGGAGCCGCTCGCGCCCGCCTGGAACCTGATCTCGCGCCGTGCCGGTCATTCAGGCTGGCACGCACACCGGCCTGCTGCCAGGACACCTGGGCCAGACATGGCGGGAAGGGGCTGACAGACCCCTCTCAGCCCCCCCCGAAGTGCAGAGCAGGGCGTGGGGGCCATGACAGAGCGGGGATTTTGTGGGGGGCTTCCTGCAGGAGGGAAGCAGCCGCTGGGGAGCGGAGCGTGGTGCCAGCAGCAGTGCTCCCCCCAGGGCCCCCGGCCCCTCAGCCTCCGGCCCGGCAGCGGCATGGCCCCTGCTGGGTTCTCCTCGCCTCCAGGACAGGGTCTTCTCATCCCCCAGGGATGGA
>VUYV01000339.1:44611-67328 GCA_008711295.1 Anarhynchus alexandrinus
CCCCCCCCCCCCCCCCCCCGGGCTTTGCACCCCTCTATCATTGCAACAGCCTTTCTTAAGCAATATTCCTTTTTTTTCCACTAAAAATCACTATCTGAGTAAGAACACCCCCCCCCCACACACTGCTTGGCCCTCCGTGGAGCTGCCCCAGAGACCGACCCTTTTTAAAGGGTGTAAATTAAAGCGGGTTAACGAGGGCGGTGGAAGGGCGCCTCGTTTTTCACCGCCGCTTCTTTTCCAGTTTTGTCCCGGAATTAATTTTTTGAGGGGTGTATCTTTTTTTTTTATATAAGGCTTGTAGGGAATGCTTTGGGCATATAGGAATTGCGTCGGACGTGTAGAAAATGCTTTGGGTGTGCAGGAATTACTTCGGGCATATAGAACAATGTTTTGGGCATGTAGGACTTGCTTTGGGGATGTAGGAATTTGGGCATATAGGAATTGCTTTGGGCATACAGAAAATGTTTTGGGCTTGGAGGAATTGCTTTGGGCATGTAGGAATTACTTTGGGCATATAGGGAATTGCTTTGGGCACATAGGAATTGCTTTTGGCAGGTAGGAATTACTTTGGGCATATAGGGAATTGCTTTGGGCATGTAGGAATTTGGGCACGTAGGAATTGGTTTGGGCGTACAGAAAATGGTTTGGGCATGTAGGAATTGCTTTGGGCATATAGAAAATGCTTTGGGCATGTAGGAATAACTTTGGGCATGTAGGAATTGCTTTTGGCATGTAGGAATTTGGGCATGTAGGAATTGGTTTGAGCGTATAGAAAATGTTTTGGGCATGTAGGAGTTACTTTGGGCATATAGGAATTGCTTTGGGCATATACAAAATGCTTTGGGCATGTAGGAATTGCTTCGAGCATGAAGGAATTACTTTGGGCATACAGAAGATGTTTTGGGCATATATGGAATGCTTTAGGCATATAGAAAATGCTTTGGGCAATAGGGAAACTTTAGGCATTAGGAATTGCTTTTGGCATATAGGGAATGCTTTGGGCATGAAGGAATTGCTTTGGGCAGGCTGGAAATGGGCTTTGGGAGGGGAGCAGCCCCGCTGCGCTCACGGCCCCTCATCTGCAGCGTCACAGCTCTGCAGCAGGTCGAGGTGGAGAGACGCAGGCTGTGCCGGCTCCTGCGCTGGGGACCGTGGGGACGGAGCAGGTGGCCCCTGCGGCACGGCTGATGGGATGCGATAAAGCTGAGTCTCACGGCAAGTCGGTTTTCTGGCCCACCTCGAAGGGGCCACAAGTGGAATAACCGGCAATGAAAAGGAGAGGGGAGCAGAATGTGACGTTAATTCCACTGGAGCAGGGTTATACTGCAAACTACCCGTTCTCACATCTTTTCCCGATTTATTTATTTTTATCGCTTCGCTGTGAACTCCGGTGGGTTTCACGAGGAGCTGGCAGCGCAGAGCCGGTTGGTGCAGAGGCTGAGCACATCGAATCATAGAATTGTCTAGGTTGGATGGGACCCTTAAGATCATAGAGTCCAACTGTAAACCCAACACTGCCAAACCCACCACTAACCCACGTCCCTGAACGCCACATCTGCCCCTCTGTTAAATCCCTCCAGGGATGGTGACTCCACCACTGCCCTGGGCAGCCTGTGCCAGTGCTTGACAACCCTTTAGGTGAAGACATTTTTCCTAACATCCACCCTAAACCTCCCCTGGCCCAACTTGAAGCCATTTCCTCTTGTCCCATCGCCTGTTCCTTGGGAGCAGAGACCGCCCCCCCCTCGCTACCCCCTCCTTTCAGGGAGCTGTAGAGAGCGAGGAGGTCTCCCCTCAGCCTCCTTATCTCCAGGCTGAACACCCCCAGCTCCCTCAGCCGCTCCTCACAGGACCTGTGGTCTAAACACGCCCCGGCTTTGACACCCGCCGGCCCGGGGGGCGGTTCGGGCCGACGGCCCCCGTGTAGCAGAGGCCTTGCAGCGCATCCGGGCCGCCATTTCTGCCATTTTTTGCCGTCTCTCCCCCCCCCCGCAGAACCCCCTCCAGCNCCCCGCAAACCCTCACCCCCCCGCCCCCGCCATAGACTCCGCCGCCTGTGCGCGGGCCCAAGCCACGGGGCGGCCGCGCGCCCCGCGCCACGTGACGCGCAGGCGCAGGGCCGTGCGTCGTTGCCGTGGTTACGGAGGAAGCCGCGGTAAGAAAATGGCCGCCCCCGCTGCCTCCCCTCACCCCGCTTCCCTCCGCCTCTCCCGGCCCGGGGGTTCCGCGCCGCCGCCTCCCCCGCCCCGAGGCGGGTCGTCCCTTCCTTCCCCCTGCCTTCCCTCGCCCCCGCCGCGGCCTGCGCGCCGCTACCGCTTCCCGGTCCCCGAGCAGGCGGTGCGGAGGTGGGGAGGCCGGGAGGCCTGGGCCGCGTGTAGCGTGCCTGCGCTTGCATTTCCACGCGTGGGCCAGAGCAGTGGTGCGGCCCCTGTCGCTGACGGCAGGTTCTGACCCTCCCTGTGACCTCTGGCAGCTTCCCTGACCCGGCCGCGGAGTTTCGGGAGGCCATGGAGCGGCACGTCCTCATTCATGCGCTGCCTGAAGAGATCCAAAAGGTATGGAACAGTGGAAGTACAAAACCCAAACCATTTGGAGTCCAGATATTACAATAATTTAGGGATGTTTCACTGGCCTTTGAACACTGGTACATTCTGGTCCTGGTTTTAGATTGGGTGTGTTCTAGGTTTCATTGTTATATATGAAGCGTAATTACATGCTAGTGCCATAGGAACGCTGTAGAGGAACATACTCATTCTGTAATGGTGTTGTCACTGCCAGGTGAGTTTCAAATTTTACCCCATACGGCATGTTTTGTTGCCATAAGTTTGGAATGACTGCAGAGCATAACATGTAATTGTTCCAAAGGAGCGTCAATACAAATAGGAACAGAACGTTCCCCTTCATCTTTTCTTGTATCTTCTCTTTGTGTATGAGGCCGTTCTTTTGTTTGGGAGACAGATTATTGCCAATGTAACAATGCTGCTATTTATACGGGTTAACTTACGAGGAGGCTCTTTACATGCGGTGATGCACACAAGAGAAACACAAGTCACTTTTTGTAACGCTATGAAGTTTTTACTTTGGCAATAAAACACCCTGCTGTCCTCATTTTTTGGTGCGTGTCTAATAATCAACAAGTAATTGAAAAGTTTTATGTACTCAGGCTAGCACAGCCTGGAGAAATTCTCTCTGGAATAGTCCAGGAAACTGTTAAGACAATTTCTGAGCCATCAATGATGACTTCTGAGAATTTAAGGATGGGTAAGATAGCCAAAGGAAGGGAAATGGAATACTTGCCCTTAAAGAAGAGGAGGGGAAGAACCCGGGAAATTTACAGACTCATGAGCAGCTGTTTTGGTAGCAGGAAAGATATCAGATATGTTTGTTTATTTAGAAATTAGTTTGCAAGCATCAATAGGATAAGGCGGTTAGCAAAAATCAGTGCAAGTTTCTCAGGGAAAAAAAACAACACAGTTGTGCCATTTTGTAGGATGAAGTACATTGGGGAATTGTTCTGGGTGTAGTACTGCTCAATATTTCCATTAATGACTTAAGGCTGTAGTTTGGTGGCACTTCAGCTGCCTGTCTTTCATTTGGATCAGTTCCTGGTCTAGTTCCTGATCTGTGTGCTACACGTGTGCTAGCACGAGGAGGAAACGGGTGTGAGTGCAGGCACAAACTGGAAACAGAAAGGGGCTGACATGATTTCTTTCAGTAGGAGCGTCTGTGCTGTTTTTCATTGAGCTAGGATCTTAGATTACAATAAGGAACACACTGATGCCAGTCTGGGAGGGGTTGTGAGCACTCTGGGAACAGCATTAAACTTCATATTTTTAGTAAGAACAAGGCATATTTAGAGTAAGTCCAGTGCATCAACACAAAAGACATAGTAACTGATGAAGCTTCCTTGTTACTTGCCAGACCTAACGCTGAGGTCTATAATCAGGTTGTAAGCAGAATAACGTTAACAAAGTGATGTTACAAAGAACGCAAGTATTAAATGTGTTCGTATAGGAATTGCACGTAAAACTCGGGCTGCCGTTATTCTTCTACTCAGGGCTGTTGAGGTATCAGCTCTGAGCTGCAGGCTTTAAGAAAAATAACGCAACTGATGGGAATCTAGAAAAGATCAAAAATAAAGAGCTTAAAAATCCTGTTGTTCGGAGAAAGGGTAATAGAACTGGGTTTACTTATTCTAGAAAATATGTGAGGGCACAGTAACAGTATTCACATGTGTAGGAAGATGGTGGTTGTCCTTCATCTCCGACTGCAAGTTAATCTTTTCCTCACCTTTCTGGACTTGCTCTGGAACTCTAGATGTAGGAGTTAGCTAAGCACTGGAGCAGCTTGCCCAGGGGAGCTGTGGAATTCCTCCAGTGGTACTGCAGGGGACAAGCAAGGCAAACTTTTGCTTTGGAGCGGAGGACTGGGCAGGCAATCTCTTCAGATCCCTCTCAGTCCTGCGGTACGCATTTAACAAAAAGATCGATATGCAGAAGGCACAATATTTCTAGTTATGTACATGAATAGGCGTATGTTCCTGTCCCATCCTACCCTGTCACCTCAGTGTGAGATATGTGAGCTGTAAGGCAACGACAGCCCAAGATTTTGGGATCAGTTAAGAGTCGGGGTTTTACATATCCTTTGCTGCTGCTTGTCTCTTCACTCAGCTGGCTTGCATTGTAGTTGCAGTATAGTTACAAGATACAGCGCTTGATTACAAGCCGTGCTCACAATTTCCTGTCCTTGTATTTTCTACCTTTTATGTACACATGTTCCTATTCCCCTCACATTCCCTGCTTCTTGGATTCCATAGCATCTCTTTTGGAGTTTTTCTTTTAGATTGCTCCTAACATAAGCAGAACTTGTACCAGCTGTAGGTTGCTCTGCCAAACTGAGCACGTGTTCCCAACATGCAGCTTGCAGGCCAAAGGAACATGTGTATCTGGAGGGAGTATGTTAAGCATTGTGATTTCAGCTGCAGAATGAAGAATATTCACTGCTAGGTGCCGTTTTGGGTTGGCTTGCTGGAGGTTGGGTTGTAGTGCTGACAAAAGATCAAGCAGCTGTCTCAAAAGAAAGAATGCAGGCCAGAGCTGTCGTCATTCCTCTTCTCCGTGCTCCTAGCAGATGGAACTGCACCAGCTGTTAATCAATACTTGGAGCAGTGACATTGCTGCCTCCAAAACTGCACTCTTCTAGCGGATGGCATGGAAAAGGAAGGCAGCATCTTGTATGAACCTGGAACAGTCTATTCTGCAGCCTGTTCTACTGCCAAAGTCTGCCAGAGAGGAAGACCTGTTAGAGTAAAGCCGTAGATGTCAGGGCAGAAGTTGATATAAATTGACTATTTTCAGACTGGGTCCAGTAGGTGTTGCCCACTATGTTTATTAAAACTTCCTTTAAAATTTAATCTAGAGGGGAAGAGATTTCTTGGCATTTTGTTAATGAAATTATAGATATGAAGGGACTTAGATTCTTCAGGTTTTGATCGATTTAGAAAAGTCATGTAAGAATTTTACATGGCCCTGCTTCTCTTTCTCTCCTTCCTTCTACTGCCCTCACGCTTCTTTCACACAATGTGAATTGCAAGAGGGATGCTAAATGAAAAAAAAAATCAACAGGTAAATAAATATGCACGTCAGTTATTAAAGCTTATAGTATTTTTTTTTTTGTATTTATGGTTGCATACTTCTCAGAAACTAATTATGGTAAATCTAAATCACTGTTTCCAAAAAACATTAAGAAAGAGTTATGACTTTGCCTGTTAGCAGCTTGGTTACCTCGCTGAGCAACGTTTCTCAATGGTAGAAGTCGGCAGGAGTGGGTTTTCCCTGCAAGCTTTGAAGGAAGCTATGCCCCATGGTGTGGTGGGGATGGCCAATGTGGAGAACAGCTGCTGCTGTTTCGGCAGCAGCCCCAGGAGAACTGGTGACTTCCTGGGAGGAGGATAACCAAGTCAGTCAATGGCAAAGTCCAAGCCATAGCTTACATTCCCTTCTGTGGCAGTTTTTGGGGACAGTATTCTCTACCTCTGAGCCTTATTTTAGGGACGCTTGCATACTTCTGGGAGGTGATGCTTGCAGATTTGGTGTGCAGATAGCAGGTGTTTTAGGTAACTAAGTTGGTTGGTCTGCCTCAGTAGAACACTACATTTTCCTTAACTGTATTGTCACAAGACTGTAGAAATAACCTTGCAGAGATTGCTGGCTTGTAATGCCTACTTTTTCATGTATTTACATGTCTTAAGGTTTACGCTGTCAAACTCAGTCTGAGAGATATCATAAAGCACTGGATGGTAAAAACAGAGTTAGTGTTTCCTTTACTCCAATGTTATGGATGTGTATTTTTGGGGAGTTCTCTTTTGTTTGGGGTCGGTTTGTTTTGTTGTTTCTTTTCCTCAAGAAAAAGACAACTGTTGTAGTACACCTGGTTAGTTGTCTGTTGCTAGTGGTAAACAAATCTTTCATAGGCTTGGGAATTGATTAAAGTTCTGTTTGTTTCAGCGTTGTTGTTGTCCGTTCAATGTAAGTAGATGGGAAGATGCAGTTTTGCCCTGAAGACCTTACTGAAGTGGGAAACAAAACAGCAGTAAAATGATTCCGAGTCCTCAAAGGACCAAGCAAAAAGTTATACTTATTTGCCAAATAAAATATCAAATTAAGTAACCTTTGCTTAGCATAAATCATAAAATTCGATTGAGCACAAGATGCCCTTACAGATTAGCAGTTCTCTCACCCTAGGAGCAGGCGGGGCAGGAACTTTCAAGCTGTGTTATCCATCAGTACGGGATGTTCCACGGTATCCAGCTATCCACAGAACATCACGTACGTTACTAGCAGCAAATGCTTACTTATTAGATTGGCCGTGTGTGCTATAGATTGGGCACACTATGGTATCTTTATGAGCACATTATGTTATCTTTAATTTTTCTTGCTGTCTTGGAACCTGGGGTTATTTTGTTTAATAGGTTCTTACATAGTTCCAGTTAGCTAAAGAATCTGTCTTGTCCACTAAGGCTAGTGTTGTAGAAGTGAACAACATAGTGTTGTATTTAGTACTTTCAGTGTGGATATGAATATGGATTCAGAAGCAGCAGCATTCCATTAGTGCCCTCCAGACGAACAGGGTAACTTTTACATGCGGGAGGTCTTTTCAGCGTCCTGTTGTCACGTACCATAGCAATGCTTCATAAGATGATGTTCATGAGTTGCCCTTATGCCCACTGAGATTTTCCGTATTTGGCTATAGATTTTTTAACTTTTAGATTTTGTTGGGATGACAAGCTCTGGCTATGTGAATGTTCTGAGTGGCTGTAATGTGCTTTGGAAATGTTAGACAATATCAGCTTATTTTTGGTATAAGCCCGTGTTACAACCTGAAGAGGTGGAAGGCTGTCAACAGTGAACTGGATAGCCATGGGCCCACAGTTGATTTGGGAAAGCCAGCTCCCGGATAGTAAAGGCAACCTGCTTTGTTACCACTGTGTATTGCGGCATCAGAAGATTTGTGCAAGCAGATCTGCTGAACTTTGATAATGATCTTCTGTTCCTAATGTGAGGATTCTGGAGTCACTGGTGGTCACCTAGGGCAGCAAAGCATTTTTATCTCTTGCTATACTCGGAAGGCTAGGGCTGGATTCACTATATTCAATCTTTTCCACCATTTCTGTGACCAGCATTCAAGTATGTTGCTAGGAACCTGCTTTTGAGCAACCTGGTCTAGTGGGAGGTGTCCCTGCCCAGGGCAGGGGGTTGGAACTAGATGATCTTTAATGTCCCTTCCAACCTAAACCATCCTGTGATTCTATGACTTGGAGGGATTGCAGTCTCTCTTGCATCAGAAGCAGTTGGGTTGTAGCTCAGAGGGGCCTCCCAACAGTTGCAACTACAGGTGCAAAAAGTCAGGACTGTCAGGCAAAGATATGTTTAACAATGGGCTAAATTATCTTTTGTCTGCGCAGGCGGCGTTTTGTTGCAATGTACCGTGTATGAGTTTAGCAGAACTCTCTGCTCTGCCTTGTGCTGGAGAGCTGGAGTGTGCCTAACACGGTCGGACAGAGCTCCGGAGCACCGGGACGCTCTGCATGGGCTGTTGGACATGTGTGAGAGATTTGCAGGGCTTGTGGGAGGGTGTGCAATTACTAGCAGTAACTTTTATGATTCATTAGTCTGCTTTACTCACAGGCAGGAAAAAATTAAAGCTACCTGAAATCTGAGTATTATTTCCTGTCGTGACAAACTGATTATTTCAGGGCATGTTTTGAATGAAACTTTTGAGAGCCGGACGTTCTGTTTTTACTACACGCCTATTTCTACACTATTCATATGCATTCAAAGCAAGTACTGTGATTTTTATTTTGCAAATGCTGTTTTATGGAAGTTGAGCAAATAATTATGTGTGCAGCATGGCTTAGCATTACAATCTGTGTTACTTTCTGAGTAGATGCTGACTGAAAACTGGACTCACAATAAACTTTTTTTTTTAAAGAAGTGAAGTTTCTACTGAGACTCTTAAAAATCATTCTTTGAATAATAAAAAAAGATCAATTGCAATCAAATAACTCTTCAGTTTTGCATATGCAGCAGAATACTCCACTTTCTTCCTAGAAAATCAATTGGGTACTTTGAGTAATGATTTCTTTTGACATAGCAGGGATTAGCTAGTTTGTCAGGAGAGCGACAAACAGCATGAGAGAAATGAAAGTAGTATGGCAGAGGAGGAGTAAAACAAAAAGTAGATAAGGTAGAATCGGGTAGAGGTAGAATAAAGCAATCAATATACAGAAATCATTTAAGAACACCCAGCTGCAGCATAGTGATTTTTTAAATTATTTTCTTGAGTTTCCTGTATTGTTCTGCTACCAGTGTAGTTTGGACAAATACAATTTTATTTATTTATTTATTTTTGTTATTTGGCCAGTCCTTGTTAAAGGGGTCTCAGACATGACAGAAAACTGGGGAGGGAGCAAGAGGTGTTATTACAGCATTATATGCCTGAGGAGCAGTGGGTGATGGAAGGAGGACGGCGAGTGCTGCAGTTCCCTTAGGCTCTCCCTCCCCTGCACTGTAAAACTAATGTACAAGGAGTACATCTGTGCTCATGGCTCTGTGTTTTTATTTCAGCAATGCACAGAAACATATTCATAACTTTTTAAAAGCATCTCATTAATTGAGGACTTAAGTTCTGGCTTTTAAGAATCATGGCTATTTATTAGCTGCTTGTAACAGACTGTTTCTAGCATAAGCGATCCATATGCTGGATGTTGTAATACCAAGGCGCTGCTAAGTGAGAAAGTAGACTATTTTTCTTTTGAGAAGAATTTAGCTCTTTATCGTGGTAATTTTTTGTGGGTGGAATCTGAAATATCAGAGCAGAAGAATAGCTGTGCACAAGCTGACACTCCCTGCAGTTATTTGGTCAAGTGGAAATGGTATAAATTCCTGTCTTGTCATTCAAAAGGCTAAAAATGGTCCAGACCACCAAAGTATTTTTTTTCTTTTTTTTCTTTTTTTTTTTCCTCCTTTATAACTTATGCTCTACAGATGCTTACGGTACTGAGTCAGACAAATGTAATTTGAGTGACTATCCATGTTGGCTCAGTTCTCCACTTGCCCTTGGTAGCTAAAGAAATCTATGTAACCATGGAATAATATTAGTTCTTCCAAAACCGAACGCAGCTCTGAGTTGAAACTACTCCCGCAGATGCTGTAGTGGAACAGCTGCTGGAATATCACAGCTAGAAATGCTGCCTTGTGATACGGTTTGTTCTGGACCTAGCTCTTGTCCTTTCTTTATAGCATCTGGTGTAACGTGCATCAGAACTGTAGCTCAAAATCTTATGGATCAAATATCTTCCTAGTTCAAGCACTTTGTCCTCTGTGAGTTTGTTTCTCTTTTTACGTTGTTACTGTGCACGCAGTACTGTCATGCTATCTCCCATAGCAGGGGTTTTTTGGTATCCCTCTGTTACCTTTTCAAGTCCTGTTTGCCCTGAGTTTCCCTCTCCAGGCTGACCAAAATCACAGTAGTAAAATTACCTTCTGGTTTTGGTGTGGTCTTTTTTTTTTTTAATTCCTAATTTTTTTTCCTATTCACTGTTTATTCTCACTGCTAAGAACATACACAGTTTCTTTTCTAGTTGGAGCTCCGATCGATAGTTTCATTTTCTATTCCTTCCAAACTCCGCTTTTCCCCTGATTTTTTTTTTTCCTGCTTTGCATTTGAGAAGATGACAAGTCTTGATCAAATGTGAGTAGTGACATGTGGAATCTGAAAACGCAAATCACTGTGTATATAATACACATTCTTAATGGTTACTCAGCATTATTCCAGAAAAGGTAGCTTTGTAAGCATAAGAACTGATGAAGATTTGTTTCCTACAGACTCTTGTGTAATGGTTGATCAACTTTGGTGTCTAAGATACAAGGTCGAATGGAATCTTTTCTCCTGGATAGACCATTTGTAAGGCTCTCTCTTATATGGATTATCTGATGAGGACTGCGCTCACACTCCAGTTTTCTTCAGCAGGGAACTTATGAAGTCTTTATTGCCTACCTGGTTGTCTAAAACTTTTAGACACTTAAATATTTCTGCCCTCAGTGTCAGAATTGGTTATAAATGACCAAACGTTCTGCTTCACAAATTATTGAAGGGTGACAATAGAGAAATACACATATAGATGAAGTAATGTTATTTCTCTTGGAAACTGTGCAAAATCCAAAACCATTTCGTTTGTAAGTAGTCTTCAAAGCTATAAAATCCTTCCTGGCTCTGACCTTTAAATTGGTGTAGCCCTAAGATAGCTTTGTCATTATTTTGGCCGAATGAAATCGGTGTCTACAGCTTGACAGCATTTCTCTGTACCTGTCTGTCTGAGGCTTCAGTAGCTCCTGAAAAATGTCCAACCAGCTCAGAAATTTCAGGAGATATTTTAGGTATCAATGAGGAGAACTTGGGTTGTGATGTTGACAGTGCAAGAGAGAGGGGGGAAGGAAAAAAAAAAAGAGAAAAAGAAAGAAAAAAAGAATCCTGCTTGCGATTTGACCTCTATGGGCATGAGAGAGGAATCTTGGATTTAGGATGAGAATTCAGATTAGTACACCCCTTGCTCTGCCCAGTTCGGGCCTTGCTCTTTGGAGCTATTCACTTTCAACTGGCTCCTGTTAATTTTCTAGGCATTTTGGGCATACGCGTGCTGGATTTAAATTAATTAGCTTGCTTATTGGTGTTAATCTACTGCAACATAGAATTTAGTTTGGGCTGGCTTGCCTGTTGAGCGTCACTCGACCCATGCCAAATTCATTACTGGTATTAAGAAACTGCTACTTACACTACAGATAGACATTTTAAAACTAGTTGTCCTGGTTTGAGGTTTCAGTGGCCAGTCCAGCCCAAACCACACCGCTAGTTCATGTCTATATACAGCATATTGCAGTGGTTGCAGGATAATTGTGCATGCACAGAAGCGAGGTTCTCATTGAAAGACAGAACTTTCTTTCCTTACTGCAGTAATATAAAGGCTGTCTTGTGATTTTTGACTATGTAGCAAATACTTTAAAAATCCAACCTGATCTGAAGTCCTTTTGAGTTTTTATTTCACCTCAGGAATGGGTGTGAAGAAGATTGGGCCCCATTTCCCACTAAGTCCAGATGGATAATATTTATTGTTCTATGACTTAATTTATTTTTAAGTTCAGTAACAAAATTGAGTTTGAAAACAAAGTTTTAGTGCTTGCGTAAAACATTTCCAGTTCAGGACTCCAATCGTTTTATTTTGTTTTTAATCTTAGTACCCAGTGAAATTTCTATAACTGTTTGTTTGAAAGACAGCAGCGGTGGTGCTGCAAGAGAGCACAATGTTCTTTTGGGGATAAGAGCCCCCCTCCTGTGCTCCTTATAACAGCTCATTTTGTCCTTTTTCAATATAGTAATTTTAGTGCTTTGGAACTTTATGGTAGTTATCCTGAATAACAGTTTCATATTTCCAAGCACAGTTGGAAGCTGCCAGGAAAAATAAACTTGCATTTTCAGCTCATTCAGAGCAACTGTAACTAGGGGTATTTTAAACCGGGGGAAAACTAAGAAATCGGAAAATAAAGCCTGGCCTGCTAATTCCAGGACATCCTGAAATATCATTTTTATGAAGCTATATTTAAAGTGCTAAAGATTTTTGAATCAGGGGATATTTCCTGATATGATTTCTTTCAATTTATCCCAATGTCTCAAAATGTCTCTTTTTTTTTTTCTTTTTCTGTCACGCAAGGGATTCTTACATTCTTTGACTTAAACTATTTGCAGTTTTCCAGCTTTCTGGTTTCCGTCAGTCATTGTGTTAAAACCCTTGTAACAGTTGATAATTGCAAGAAAGGTTAAAGTGTGGTTTACACTCGCAGTACACAAACACACAGCTGCCCTTCCCGTTTGCCATCTTTCGTGTCTCCAAGCTTACCGATGCCTTTTTATATTGGTTGCTTTGAGGTTGTCTCTTTAGCTGTATTATGAGTGTCCTCTGATCTAGTCTAAATTCTAACCATCTCCTCTCAAACGCATTTATGCTGCGACCCAAGAGCAGGGTAAAACCTGCTGTGTTGTGGGATCTGGGAGCCGTGGGGGTGAGCAGATGCTTGTGTGTCCCCTGCTGAAGTGTTGGACCTGCTTGGGTTGGTCTGGACGGTTTATTTACTCGATATCCACTTCTTGTGCGATTTCAGTTCTGCATCACTTCTAAACTGAGCATTTTTTTCTGGAAGTGAAAAGGATTAAAATACAGAGAAATAACTGATCTACCAAGTAATAAGTACGTATCAAAGTCAGAACACATCTATCTGTTCATATTTATGAAGCTTTGCTTACTGCAGAGCTTAATCGTTTGATCACTTATGAAAGTACATTTCTCTGTTTAAGAAATGGTCTTTCAATTAGGTGTGTATTACGTACTCTGTATTTTTTTTTAATCAGTGATGAATACTTCATACCTAGTGAATGGACTACATTTTCCACAACATTCATGTGCCATGGACACTACATCATAATAATTAGTCCCTTACTCATTTCAATTATTTTTGTAAAGATTGCTGGATTACATCATTCTATTCACTTTCCACTTTTCATCTTTCCTACTTCAATTGGATATGAGTTGTCCAAAAACCCACAGTAAATAACATTTTTCTGGCTCAGGCGATCACAAAATTCATTAAGGAGATCACTTTGTAAAACACAGCATTTTATTTTAAATTAATACATCAAACATAATTCAGAGGTACTTCACTTTAGAATTCCAGCGGGAGTTCCCACATCGTAAATTGCATAGTTGATATATCTTGTGAAGTTTCCAGTAAGTGAAAGTACTCCTGTAGCTTGATTTCATTTTGCTAATGTAGAATTTTGTCTTTATTATTTGTTAAAGCAATAACATCATCGGATCATAAATGCTCCAGAGCAGTAAACGGTTTAAACTATTCAGATGTATTATTTTTATTCAGTGTCACTCAGGATTTTTTTTTGTTCAACTTGTTTCTTACAAACAATCTTACAATTTTCTCTTTTTCTAGATGTCCCGGGATGAGACAGTGTGTAAATACTGTGGAGTCAGCTACTTGATACTTCATGAATTTAAGGTGATGGAAGAAAAAGTAAAAGCAATGGAAAAGGAGATTAAATTTTATGAAGGAAGTATAGAACGGGAAAAAGGACTTCAAGCAGAATTGCAGTCGCTTTACCAAGACCTTGAACACTATCGAGCTGACAATGAATCAAAAACAGAAAGGTCAGAGCATGTTATCTGGTCTGATGTTATTCTCGTGTATGTGTATTAGGTAACTTCATTCCAAAGAAGTTTAAAATGCAAATAAGATTTGTCTTTCTTTTATCAGATATAATATATATACTGTAATACTTAATTTAAATCATCCTTCATAGTATTGTCTGGAAGCAAGTTTTAAATTCCTTAATAGTTTAGAAACAGTCAATATATTTAAAGTGAAATAAAGGCCAGAAGGCATTTCAGAGGTATTTCCCCTGCACATGCTTCCAAAGGGAAATGATCAAATATTTAATCTTATCATTTTGTAATAAATATTTGTCCTTTTGATGGGCCTACAGCACAGCTTTGGTTCCCAAACCTTCAGATTGGTACAGCAAATATAGAAGTTCATTTTGGGGTAGACAATGGAAACCCAAGCATAAAAGGAAAGTTTCAAAGAATTTTTCTCCCCTCCCCTCATTCATCGTTTCTACTATTTTTCCTGTTCTTCGGGTTTGCAGTAAGGGTAGCTCTGCCCTGACTATCTTTAGAATCCGTGGCTGATTCATGGACTGTGAGTGGCGTGGCTGAGGCTCCAGGCGGCAGCAGTGGCTGCAGAACCTGGTGTCCACCTGTGTCAGGGTTTGTACCACTGCATTAGAGTGCCATCAGCTTCTCAGCTGTGAACTTCAGGCTAGCTTCTTAACTTTGATTTGTCCATCCTCAGCAGTTACTTATAATGTATAAAGAGCTTGGACCGAGACGGCAATTTTTGTAATCAATATGAACATTTTGTGATATCATTAGCATTATGGGTGGGCTTTTTAGTCTTATTTTTGCTCTAGGATTTCTGGACTGATATTTCTGGTTCCTAACCAACTTTCCGTTGCTTTTATACTGTTTAACAACACCATGACAATATAACATATTTCATAATAACAAATTGTATATTTTCTGCACTGTTCTAAGAAAGAAATACAGGTGGTTTGGCCTCTTCCAGACTTGAAGCTCTGAAGAACTGCCCTTCCTTTTTTTCCTCTTGTCTTCCACTCCTCAGAGTCAGATTTAACATGGATACTATGTGCTGGTTTTCTGTATCCTAATTTTCTCTCCTCATATTTTGGAATCTGTTGTTATATTCCACTGATTGTTTACAGTAGGACTATAAACATCGATGTTTCTGGTTGGCTAATAAAAGATACTTTATAAAAATGCAGTTGCTAAAGTTGACTACCGATAGAATAATGTGGTACAAGCAAGGGCATCAGAAACTTCTTGGGTAATGTCTTGCTCATCTAAATCAAACTGTTTGTCAGAAGCTTTTTGAAGAATGAGATTATAATTTTAATTATCAGCTCAGTCATTTTGATTCTGAAGGCCCCCGATAGGGGTATTGCTTCCATGACTGACTTCCATGACTTGACTTACCTAGAGGCAAGTGATCTAGAACTGATAACGTGGGGCATTTTGGGTATTAAGGTGTTCTCAAGAGATTGGACTGGAATGCTTTGGAAACACTACAGAAGAAACAATGACAGCTTGTCTAGAAGTGAAGTACTCAAGTCCATTTACTTTTTTTTTTTCCCTTCCCCAAATCGCTCAAATATTGTTCAGAATTTAACATTACTATTAATGGATTTAGTTAAGCTTGTATTTGGTAATAGTACTAATAAAAGATTAATTTTAAAACATAAGCTCACACAAAGTTGAACAAAATGCATATATCTTGTAGATCAGTCTACTCACATCGTTTCTTGCCATATTTTTTCATTTGAACTGAACATCCTCCACCCCCCAATATTGAATGTTTTCTTTGGTTTAACATCATCTGTTTGAAGAGTTCCTTTGCTCCTTGTTCTGTTAATGACTGGGTGGCAGTTATGGTGGCAGCATTCGGTGTGTTAGCAAATGCAGTGACAGCACATTCTTCTTGCTGAGGATCATTTGCCAGAGGTAAACTTAAAATTTTCATTTAGCTGACTTTTTGTAGTAAAGCTGGAACAGTTAATAAAAATTTTATCTCTGCAATTTTTCCCCCTAAGGTTTGACTTGATTTAAAACCTGCTGAAATCAAGTGGAATACTTTCAGTAGGCTTTCATTCAGGCCATAAATCAACTATTGTGCCTTGTTAAGAAACTTGTCTAAATATTCCTTATCTCCTCTTTACTCTCCTGGGCCTCTCTTGTTACCTTGTGCTGTTGGCGTAAACTGACTATTCAAGGTACTATCTTCTGGTTCTTGCAAGGTTGACAAATCATTCCTCCCAAACTGCAAATGTTTATCGGAAGCCAAATATGCCTTTTTCAAAATCTCTGGTAGACCAAGAGATTTAATCTTTCTTGTTAGTTGCAGTCTGTTTCATTTTTATATTCCTTTTAGGTTAAAGTATTGCTGCTGTTTGTATCTGTGGTTAACCTTGAAAGCCAGCTGGGAACCTGAGCTTTTGCAGAAATTACTTACCTACCCTTTGGGATTTTGTGGGAAGAAGGGGAACTAAGCATCACGCAGTTAGCTACTCCGATTCGATTTAACTATTCAAGTCTTACTTTTATTCCATGTTAAAATGGCTTTAATTCTAGAATACCTGCACGAGAGCTGTACCTGAAGGGCCGTGGCTTGCTTGAAATAGCAGTGCCGGTCGCTGTGCGTGCTGCCGTGCAGTCGGCTGTGCCGCTGGGACTGCCTTGTACTCTGCGCTGCTGCCTCCTCTTCCACGAGATTCTTACTGGCTGCTCTCTGCTGTCTGCAAGAGCACTGATCCATGCTTAGATAAGCCCAAATGCTGGCGTGTTTGACTAACCATTTTTGGTCTGTTACCTATTTAAATGTATTAGTGACAGGCACTTTCATCAGGGGCTTACTTCTCTCGTTCATTGGAGATACAAGCGCGATTGGATTTAGTTGTGTCTCTGTGGGACCCCCCAGACTCCTGGGGTCCCTAGAGCTGAGTTTATTAACAGTGGCTTTTGACATTGACCCTGCATGAGGGGTACGCTCTATTTGTGGTCTGAATCTTGATAATTCTCACAACATCCAACATAAGAAATGTAAAATAGATTTAAATACTAAAGATGCTTTTTTAAAGGCATAATAGTGCTGAACATCATGAGCGTGACAAAGAGCAAAAAAATTTTATGCTGTTTAGATGTGTGAAGAGGTGTCTAGATAGCTCTTAGCAAGTCCTATGTCAAAGGTCCCTTGTAAATAGATTCCTGAAAACTTTTTTTACAAATCTAGCAGGAGGAGCTACTTGTTGGTTATTACCATGAGACTTATGCTCCTGAGTCATGCATGTAGATGTTGAAAATTTTATCCGTAAATAATAAAATCTTAAAGATAACGTAAGCCTCACATTTAACTTGTGGAAACTCTATCTTTCCATAGTTGTGTTTTTTGGTGTGTGTTTTCTTGAGTTTGGTAGTTCCTACCCCAATGGCAAAACTTAATATCATGGAAAATGCTTTGCTGTTGAATTTGCCTAAAATAAATCTTCCTTTTTTTTTTTTTTTTTTTGCAACATGGCTGCTTAGGAAAGCAACAGCAACTACCTGGCGTGGTTGATAAAACACTGAAGTGACTGGGCAGTGATGTCAGCACACTGCTCTACCCTTAGCTACCAATCTACACAGCAGTTTGGTAGAGATGACATGTGGCTTCTTGTCCTAGGAGACCGAAAATACTGAAAATGGGGAGTGGTATGTGCTTTAAGAACTCTGTCACCATTTTAAAAATAGGTTTTGAAGGGAAAGAACACATGGCAAAAAGGTCACTTTAATAGGTTTGGGTTTGTGTCTTAGTATGTCTCTTTCTTTTGAGTATTTAGTGATCAAGTGGAGTTGAGGTGGTGTAAAAAAACCTGAGAGCCAAATCTGGATGAAATGAACAAAAAGATAAAGAACTAACCTCTCCTTTTCTGAATGTGCTTTAGGGCGTACAGTCGGTTATTCTTATTATATACCATCAAATGTCGGTAACTTGGGAGACTGCACATCTTTTGACTGTTCTAGGAAGCGTGACTAATGAACAAAACATTATAACTGCTGAAGCTCTGTAATGTATTTTCAGGATGATATTGGTGTATCCTCTAACGCATAAGAAGAAATCAGTTCATAAAGTAGTAAATAAGGGTCCTTCATCCCGCTACAGATGCTCTGGGCCAGTCTCAGGCGTGTGCTCCTTCAGCGGCTGCTTGGGAGGGACAAGTCAATACAACAAGCTGCCAAGAGGTATCAGCTGGGTACGGGATTCAGTGAGTCCCCGGGTTTCACACTCATCATTTCCCAGCAAAAGGAGATAAAGTAGCGTTTTTTTTCATTGTATGGAGAATATATTAAGTGCTGGATTTCTTCTGGCTCTACATTCTACTTTTAGGCAGCTCAAGCTGCAGTGTTTAGAAGTGCGCAAGAGCTGGTTTGTACGTGGAAGTGCTGTGTGTGTGAGTTTTCTGAACAGAGGATATGACTTTTACTAAAAAATAGTGCCTTCAACTCTTTTATTGAATCTGTTTTGTAAATAACATAACAGTATGTACTTCTCTAACTAGCTACATGATAATTTTAGGGTGTACTTATTAACTAGGAAAAAGCAGAATTTTGTATAATGCCAAAGTGTTTTAATATGTTCTTTTTAATAATTGCAAACTGACCTGTATATTTTGCCCTGATGGTGTCATCACGATGACTCAGGTGTGGCTCAGGCTTGTGCAGAGGGCCAGCAAAAAGTCTCACAGGGTTTGTGGGACCCAGGTCCTGTGTTCACCCTCTGTGCAGCAGGGATCTTCACTTCTTTATTTTATTTTATTTTATTTTTAAGAAAGCCAATCAGCACAGTCCCTTGGGGAAGGAATCTCTCGCTGTTAGATTCTTACGGGAAATATGTTGAAGCCAATGTCTTCCCAGTAGGATACGTGTTTTTGCTACTGATGAGCGGTAGCTCAGTCCCACTCTCGATGTTTTAAAATAGTGGTTATTCTAGTTTTGACAAGGTTTTTTTCTATTAACAGGATTAAGCGCCAAGATTGATTATTAATTAGCAAGACAAGTTTGTTCATGGAGATAGTTCATAAGAGTGATTCATGAGGTGCAAAACTCTGCAGTAATACTCAACGTTTTCCCAAATTCCTGATAAAATGACCTTTCTTCTGGTGAAACAAAATTCCTTATCTGGAAGAGGCTGAAACAAGCAGGCAGTGGAAAATGCGAAAAGCAACATGAAATCTGCGTTTTTGCTTCCATGCATACTTTTCATGTATCTTTCATTAAAAATATTTTCATATTTAATAGGTAAAATTAAATTTTAAAGTTACGTTTAAAAAGTTATCACTGTTTTTAGCATCTGAGAATGGTGCCACATAATGCAGAAATGGCCTTGAGAGGAGTTTACTGACAAGAAAGCTCCAGCAAAAGTTGCCCATCAGTCTACACTACACGTGCCTCTGGGAACAGCTAACTTTTCTCAGGAAAGTAAAAGTGGTTCATCTGCCTCAGTGCAGGTTTTGGGGTTAGGCATATCTTTTCAGTTCTTTCTCTGCTTCTTGATTGAACGGTTCGTATGCTGCAGTTCTTGAGGTTTTCCAGTTTCGGTGCTCACAACCATCTGCGATTACGGGGACGCGTTCCTCTCTTATAGCCTTGCTTATTCCTGCACTGAGTCCCTGCCCAGCGTCACGTACAATGGCAAAGGCCGTATTTACCCCTTTACTGGGAGAGATCAGCGTCATTGTGTAACTTAACTCTTTGTGGACAGCACAATTGCATACGAGAGATTAAATTAATGCTTAGATATTATTTTGTTGTAACCTGGTTGTGGTATTCATAAATTGTCAGAGAACTGGATTTGTGTTTCGTACCCTGTGTTGCGTGGTAGATGCAAGAAAATGGTGCGATGCACATTTGCTTAGTTTTTTTCCTTTCTGCTAATGGGTGGTCATTTATTTGTTCGCGCTGTAAGCTCAAGTTAAAACTTTCAATTGCTGGGTATAGTGAGTTACTCTCCATTTTGCGACCACTGGTTAAAGGCAAGAATGACCCATCAAGAAGTCTTTAATAAAATGCTTTTTTGTGCCTCCGTTTGCCTCCACATTATAATTTCATATGAGCCCTGTAAGCTTGATCTGTAGCTATAAAATGATTCTGGGCGTAACTGCAAAGCCTTAAACAGTTTCATTCAGCCCATACTCAGACAGAATGTCTCGCTGAAATCCACAGGGGTTCTGCTTTTATTATCTTTCAAAGGGAAATTTGAAAGCTTTGTGGTTATTTACCGAAGAAGGTTAATATATTGAGTGCATGTGCATACAGGACAAGGTGTTCCGTTGTGGAGTTCTCCATGGCCACGTAGCAATGAAACTTGGAGGGGACCGGAGGGTGAACTCAGGCTAATCCTTCACACCTATTTTCTCTTCTGTATTTGACTGCCTCTTGCACTTGACTTTGCTTTTAAGACTGCAAAACGGGAAGGTGGCTACCCAGAGAAGAGTCTGGGGTAAGCTCTTTTGACCATGGCTGCGTTCTGAAGGATTCTCTAGTAAAGGGGAGAGGTGAGAATGGGATGGATGAAGGTTGCTTGTGGATCTAGATCACTGAGCTCTGTGGATTTAGAGGTCCGGGAGCCTCTCACCAGAGGGAAGATATGGAAAAAGAGATTCTATGTTTGGCAAGAAAGAAGCAGTGGAAAGATGGGTTTACTCGGATTGTGACCGGTTTGGAATTCAGAGGAAAACAAATGGTTTCCATTTGTATTCAAAGATGTCATAACATAGGCTTCGGCAGCAAGACACTTGTATAGTTTGGGAAAAAAAAAAATATCTAAACACAGAATTGCAGATGATTGTGAGCACCGAAACTGGAAAACCTCAAGAACTGCAGCATACGAACCGTTAGTGTAGACTGATGGGGATTTTTTGCTGGAGCTTTCTGCATTTGTATTATGTTAGGAAAATGCAATCTATTATCTTACTTTATAAAATTATATGATCTCTACTGTACCTGCAAAGTCTAGAAACTAAGACAACTTCTGCTTGGGAAGTATACGCAAACATACACCTTGGTAAACTTCTGTTTGAATTTGCTGGTACAAATTTGTAGTATAAATAAAAAGTCCCCTATAAATTTGCCTTGGCACCGTTTCTTTTTTGTCAAGTTACTCATAACTGTAATACCTTTTTTTTTTTTTTAACTGAATCAGTATAACTCCACTGACTTCTAAGAAGTTATTCCTGAGTTACACTGCTCTGACAGTACTGAGTATGACTGCTATGACTGAGATTACGTAAACTGTAATTAGTGTAGGTGAAATTGGTAGCTGGATGGGTAGGTCTGGGAAATTAAATCTTGGGTTTCTTCAAAGATAAATTTTGAAGTGCTTGTGACAAGGCAGTCATCTTTCTATCATTGTTTTTCAGACCTGTTCCGGAGATTTACCTTTGTAGGGCAAAAATTATCCAGGCTGTCTTCGTAATGTATCTTATATTTCTGCTGAGATAATAAAGACAGATAACAATTAATGCAAGATGTGAAATGACTGTCAGCCTACATGAGACTTGATAGAGACCTTCACAAAGAGCCTCTTGATTGGTTGTCAGAGATAATTTTCATTTGCTGTCAAATTGGGCCGTATGCTAACCTGCAATCAAGAGGGGAATGATTCTGTAGCGGCACATGAAGACTATTAAATAGTCTTGTCTTAACTTGAATAGTCTGGGCTGAACAGAATATAAAAAAAGACAATTATGAAGAAGCTTGTGGATGACGTTACGCGCAGTGAGTTTCAGACTGTGCAATTTTATACATATTCTATGCCAAATTTATGAATGAGTGCTCAGCTGCTTCATAGGGATGGATGCACGCTGACTTGTCTGTTGGAAGGAATGCAACATGCCGAAATGAAAATGAGCAACTGTTGGCTCTGAGCAGGTCCTAGAGTTTCATGGGGCTGAAAATACCGTAGTGAAACTGTTTTTTCATTGACAGTATGTTCCAGCCTACCCTGTGCATACTGTCCCTGCTGACTCCAGGCAACTGGGCACGCAGTCGCTCACTCCGGTCTAAATGGGTCCTCCTGGGGCTCTTGCAGGAGCTGCGTACCGTGCAGTCTGCAAGGACAGGGTTATTTCTTCTGGTCTTAACTTCTGTGAAACGCAATGTCTTAAATTCGAACAAACGTGGTAATTGCTCTTGTCATTACTTTTAGGACAATGAGTGTATTTGTTTGCTGGCAAGAGTCCCTGCAACTACTTCTTTATTTTCTCATGGTATTCTTTTCATTGTCAGCGCTAGTAGTTAGCATGTTATAATTCAACTCCCACTCCGGGCAGCCTTCCCCCTGCGTTCACCAAGAAAGTATGCTGGCTGCGAAGATTGGATGTTAATTTTCACAGTTCATGTGAACTGTAGGACAGAGGACGAGATCAGTATGTTCTCACGATTCTCTTGTAATGCCAGTATTTAATGATCCATTGAACTTTTTGCTTTGTGCTAAATATCACCAAAATAACATGTTTATTTTTCTTCCTTCTTATGGTGATGATAGTAGACGGAGTGCAAGTGTCTTGCCTTCTCCACCTCTTCTTTTCTGTGCGAATGGCCAGAACATACTGATAATGTCCCTTTGCACTCTGAGGCTGCGGTTCTGTGCTAACCTCATTATATCACATCTCTGGAATGGAAAGAGTAAGAAAATGTAGCTGTACGTATTCGCAAGTTTCTTTGTTAAACCAAAAGATCTTCATATGCTGCCCATTCTGGAATGAGTAAGAACAGAAAACGAGCATCCAGTTTTCCATGGATCCCAAAGTTTTGATTTGCTATTGTTCAATGACAATCACTGCTTTTTTTTCGCTCAGGGTATAGTTCATGGGCTATATCACCAGCAAAGGTAGATTAGAATTTATGTGAGTGTTAAGGGGATGGCCATTTCCTCATTACTCGGTGACACCAATCTGATTCTGCAATCAAACAGATCTTATTCTCCCC